>CM049317.1:32436900-33036900 GCA_026874595.1 Sipunculus nudus | reverse complement strand
TATCTTGTAATTAATTTATTCTTATAATGTTTATAAAAAAATTTAACTATTCTAACATACAATTCTCGAATTCCCTTTTGCTTAACTTGAAATACTTAAAAATATTATGGGCCGACATTTTGTTTGTTTTGTACCATTTATGAATCAATAAAATATTAATGGATTTTAGGAAAATTAGTTCTTTTTACTCCGATAAAAATATTTGTGCTTACTATGGCAACATATATTCCTAGATCTCCATAAGCTACAGAGGAGCGTAGTCCTCTCCATCTCACCCGTAACGATATTGTTTTAGTCCATGGGCTAGGAGGGGTCACCGTGCACCCCCTCTGGAATTTTATGACATAGGTATTTTTAGATCCCTTAGTATGTCCAATTAATGAATTAAGATGTTAACAATGATTATTTTGGGATACACTACCCTTTAAAGCCATTTAAAGACAACCGCGTCTTTACGCACGGCACCCGCGGACAGTTAGCCTTGATAACGGGGTAGGGGTATGTAAATGCTTACAGCTCGCTTAATATTTGACATATTTACTTCAAATAAACTGCATTGTGTTCACAAATAGTAGTGAAAAGTCACTAATAACAATAATCATATGAATGTGTTATGTATTGTTGTTGATTAAGCAATTAATTACTATACATATAAAATATCCAAAAAGAAAATTGAATTTAACAGTTTTTTCTTTTATTTTTCCCAACAGTAGTTCATTTTCGAGATGATGTTTCATTTCTAAAATTCTAGTGCATTTATACATTATTACCTGACATTCTCACAAATTTTGTTGATAAATTTATGAATTTTAGACCATATACACCCGCAATGTATGACCCATTGTTAATTCAATTTTATGTTATCTCTTGTATATAAGACGGATGTGGTGTCCCATGTTCCTCTCCAGATGCATTGATTTTCTCTGTGATGCTTCATTGATACTATGAATTGTTATTTGTCTAAACCTGAAAGTGTTTATTAGTTTTAAAAATAATGGAAATCCTTTCTTGAGCCATTTTTACATATAATAATTATACAAAATAATCATATTTAGGCCATAATATAGGAAGGGTCACTGTGCAACCCTTCTGGAATTTTATAATATAGGTATTTTTAGATTCACAAATATATCCAATTAATGAATTAAGATGTTAAAATTGATTATTTTATGATACACTACCTTTTATGGAACTGAGTCAGAGACAACCGCGTCATTACGCACAACAACCGCGGACAGGTAGCCTTGATTAGGAAGTAGTTATTTAAATGTTTATGGCTCGCTTAATATTTGACATATTTACTTCAAATAACTGTTTGTATTTGCAAACAATGGGAAAAAAGTCACTGATAGATATAATCATATATATGTATTACATGTTTTGGTGATTTTGGTGTTTTTGGAAGCAATAAATTATGATATTAATAAAACATCCTAAAGAAAGTTCACTTTATAATTTTTTAAAGTTATTCAAACTTTTCGCTGTTGATGTTTTTGCAAATTAATGTTGACATTTCTGAAGTTCTAGTTTATGAATATGTTAGCTCTTGTCAATCCTGAAAACATTTCTTTTTTAATAAAATTATTTAGACATCAATGAATGATATAGTATTCATTCTGTTTTGATCACCCTTTTTATAACATGTATGCGAGGTGTTCGGTGTTCCTCTCTCGATGTACCTCACCGTGATGCTTCCCTTATACCATAAATGGTCATTGTTTTGAAACTAAGGATATAAACACTAGTAAACTCCAGATCATTTTGATTATATGTGTATAAGGATATTAAACTTTCTTCCAAGTATAAGCACTAACCCGTTTAATGTTAACCCTTCCGAAATGTTGTAAGGTTTTTGTCCCCATGACCTTATATGTCCTTTATAACAAGATAATTCAGTTACTTTAGGTTTCCTGAAAAGTCTAGGCCCAGTGCACCAGGCCTGTAAAGTAAGTAATAAGGAAACGTATCCACCACAATTTTAAGGCAAGTTTCAAATAACACGCATATCTCGGCCATTAACAAGGATCACCTGTAATGGATCCAGGACAAAATTTGATTTGTGGTCCGTTAAACAAGGAACTATATTAATTTTAGCTGAGAGTAATGGTTCACGTTTCACCAACTGGATGATTGCATCACAGGTGAGATCAGATTACCAGAACATAAGCGGGTAATATTAGTCACAACTGTGCATGCGAGTGGGATAAACTTTCTCCATATTCAGAAATTTGCACTTTTCTCTTAGTACCTTTGACTGAAGATGGTCTCTTCCCCTCCTAGGACAAAGAGATTATCTATTAATAACAAATATTCCTTCAAACAAAATCATATAATGTTGATCACGGTTGCCGGTTAATATATCTGGCGGACATCAAATAAAAACATACTTAGCTTGCCAAGATGAAGAGGGTGAATAACCGTGCACTAGTAAACCAACGTCATTCGAGTAAAATATGGCGATTATCTAAAGTTAAATACATTTAATAAAACTAGGAAGCGGATTCTCAACTATATCTCCTGACAGTCGAATGGAATGCTCTAAACATGTTAGGCTTTTGACTTCCTGCTTGTATACATAGCCTTGAATGATTGACCATTAAATTTTAGATTTGGAGTTCCATGACCGAGCTCGACCTCTCCCAGAGAAATAAGGGGTCCATTTTACATTAACTTGACGAAAAAATTTATGGTCGTTGAATTTTTATCATTCCAGAAGTAAGAACTGAAATCCAATTGATTCTTCATTAAAACACGTATTTTGAGGACTGGCTTAGGAAGGCGGGGGTACATGATTAATTGAGCAAACTGAATTTGTGTCATGCTCATGCTTATTTGTACTTTTAAGGATAAGGATTTTGCCAAATTGTTAGCAGGACTTTTAATCTCGCTACATGATTCCAATGGCAACTCCGCCATTCATGTTGAATAGTTCTGAGGTTATATAATCTGCCTTGATTGAAAACGGGAATGACTGATTTTTCTTAATCTATCTTCTAAAGGCTATAAAATGTCCAAGTAAGAATTGAAATTGCAGAATGCCTCTTCATAAATAACGAATTATTGAAGACTAAAATGCATAGGAGCTGGTGTATGAATCCTCTCGAATTTCATGGGGGAAATATATAAAACCCATTTCTTTTGAAAAGGTGCCATTAACAGATGAAATCAAATGTCAACTTTATATGTCTACAACATCATTTTACGAAAGCTGAGTTGTACCGAAATAAAATAAAATATATAAAACAAAAATATATACAACACTTGGATGCAGACATCAGAAATTGTATATTTAGTGTAAATCTCAATGGTATTGTGCCCTTATACTGTGTTTGGAATCTAAGGGCACAGGCTTTGTCCATTTCTGTTTAGAACCCATGGCTACTCTCTGTTTACTCCGTCAGTTTTCGTAATTTTTACAATCAGAAATCATACGTAAAAAACGTATTCCTGTACTATGTCCTTCCATTACTTATAATCGCATTGAAAAGAAATCATAAAAAGTGTTCACTCTAATCCATCAATATACATTTAGATTAGAATATGTGATTTTTTTTACAATTTAAACTTCCAAGTACGTTTCCTTGCAAGAGAATCTAAAAGCGACATGGTAAAGCATTTAAATATATAACAAGGCAACTTATGACTCAGTCATAATATTATTGTAACAAAAATATGAACATCAAATAAATAAATACATAAAAAAGCAACCCTAAATAATGTTATTAAGCTGTATACGCATTATATATTAATTTTGTATAATAATTGAAACTGTTGCATATGCCTTCCTGTTCTTTCTCCTTTTAACATGACTTTAAACCTTGTGTTGATATTGCAGTACAAGACGTTACTTATACTGTATATAGGCCTAATGCACTAAGCTTAACAGTAAGTAAACTTTTCATATTTGGTTTTCCATTTTTGGACAAATTCATCACAATATTTCAGATGGATCAGCATAACGGATTGATTTTCTATCTATTAGAAATTTCACATAATTATTCTTTGTGATTATTATGTGTTCATATTTTGTTCCCGAGAGGGCTCTTATTATTATTATTAAAGCTAATACACACCTTCAGATTCAGGAAAATAACTACACAGAGTATAAGGGAAGCATCACAATGAAAATCAAGTACATCATCTTATATACAAGGCATACCATAAAATAGAATTAACAATGGGTCATTCATTGCAGGTGTATATGGTGTAAATATTCATAATTTTATCAAAAGTATCTTTAAAGTGTCAAGAACTTATGTATTTATGCGCTAGAATATAAGAAGTGTCAACATCATCGCGAACAAAACTATTGTTGGGGAAAAAATAAAGAAAAACCTGCTAAATTCAATATTCATTCACGATATTTAAATAATATATAAAAATAATATATAAATATATAAAACAATGATCAAATTATTCACATCAGTGAATTTTCCAGGTAACTGCAGATACAATGCACTTTACTTAGAGTGAATATGTCAAATATTAAGCGAGCTATAAGCCTATACATACCCCTACCCCTTTATCAAGGCTACCTGTCCGCGGGTGCCGTGCGTTATGACGCGGTTGTCTTTAAATGGCCTAAAAGGGTAGTGTATCCCATAATTATAAGTGTTAACATGTTAATTCATTTACTGGACATATTTGGAGATCTAAAAATAGTTTAAATACCTATGTTATAAAATCCCAGAGAGGGTGCACGGTGACCCTTTTTATAGTATGGCTTAAATATTATTTTTGCCAAATTATTATATGTAAAAAATGGCTCAAGAATGGACACCTTCAGGTTTAGACAGATAACAATCCATAGTTTCAGTGAAACATCACAGTGAAAATCGCTGTATCTGGAGAAGAAAATGGGATACCACATCCGTCTTATATACAAGGGATACCAAAAAATAAAATTAACAATTGTTCATTCATTGCAGGTGTATATGGTCAAATATTCATAATTTTATCAACAGAGTTTGTGAGAATGTCAGGTACTAATGTATTAATGCACTAGAAATTTAGAAATGCAACATCATCTCGAAAATAAACTACTGTTGGGAAAAATAAAAGAAAAAAACTGTTAAATTCAATTTCCTTTTTGGATATTTTTTATGTATAGTAATTAATTGCTTAATTTACAAAAATACATAACACATTCATATGATTATTGTTGTTCGTGACTTTCCCCTACTATCTGCAAATACAATGCAGTTTATTTGGAGTGAATATGTCAAATATTAAGCGAGCTATAAGCATTTACATACCCCCACCCCCTTATCAAAACTACCTGTTCGCGGGTGCCGTGCGCAAAGACGCGGTTGTCTTTAAATGGCCTAAAAGAGTAGTGTATCCCAAAATAATCAATGTTAACATCTTAATTCATTAATTGGACATACTTATGAATCTAAAAATACCTATGTCATAAAATCCCAGAGGGGATGCACGGTGACCCCTCCTAGCCCATGGACTATTTGGTATTATTCCGTAGGTGTATGCATGACCTGTCACGTAAACGTGTGGTTTAGTCACATGAGGTTCAAATACCAATTACAGGAGAAGACAAACGACATTTCCTTTTCTCTCGCTCACACCTGGTCATAACAATATTATTTCAACATCATCCTTTACTTTATTTTTTTCTGAATTCTGAACAAAGTTGAAATGTCCAAACACACGTCCAGCACATGCGTTGTAACGAGATAAGCTTGGAAACAAATTACTTTTGGTCATGTACTGAACATAGCATCGAAATACCAGGGTACATGGTGGTCCGTCCCGAACTAAAATTGATGTCTGCAGACAAGTAGGCATGTGACAGGAGTTCAGAAACTCATATAGGACAATTATAAAGAACCTTATTCCCCGAGGCAGACAGTACACAGATGTCTTCAGATGGATGGGGCAAGCCCGGGATGACAGGTGAGAATGGGGACAGCCCAGTTCAATCTGCTGCAACACACGAGTCAGTCGGCGTCACTTCTTCGGCTATTACGGTGGCTGATTTAGGACACAGAAAAAAATATTTATCTCCAGATCTCAAAACAACATTTCGAGATCTTGACTTAACATTTCGAGATCTCGACATAACATCTCGAGATTTCGACATAAATTATCATAAAAATATTTTGTTGCAGAAAAAAAATATTTATTTCGAGATCTCGAGATATTAAGTCTAGATCTCGAGATGTTAAGTCGAGATCTCGACATAATTTTTCACAAAAAAAATTATCGAGATATAATATCTCGAGATCTCTGGATAAACTATCACATTTGTACGAACCATTCGATGCTGAACAGACATAATGCAAAACAACGTTAAAGGGGAAGTATACATTAAGAGTGCTTATTTTTGCAATTATAAAATGAAGACCACGTATACTGTGTTTGACTGAACGGTAATTGGTTATAATTCATTTAAATTCAATCAAGTTTGTATTTCCCCTAAGATAAGGCGAGATGAAGAATAGTCAATATAACATTCAATATTTAATTTTTAATTATTCGTATCCGTGAGCAAGAAGTTAAAGTCTAAAGAAACTGAAACATTATACCTGAATGGCGGATTTGAAGCCATGGCTGAAAAATCACTCAAATAGAAATGTTTAGGTCTGCATGCATGCATTGTGTGTACCTTATTATTTGTAAAATACAAACAAATATGAGCTTGGTATAGAAACACGCTTTTTGTACATTTTTTTCAGCTTTTGTTTTTATTGAAATGGTGGTTTGTTTTATTGCATATGTAGTTGACCATCATAAATGAATATATGCTAAAATGATTACTGTGTTTTCGGGAAGGTACGGGGGGGGGGGCGATGCCTCAGCCTCTAAATCCCCAGTCTTGATCCACTATAGCTATAACTATAGCTCAGATTACCTTTAGTCGACCATATCTTAATCGTAAATAATTTATATCCATAAATAAACGGTTTAAATATTTCGATCATCATGATTTTCCTTCTGTAAAATGCTCTGCTTTGGTCTTTTAAACCACCGTTCAACTGCCTTATTTATTTAATTTTTGTGATACCGGCTCACTCTGCATATACATATTAAAGAAGTGTAGGGAATCCTTGCTGGGAAAGGTTCTTATAACGCCAATTTGACGTATAAACATTTTGTCTACAGGCTACTTGTACACAAGGTACTTAATTGAGCCAGTGTAAACATACAGATAAAAACATGTAACCGGGTAATTGAAAGATCCCTAGTTGATGTTCGTTGGAGCATGTGAAGCAATGCAATATTTGTCATTTACAGAACTCTGTACTCTTAGAATTGAAGCCAGATGTCTTTGCCGGAAGTCTTTCTATTACGATCGGTGGCGATTTTGGATTCCCCCCCCCCCGACCCTGATCCATGTTATAAACACGTGGATATAAATAAAAGACACCACCTTTCCCCCGTGGGATTGGCTCATTTCTATTAAAGGTTCAATGATTAAGTTAATTTGACAGACGTCAGATATAGGAGACGATCCCTTTCACTTAGTTTTGCTTTACGTAAATTAAACATCTAATGGTTCGTACAACGCCCACGTGGATTTATATTATTCTTTTCATATTTTTTTAATATTTTTTTTTGTCGGTAGTAACCGCCTCCATTTTTTTAATGCTGCCTTAACTAAATATATGTACATCTGCAGATTTCCATTCCGGTTTCGGACTACATGAAAGACGCACTCGTTTGTGAGTGAAACACGGCCATTGGGCACGACCTACCCATTAAGCCTGCAGAGCGCTCACCCTGGGTGGGGGCCGACCGTGAAAAACCTCCCCACCTCGGCTGAGATTCGAACTCACGATCTCCCGGCTTTGAGTCCTGCGCTCTACCCCTGAGCCACAGAAGCCGGTATTTTTTTTTAACATCTCGAGATATATTTTTTTCTTCTGTGTCCTAGATCAGCCATCGAAGGCTATAGCCAAGCCGCGCTGCGCCGAATCGGACCCACGGAGTACGCCTCTGCCGGTTAGTGTTTGTGGGCATCAACATCTGCTACCCACAATGCACTTGGGCGTCTACATACCCAGATGGCGTATGTATAATTGATGTGAAGAGGGAGTTTAATCCGTTTCAGTATGTTGGATAGGAATTTTTTTCAAGGCAAATTACCAACACATGGGTGTTTTTTATGGCAAGGACTTCACATAATAAGTTATTTTTAATAAGCATGAGCATGTGAAATGTAAATAGAAGTTGTTTCCTTGAAATGTAACGAATTTCAAGTTGTCTCGGCCGTCCAACAGTGATCATGCAACAGACTGAGGTACGATTTGAGTACAAAAGACATCATAAACAAATATGATTACCGATGACACCGGCAGCAAATAAAACCATGACAGTCTTCATGAATCTGTTAATTTTCATCAATATTGAAAAAAAAAACGGAATAAAGTATATATTGTTTGAATGACTGATAAATACAACTGGAAAAAGGTTACCCTCCCTTCATAATAATATGAATAATAATAATAATAATAATAATAATAATAATAACAATTACAATAATAATAATAACAACAATAATAATAATTAAAATAATAATAAAAAATAATAATGATAATTCCTTTCAACTTGAATACACCTTAATTCCATAGAGAGTGGTTATACACTGTATTTGTTCTATATCTATTACATTTTAACTACTGCTTTGTTAATCAAGATTTCCCGGGTTTCATCACAAGGCCTGGCACAGGCACAGTAACCATATACCGTTGAGCCTGGTTTGAATGGTTTAAAACTCTGTGACGGATGAACAACGCTATGCCCTGATACCATATACTTGATTACGATTGCAGTGTCAAACGTATTTCCAGACATTTAAAAACAGTGTGAAAGCAAATAATAGTTTGATTTTAGTGTTTCTGTCCACGTCATTATAGCATTATTTATCATCGAAATCCCAAGAGGATCAGTGCACAATGCCGCATTGATTCTTTCAGTTGATGTCTCTATATAATACTCCCTGACCCAAACTGGCAAGTAAAAACCGCACACGTTATATGGAGCATTAACTGTTCATGGCTTCACAATGCATGAGCTAAGAACCAAGAAAGCAGAGTTTTCTAACGAGAAATTCAGAATCTATTTTAACTACCTTGTGGTTAGAGTTCCCATGTGATTCACATACGTTAAAAAGAAACAACACGGTTGTTTTCATTAAACAAAGGTTAATTATTAAGTCTTTGAGTTGAAGGCAGCACCATCTGAAACGTTAAAACCTTCAAGGCACATTATCATTTGCAATAATATGTGTATTAGCTAACACTGTAAGTTCATTTTTGGCTGAATTAAACGTTTTCAAGCAAAATCATCGGACTTATTATCTCAGGTACACCTGTTTTGAACGTTGTTATGGTTCTGTGTGTGAGTAAACATAGTCCATGCATTAACCTGATTACCACAAACAACACTGCCCAACCAGAGGTGTGATGGTGCGCAGGGGCATCAACTCTTATACAAAAAGAAGAAACACTGGTTTGAAGCTTGAACATCTTGATTCATAAGGTGGTATGCACCTTATGTTGATGTTTTGAATCATTGATCGCCCCCGATGCAGGCTTATTCAGACTCGTGTACAGGATCGGGTCAGCAAACGGTTTTGAAATTTTGGCAGATACCAAAATATTCTCAGGAGGGTACCATATATTTCAAGAAATTTTAACATGAATGGTAGGTGAATAGGTCCCTTAAATTTGAACATGATATGATGATTGAAAATCTTTTTGTTTCCTTTTCAGAGAGACCCAGTATGAAGATGACACAGGGGAGGAGAAAGGCTGTGAAAAGGAAGATTCAGTTGTCATAAACCGATAGATGTATGGTATGTTATAAACTGATGATGAGTAGCCAGCCCTCAATCGGATTACCATGGGTCACGTGGTGTTGGACAAGCATCGTATTGCTGAATATTACGAGTGCCGCTTACATTTGGAAAACAGGTGAGCAAAATGACCGTTATATGTGAAGTTATAACTATCGGTGGCAAAAATGGCGAAAGCATGATTTCTATTTTTTTTCTAAATTTTCTTCACATTATTCACTTAATATGTGATTTGCTTAATCAAAGGACTGTCGATGATTGATTTTATCAGAAAAGATGATGATTATAATGATACAATGTTAAAATCAGGGATGGTCTGTTGGTCGGGTGCACCGTTTGCACGTTTATGTGGTTTTTGCAGGAGCCCAATGTTTATACCAATCGGAAATATAATGCACAGGCATGAGCATGCAAAAAACAACATAGACAAAGTGAACATGTTTATGTATAATATAATGCGGTATATATAATTTATGAAACCCTCTTGCTTGCACTCGATGTCAAATGAGAATCAATACCCTCGGAAAGAAAAAAAATAAATGTGTCTTTGCAATAGCATATGTAACGGTGAAAATAGAAACAGGACCGAACGTGTTATTCTAACCCGTAACCCTTGACACACAAGTCCGACAGTCTACCCGCTTCCCTTATAAAGCAACCTTTACCAGAAATGCCAGTAGAAACGCTTTGTGTGCATGGTTAAATAAAAAGACAAAAAACAGCATTAACGAGACGTGATGGCCACCATTAATACAGGTAACAGAATAACTTCACAGTGACGACAGCCGGTTACTCTTTACAGTTGGGACAGAAAAATCAAGACTGACAGTCCCAGCCACATGTCAGTCCTATACTGGTCTCGCGTTTATTTCATGCCAATCTTTTCCATTGTCTCACTTGAGATGTCCGTCTGCAACACTATCCAGAAAAGTAATAAATGACACATATAAGAGATGTAACACGTTTATGCTTATTTCAATATTTCTACACTTTTCATTTTTACTCATCTCTTTTCAGGGAAAATTACACTTTTTCTACGTTTTTCGTTTCGAATAATGTTCACGACAAAGATTTTGAGTGGTTTCGCAAGTCATTAATTACGAGCAATGACATACATCTGCTTTAGCGACTTTTTATGACTTAAATGTCCAACTGTTATTCAAAATGTTTGATTCCATGTCAGTGGAGATGTAATTCCAGAAACATCAAAGATGAAATAGAGATTGGCCGTTACACTTTTTGGCATTGTTATGCTTTTAGTGGAGTCTGCTCCTTTTCCTAACGAACGTTTACACCTTTTTCATCAATGCATATTAGCCAATGTATATACCACAAAAATGCCCAGCTGAATCAATCACGAATCATGTTAATTGAAGTAATAAGACAATAAGAAATTACTCTAGATATATGGACACAATCACGTGTAAACTCTTTATTTCAAACTGATCTTGCTAAGTTTTGTTCTCAATAGAAATATGTGAACCATTTTATGGCTCACCAAAATATAATAATGACAAACATAGACATATTCACCGCTTCTTCTGAGCAAAATTGTACTTTACGTTCACTAACAGTAGTTTTATAAAAGTGTTCATAAAAGCTCTCATCCGTATTTGTAATAAGTTGGATGGATAATTGGGTAGCCATGACAACATGACACTCAGGTCTTCTGAACGAACTGATAGGGGCATGTGGGTCCTGATGCAAGTCATAATAGAACACCTATTCTAAAGATCAGATCTGATTATTTGCTGTGTGATAATATTTGGTCTTAGAGGCTTATGTGGTCGTGTTATGTCTGCTTAATAATGAAGAAATAATGCTGTTATACAAAATTAATACATATGTTACCTCCTATCTGAACTATGGCACCGATGCCCCCAAAGCTAGCTGTCATGCCATCGTTACGGACGCAAACAAACTTTTCGAGTAAAACCAGCCTCGTAATTTATAACTGCTGCATGAATATACGTAATTCAACCGTGACTGTAATATATATTGTTTTATCCAATATAATAACGTCATTTTATGTCTTACTTCGGGAGAATGACAGTAGATGAAAAAGAAAATGTACTGTTAGAAATGGCGTGCACATTCGCATGTACTAGAATTGATGCGAACCGAATAGCTTGTATTGCCACCCTGACGACTTCAGTTTATTAAAATTCGACGTATGATAATAATCGGGGGAAAACAAAAGTACATAAGGCATGTCTATTCTATCCCGAAACCCTTTTCCTTTTCGAATGAGCGAATGACGCTTAAGTAACTGAATAAATTAAGATAAATTAAAATCACCTTTGTTTTTGCTTAGTAGGAATTTCTTCAAATGTTAGGGAAAAACAAGCTGGGTTCAAGACGATTAATTTTACAGAAGATTATTTTTTCCATCAGGGTAGAATATCTAGAATAAAAAAAGAAGAAAAATATATCTGGTCAGAGCCCTGGCCGAAAATGCAATTTTCATAACAAATGATGAGGATAAGGACTTAGTATAATCTTAATACGGTATACGTCATTTAGTATACTCTAAAATTACTGTATGGGTTATTGACTGTACTCTAAATCTCATATGTTTTATTCAGTGTACTCTTAATACTGTACGTATTAGTTAATGAACTCTAAATACTGTTTATGTTATTTAGTGTACTGTAAATACTGCATATGTTATTTAGTGTACTCTAAATACTGCATATGTTAATTAATGTACTCTAAATACTGTATATGTTATTTAGTGTACTGTAAATACTACATGTATTATTTAGTGTACTGTAAATACTGCATATGTTATTTTATGTACTGTAAATACTGCACATGTTATTTTATGTACTGTAAATACTGCATATGTCATTTAGTGTACTCTAAAGACTTCATATGTTATCCAGTGTACTCTAAATACTGCATATTTCATTTAGTTTACTCCATAAACTGTAAAGACACATAGCAGAGCTAGAAATAACTACAATAAGTAAATAAGTAAATAGTAATTACCTTGGTGACGGAAATTTCAATCAAGTTCTGCCTATAACGCCGATGCCTTTTCTAAATCGAGCAAGAGAACCGTTATAAAGAGTCCATTAAAGTAATAAAAAACAATATTTCATATGCCGCCAAGTCCCAATTATATCCGTCATCTCCAGTTATGTTTCTGATGCTTCACACTGGTTTAATTAAAACTAGTCTGGAAGCTTTTGTCTTTCAATATTTATATTAATATGGCTTTTGTCTGCCGTAGTTTACGATTATTTGGCGTTTCAAAGAGCGGTGTTTAGATTTTAAGTAAACTCCGATTTCAGGTTAAACCCCCCCCCTTTCATCTTATTTTGATTTTAAACCTCCGCCGAGAGGTATCCCGAACCCGATCTCAGTTGACCAACCCGCACTGGTCAATACCCCGCCGATGATATATCTATCCTTAGGTTTTGAAAAAAAAAACGACAAAGATAGAACGTTTATAGCTATATCTAAAAAAGTCGATAAAATGTTAATTATGCTGTTTATTATATTAATAAAGCGACTCACACGTTTCACCATACTGTATGCAAAGTACACACAAAGACAGGTTTAACAGAATTTGGAAAATCCAAAACAAACAAATGACAGTAATTATTGCTAAACAAACGGTTTCAGGGAAATGCTGTCTAAGTGTGTTACCTGAATTCGTATTGAGTAAGTTAAAATTGAATTCAGGTAACCCAAGGTTAAGATAAGTTTGATTTCAATTTTGCCGGTTTATTTATAGAGGGGGTAGGTCTGAACAGCTACACCAATATCTTCACACCCAGAGGCAGCCGTCTGGTGAAGATTACCGGAGCTAATACGAGACGGTAATTCAGGAAGCTTTGTTAAATATGACAGACGTATATTTATATAAAGCGTAAACCCTCTACTTGTCACATAGGGTGTCATTAAATGACGAAAATGGGCCTTATGGGGTTGGAGCAATTGTCAGCAAGGCGACGCTGTGGTCCCATCAAGAGAGATTTATAACACCACCGAGTGCAGCAAACTGAATCACGCTCTGTGTTACTGGCTGAGTTGCTATTTGGACATTGTCGCCGCTAGATTTCTCAAATTTGAAAGTTTTTAAATTTGTGCAGGATTTCACATTTTAATTAAAGCCAACAGTTCAGTTCTGAAGAAAGACCAATCGTCTAATTCCAAAGCCATACGTTTTCATTTCATTACGAGACAACCTTTGTATGAGTGGTAAAAACCTCGTCTTTAGAAGTACTAAAACTGTCAGACTATAGTTCATACTACGTGGCCATTCTAAATGATAACCTGATGAAACCATAAGCTTTAATGAGCTATTGTAGTCTGTCTACGAGGAGGAGCAATTTTAGTCATATATCTTTTCGGGTATCTGGCAGTCCAGATTGCAACTTTGTTGTGAAGCTATATAATCGCCACTAATCACTAGACGAATTTTGGAAAGGCACATTTACAGTCTTTGAGTGTTATAAACGTTTCTCATGGGAATTCTTCATGCCATGAACAGCTGTGCGCGGCGGTTCTTCTTTTTGTGTGTAGATAATTAAGTAGAATTTAATGATACTCATAATTCTAAACGATTTTACAATATACACTTTCCTTCTATTAACTATGGTTATCTGTATCCATATACATCGGAGCCTGACTGAAAGACCATCTAATGAGGCCACCGGTCTATGGAGACCACCCTTGAATTAACCAAAATTGTTTTGCATCATATTGTTGAAATATTACCTGTGCAATAAGAACACCTGTCAATTAAGACCACTTTTGGTCAGTCCCACGGGTGGTCTTATAACGCAAGTATCACAGTAATTCTATCGTTAGATCCATGTTAATCTTTAAATGTTACGTTCCCGTATTGCTTTTTTTTTCAAATAATAATGAAAAAAAATAGTATGTAAAATTAATATGCCAAAACAAAATAGGAACATGCTCACATTTATCTTTTAAATATGAAATGATGAAATTTATGTTGAAAATAAAAGAAAAATAATTATGAAAGAAACTTAAAGTGAAGAATTTAGAAGAAAATTGAAATTAAAGAGTATTTACTGTACAACCTGTTTCGTCTGAATGATAACGCCTGTTTATTTTTCACTGAGTCTCCTAACAGTTCCTTTTTTGTAACATAAGGCATATATAACTCAAAGGTTGCAACTTGCCTCCAGTTGTATATACCTGATGTATCTGACGGTAATTTGAATTTCCAGGCGTTTTGTCTACGGCGAGACGTTAAAGGTTAACAATGATGTTTCAAGTTGACCCTTTTCGCATAGTTGGTTTAGTTTGAATGATTTCCATAAAACACGAAATGTACATTCACATTTAATGCAATTTCGATTATTCCCCATTCGCATTTGGAGCAAAATAGGTCGGACTGGCATGGCTAAAGGGAACATCATTGATATTGTCAGTTGAATGTAGTATCCTGTCAAGGGGAAGGATGAAGCGGTCATTTGGAATGTATTTTCCAAGGATAACTTATAGAAAGACAAATCAAAGCACTGAATTAAAATCGAAATAATTTGACTCTGTTAAAAAGACATTGAGTTGATTGAACTCTGTACCGACTGCTCTCTAATCCGGAGAAAGATTACAAATATTATTCTGCGAAGATTTAAATCACATAAGGCGACGTAATTAAATCCTGTTAAAATTAAGTAAAACGAGTCAATCACCGTCTGACCCATTTTTTTTGAAGATCGCAAATAAACGATGAGAAGGAGCTCATCCATTACCTGCTATCCACAAGAAACTCACGACATTTCCGCTGGGAAGTTGATTGCCCGATAAAACAGGATTTAATCTATTCGTATTTCATTTTTTTCCCGGCTGTGCGATTAAATCCTAATACACAGATGGGACATCGTAACCAGATCTATACAATGACCTTCTAGGGCCGATGGAATGATAGGATGAATTTCGCTAAAAATAAAACAGGTAAAGCCAAATGGTAGTCACCCGAAGAACGGCAGTCCCAAGTATACACAGATTTTCTCATTTAAATGTGATTATACTGAAATAATTGCTATAATAATTAATAATAAATAATCTATGACTGAAATCTGTGTACATTTTAGATCCGTTTACTCTTTATTTTCACTTGGATTTATAATCATATTTTGCACCAGAGGAAAGGATGGTCACTTTGAGTTGACTGTCCGCAGACTGTCTTGATTACTAGTTTCATCACGGGAGTGCCGCCTTAGTCAATTAAAAACTATTTGACTGGTCATATTCAACATTATATAGATACTGATAAGAGGATGATGATTGAGGTAATGGCATTTATCAAGAAGGCAACCCGTATCTTGTACGAGTCCATGGGGAGGGGTATTAAAAAAAAAACAATGAATAGTTCCAAAAATAAGCGTCATCGAAATATCTCTGATAGCTATGTCTTCTGCGGAAAAGGTGTGGTGCCACCTGCCCTCATTTCTTCGCGTTTGTCCTTTATCTACCCATCACCAAACCATAGATATATATAATTAATTTACTGACCCATTCTTTGAAATTTGCATACACATAGATGTAGGTTATTGTCTTATGGTGTAAATAGGTATTCTCCGGCGGATATAACCTTCACCTGGGACACAACGACAGGTTATAGGCCAGACCTTGCAAGTTTACTATTACAATAAACAATGAGACAATGTTTCATTACTTTAAGCTATTGTGCTTTTGAATATGATCAGAAAACTGAGATAAAGTAAAAATGCATGAGTTCCTTATTTATTTGATATGAAACACGTCGAAACTCAACAAATGCAGCTCAGTTTCAGGGAGAGGTGCATGGTCAATACGTTTCTTTATATAAACGTAGTCTTGATATCAAGAGTAAGGGGTCCTACATCCCGAGAATAAACTGCTGAATAAGATAATCCGAGCAGGTAGCAGTCACATTCATGTAAAAAAAAACAAAAAAACAACGGACGACTCAGTCAGACATGAGTCAGTCAGATTTCATTTAAATCACAAATATTATTAAAGGCCCCTTTTAAAGAAATGCTTACCCTAGGGCCATGTATGGTGTTATCTTGAATTTTTACAACTTACTTATGGGGTATTCAGAGAATGATATAAGAAAAGATAGGAAGTGACCCTAGTTTTAACAACCCCTGGCTTTTTAAGTACTTAATATCCTGGGGAAAATTCTATAGGTTATAGATTTTGAACTATTTGCCAAGCAAATTGGCTGGAGTATTTTGGATAGTTATAACCCTTTATGAGTAACCACTAACAAACATGGCTCATGAAAATAGTTGGATGTGTAGTTATTTCCTGCGGGACTTATTGATACAAAATGTATCCATTTCACGTTTTTATTAGCAGCACTGGGATTTATTGAAAGAGAATCTTGGACGTTTGTCTCTTTACTCGAGAATGTTCTTTGTCCAGACTCTTTAAAATAATGCGGTCAGATTAATGAAGTGCCAGCTTGTGTTGTCAGATCCAGGGAAATATTTAAGAATCGTGTAATATAAATTTAAGATTGATGCTCATACATTCTTTTACTCATGTAAGAGGGTTGATGTAACATCATGTTGTAGAAATAAAAAAATAGGCTTATCAGGGCACATGCCTCCAAGCAAAAAAGGTTTTACGAAGGAAAACTGAGTTTAGTCTCAAAATAGAAAGGGGGATATAAGAAATAATTCCCACAGCTGCGGAGCTCGAGATCCGTATATCGCCAACGTGACAGAAAATGGAGATGCCACCGTATAACAGGTAGGGAGCGTCTATCCCGCTTTATCAAACGTGTAATTCCACACAAGTCCCTTTCTTATCTATACACATCACCATATCCGTCGAAAGTTCTCAATTTTGATACTGAGCGACTGTCATTTATTGAAATGTGATTTGGATAATAAGAATAATTTTTTAACTTTTGAGAAATATTGGTTTGTTACATCTTACAACCGTCTAAATATCCTCAAATAGTAACCATGAATTCATATTTATATATTTATTCTACTTATATTTAAAATTATCCTTTGCTTTGTGTATTATATCTAACAATTTACTGTGTGACTTATGTTCAGTGTATTTTACGAAAATTTTCTCAATATGCAAATATAAAATAACGAGCAAATGTCTGCATGTTAATGAGGCTTTAGTAGCCAACATTTAAGCGCGCAATAGGCGATGACTGAATGAACCGCGATGGTTTGAAGTAAACTTTTTAGAAAGGTCTATATCTGCTGACGTCACTTGGACATACCTTAGTTCAGCGAGGCGGTGATGTGGGACGCTAACAGTCCAAAAACTACCGGGTTTAAAAGACGATGAAACTGCTCTCAAAGCCGTAAACTAGTTACACAATTTACCGCGAGAAGGCAATACCTGTTCTAAGCATTGCGACACAGCGATAGCAAGGTTATTTGCTCTGTCAGCGGGAGAAATAAATCTTCACCACTGCATCAACTGAGCCAGACTAGAGCGCATACTGACAGGTCTGGCTGACTGTTAACCATTCTGACATTCACAATTTTATCTGTTTTGTGTCCCGTTGTTTAGGATAGCCTACTGGGTTTGTGTTATTTCTGCCCGGGAGACCGGAAGTTGTGTTTTAGGCCGTGTCTGTCTGTTTGTTGGTTGGTTTAACTCTGACGCAGGTATATGCAAAAACAAAATCAAACATTTACGCGAAAACATGAAGGTGTAACATTAGCAAGGAAAAGGATTTTAAACATTGCACGGCCCGGATCAGGGGTGGATCCAATAGGGTTTTGTTTAATCTTGCGGATTGTGGTTTATATTTTTTTTGTCCTGGACCCTTCTTAGTTTAACTGCTTTATACAATAGAAGTACACCTTGGACTATGGTTGTTTTCTTCGCGGAATGATATTACATTTTTGCCCTCTGCATCTAAAAAAATAAATTTGTTTATTGTGGACGCATTTTAATTATAAGCTGTGTTATATTCTTAAAAGTTGTATTATCTTTCAGAGAAATGGAGTGTCTGTGACCACACACAATGTGGTGATGGTGGGCTACAAACAAGAAGTGTCTGGTGTGCTCATACTGAAGGCTGGGGAGCAGATGCTGTGAAGTGCGACGCAGGTAAAAAACCCGATAGCGAACAAGATTGCTTTAAAGTATGTCATCAACATAGCAATCAAGTGACCTGGATTTCTGGCGAATGGATGGCTTGCAAACCCGTGTTTGGCCAATCATATTGCACGCAGCCGACAGGGGTGCAAATACGAGAAGTGATATGCATTTTGATATGTGGAAATGTAACGCTACCGGATTACGTTTGTGAGAAGTTTCTTGATAAGCCCCCTGTAAACAGGACGTGTTCTCTATCTTGCCCTCAGCGCTGTGTGACAACAAGGTACAGCGAATGGAGTCCATGCAGTGGAGAATGTCCCTACAAATTTAAGACCAGAACGAGGCAGATAATTATCCCGCCCGATAGGGGTGGTAAGAAATGCCCTTCTCTAGTGATCAAGAAGCCATGTCGGGCGGAGTGCCCTAAAAGAGTCAGCAGCACAAAGTTAGAATATATTTACAGGGTTGGACCTTGGACTAAATGTACGGAATTTCATCGCAGACGTAAGCTGAAATACGAGGTCGCGATTTCATCAGCCGTTGGACTTCAGACCCGCGAGGTTATTTGTGTTGATTCCAATGGTGATATAAGACCACAATCGTAAGTATCAATAAATTAATGAATATGCATAAGGAAATGTCCATTTAGTCCGTTTAATAGAACGGCGTAGTACAATTTACTGCAGAGTACACTTGAGACCTGACTATATTGAGAATAAAATAAAAAATTAAGATAATAACCAACAAACAAATAATTCTTATATAAAAAATACCGGAATCATTAGATTGTTTTATCACTGCTTTGATTATATTCAGTGTTCCAAAATAATGAAATTTAATACCTGATGAGATGTTCTAGTAGTTTAATATATATGAACCTTAAAACCTTTTTAAGTTTTCAGTAAAGGCAATTGCAAATTACATTTTGGGATATCGGGGCGTTGAACCAAAAAGATTAGTGCTATCATCGACACTTTATATCATTAAATGCTGTCGCCAAAAGCAACGATTCTCAACCAAAAAAAAAGAAAGTATACAATTATTGAATCTGTGTAAACTGAACCGGTTGTGAACACGAGACATCTTAAAAATGTATTTAGTGTTGAACACTGATATATGTGAGGGAGACTGAACCGAAAAGTGGACGAAGACGTACAAATCGAACGCCAAAATACATGTGACACTTCCCTAACATTCACCGAGACACAACCGACTAAGCTTTTATTGGCTACAACCTGTGGTGAACTTTGTTATATGACGTAGGCTTCTATTGTTTCGCCGTGTAATCGTCGCGTAGAAGTAATCTAGCCCCGTGTCCTCAATGACAATGATAGATTAACTGGAAAACTGTTGGGTCTCGTTGCAGCAATTCATCTAGATACAAGTGCAACCACATTCCCATTATTTTAACTGAGGAACGTGTAGGTTTACTTTCTTGCCACGTCTCCGAAGGACTACTTAAATATTTTGAATATGGTCGTACCCGTTCGAATGATTACATTATAATAACCATGCCTGGTATTGACACCAGTGGCTTTTGAATGTGCCATCTTGTTGGCTTCTTGGAACAGAACGATTAGATCAACAGGTATGTGCGACAGGATCGACATATCGATATATCGCGGTTTAAAGCGTATCGCTATATCGTTTTCAAGTATCGATATATGTCGAGATTTCGTCAAACACTTCTGAGGAAGATTTACTTTTTTGATTTTAATTTCTGCTGATTACTAGTTTGTACCAAAACCGTTCAACACCAAAAAGACCAAACTCAATCAAAATAAATATCAATTATGTAATGATATTCTCTACTTACATCTTATAATAACTGTTTAAAGGTCAATTATCAAGTCAATTGTTTTGTTGATCAGGAACGAAGATCTTGCGATTTGTATACGACTATGATTTCGCACACCATCTAGGCCTCTTGGAGTGAAACCTCTCTGTGCCTTACTATAGTCTAAAATGTTCTTTGTGCCAATTTATTTGCACATGTAAAACCTAAGGAAATCTTTGATTCTGTTTCTTTGAGTAATGTCAACAAAAATAAGTACTTTACTGTATACTTCACTTAATATTTTTCAAAATTTCTTGTGTGAAATCTGATTAGCAAATGCTTTTATTTCGTTCAGGTTGCATGGTACAAAGAAAATATCGCAATGGGTATCGCAATACGCTACTAAATATCGCTCTGTATAACAGTACGAACATGGTAGGCGATACAACATGTAGGGAGAGAGGCTGATTATCCCTGGTCCTTAAACTCGATCCGAAATTACTGCATACTTAGATAAACTTAAAACGCTATGCATTTTACCTGTATACAGACATGTTACTTTTATGAAAAAAATGCCTTGCTTTGGCAGAAATGAGCATCACCTTTGCATCAACAAACATTCAGAGCTTCTCATCAAAGTGTATATAACTTCGTTTGCTCCCGCTCGCCATTTAAGCTATTCTTAAAACAGCCACTCACATAACTTTCTGGCAGAACGTATGTGAATTCTGGCTTACTCTGCGTGAATATTAATGAACTCTAGATAAGTACTGTGAGAAAAATTCTTTTTAACGCCTGTTTAACGGATTTATGGGCTTCCATGCATGCCTGCCTAAATATTTTAGTAATCACAGGTCCTTGTGCCAATATTGATAAAAAAGCAGAGAAAATACCGGACATGTGTAGAAGGTCAAAGGTCATTAGTGAAGTCTATCTTGCCACCAAGATGGCACCACGACACCACCCCTCCACGAACAGACACGCACACATTTTGTAACGCATGGATATAAACAAAACGAACAGTATGTGGTGAGATTAACATTTTCTGATCTGTTTTTTTTTAATGAAAGATTCAAGGGATTATCTTTGTCAGTAGACGTCAGGTATCGATATAGGCCACTTTAAGGAGCCTTTTTGCTAAACGTGATATAAATAGGGTGAGGACTTTTATTTAAAGTAATGAAAATATCATAAACAGTCATGAAAGTCATCCTTCTGTCACAGTATGAACCCTACGATGTGAATATCCGTTCCAACAACTGCAGTTAGTTTGCGGTAAACGTGCGTCTTCTAAGATGAAAAAATTTCCTTGAATAATGGGCCAGACGATGTTCACGAAAGAGGCTGCGTGAAAATCTCCTGGTTTTCAGATACATCAAGTCTATTTGCCTAATGAGAAATTAATCATCTGTCATGACGTGCCGCCATGAGAATACCGGAGACTAGTTAAAATTACTGCACTTCGGGTTTGTGGATAAAGGAGCCAAGTGTTTTCATGGAAAACATACAGTCCTTTAGGACATAATTATTTGTTTTGGTTCCAATACACTTTCCAACAATCCTTTATTTTTATTAAAAGAAATTAATTCGATGAGAAAAAGGCAAGTTAATTATTCAAGTGAATTAAAAAATGTCAAGCGAATTAGAGGAAAATATTAATGAGTATATTCTGCTCCACAGTAAGTTTCCAGCAC
This sequence comes from Sipunculus nudus, assembly GCA_026874595.1. Lineage (NCBI taxonomy): Eukaryota > Metazoa > Annelida > Sipuncula > Golfingiida > Sipunculidae > Sipunculus > Sipunculus nudus. Next base: position 33,014,564 of record CM049317.1, on the reverse strand, counting down.
CCGACGAGCTGCTCTTGTTTGTCCATCATTCACGCATAAAGTTCGAATAAACGTGGACACAGTGCTTACCATACATCGGTGTCTGTATCGTTTGACGTACCAAGAGGAAGCAGCTAGATTCCATTATCTACGACTGATCACTAGCCTCTTAAGGCTCAGTAGGATATGTAGCTATCAACCATGTGGAATGTAGCCGAAGCGGCAGAAACATATTCGGGGAAGAATTTGGCATTTAGAACGCTTATGGCAAAAACTTAACAGAATTATAAACGATCTTTAGTATTTAACAGTTTTACTGTGTTCTAATGCTTAATAATTAATGATAGAATAAAAGAAATAAAATTATTAAACCAACTTATATTCACAGTATATTTTACATGGTCGGAACAAATGCTTGCACCTAGACAATAAAATGGCTACGTTCTTTCAAGCTGCACATACTCATGGCGTGATCAAACAACGTTTTTAATTTCATCAAAGTAACCGAATTATTAGCAGTTCTGTTGAAATCCGAATATAACTACACTGCTTTTCAGAATTAATATTATATAGCAGATGTGTAGGATGACAGAGTGGTAGACCTGCCATTATAACAAATAACGCAATGTCGTATATTATGACTATAAATCCTGACACGGTCACCTTCACAGATCCTAGAACAGATATTGCACTGTACTTACATTATCTGAGCAGGGCCGTAGGTGGCAAAACATGTTTTGTTTCTGCTTGATTACCCACAATGATGAGCTGTCCCGGGCCACCGGTGTAAGACTTGAAATTGCCCCATTTGTTTTATCCCCCGTAAATCTGAAATCGATTTCAGATTACCCCCGGTTTTAAGATTACTTCATCCGGTAATCTGAAGCGGAGGAAGTCTGATTTTGCTACACCGGCAACGAAGTTAAAAGTATCCTGTTTGCCGTGTTTTAAATATTGTCTTAGGCTAGATTTATGTTGAAAGTTCCTTTTACATCACGTTTAAATGATATCTGCCAAAATGGTAAAGTGAATTTTCTATATAATTGGATCAGCGCCAACCGCTCCAAATGAAATTAAGGCCGCACATAAATAATGTGTAAATATACGTTTCTGACATTGCATCTGCGTGACCTGACAAATACTGGGAAGCAAGTAATGTTAATCTTATACTGTTTTCTGGAAGTCCATTTAAAGTCCAGCATTACTTGAAATAGGGACGGGTTCTTGAAGAAATGGTTCATAGATACCCGGTTTCAGCGTAAAATTGGAGATTAAATATCGAGCCTTATTTAGTAAAGTAATTGGTCGTGCAACATCATGATAAAAATGGATAGGTTAAAATCTGATGAAATATTATATTAAACAAGATAAAGATTTTCAGCTATATTCTTGTCTTTTTGATTAAGTGCACTTACATTTTTAACCACAGTGCTTAGCGTCTTGTTCAGTCATTGGAAAAAGCACTGGTCAGATCACATCGAACATTGAATTCGATCAGTTGTGCTAACTCTGATCACACGGGTGAGACAGAATGGCCAACAGACTGCAGTAACACTATCTGTTTACGCCCGTCGGTGGCACAGCGACTTCCCCGCTTGATAATCGGGTTTGATGAGTTCTCGGCGACAAGAGATAGCTCCAGGAGGATGCATGTCTTGTGTCCGTGTTTTTTTTTTTTAAATCTTAATCAAGACTCAGTTCTGTTTTTTATCCTTTTCAGTGTTGTTCCAAAGCAACTCCACGCCCAGAGAAAGTTCATTGGTTTTAGATTAATTAACGATAGGCCGTCATGCAAATCGAGATAAACAGCAACTCCAATTCATATAATGAAAATAATATTGACGCCCCTTACAGGAAGCGTCAAAAGCTCAAGGGATCATAATAAACAGATTGGACGAGCAGGAATAATTGTAGTACAGCTACACCTCAACTGTAGTACACCTCAATTTTTGACATAGATGGTCAACTAATAGATGATACTTCATCTATTTATTGATTAATTCATGAATTAGTTAATTCATATCTAGTATTGTTTGGGCCATAGTGACGACCATTTTCTAAATATTAATCTTGAATATACAGTGTAACCTGTGTAATAAGCCAACCCGTTTGATTGGCTTGAATCGGTCTTAATGTACAGGTGGTCTTATTAAATCAGTTATTACAAATGTATATGTTTTCAGTTCACTCGAGGGGGGTCTAACTAGACAGGTGGCCTTATTAGACAGGTGGTCTTCCAGTCATTATATCATATTCTACCTTATTGATTTGGTTAATGCTGTAGCATGCTGTAGATCTATTTTTTTCTAATTTTGGAATAAAATGCCTAAGTAAACGTTTGGGTATAGATGAAGATGTGTGAAATGTGTATTGTATGATTTTTCATTAACATAGTTTATTTTAATAAAAAAATGACCAAACGTCATCGACATCAGCTGTTATATGTGAATATTATCCTTTTTAGTGACCCATATATAGTATTTATAATAAAACAATAAGAGCGAAACGTACGTAAACAGCAATTATCCACGTTTTTGGAGTTTTACTCTTGTGCTGAGATGAAAAACGAAATGTACAAGTTAAGCAAGGATTTTAGTGGGAACATGAATGACGAAAGAAATGAGCATTGAATCATTGAATAAAATAAAATAAAATAGGCATCCGTTGCCAGAATTCAGCAGTATTGCAGCACATCTGAAGCAGATCTGCAGCAGATAACCAACAAGTGTTTCCTGGAAATCTGCTGCAGTTATTCAGTATATTTACAGTATATGCTGTATATGTGCTCCAAGACCAACGGATTATATGCTGAAAGTCTGCTCCCCAACTGACCATGTATAATCCTCTTTTGTGCATCAGATTTGGAGCAGTAATGCAGCACAAAATGGGCGGTTCCAATTATTTAAATTAGTGCTCCAATAGAGCAAGTCTATTTGCATATACGAAGCAGATTTTCAGCAGTTCTTCAGCAGACCTGGTACTCTCCTGCAGCAGTGCTCTTTTGGAGCAGTGCTATGTGCTCCCTAGAACAGATCTTTGTGCTCTTCTTGAGCAAGACCTGTGAGCTCCCCCGGAACAGTTCTTTGTGATCTCCCAGAGCAGTACTCTCCTGGAGTAGACCAGTATGCTATTCTGCAGCAGTGCTCTCATGGAGTAGTCATGTGTGCTCTCTTGGAGCAGACCTGGTGCTCTCCTGCAGCTGCAGTTCTCCCTTGGAGAGGTGCTATGTGCTCTCCTAGAGCAGATCTTTGTGCTCTTCTGGAGCAGTGCTGTCCTAGAGTACACCTATGATAATAGTCTTTCACATTATATTAATTCTCTCAATTTTCTTTTTGTGTATTTTATTTATAAGTGTCCACGCATCACCATTCTCTTTTACACCAATGTCAGAAGGAATAAAGAAACACATACCTTTCAAAGTGTAAAAGAATAATAAACCTTTATTAATGATATAAATCAAAATTGGCGAAAATGTCCCTGGTGAGGTGAGGATACACATCATGTTATTTTTCACACTTCCAGGTGTTCCACTTTCATGCATAAAACGGATCCCTTACAAAACGAGTTAAAATAACAGTTAAATTATTCTAAGAACATTTCAGATTTCAAATCTTCTGTTCAGCCTTAATATAATTTGAACCTTTTCTTCGAGGCAGAGAATACACGTGCCATGGTGGAGCTTTTTCGGGGTGCGCTTTTAAAGCCCTGCCAGCTGATTGAATGCCGGTTGTTTTGATCCTTCTGTATGCAAATGTACTTTGAGCTCGGAATCGTTTTTATATTAAAGGTGATTTAATGATTTTTTTAGTTTGTGTACTGGAATTTGAAATCGGTATTGGCAAGTCCTATATATGTCTTCTCGGTGGTTGGCGTTGTGACCATGGCTGCATAGACAATGCCAGCTTGAAGACATGCTCCTTTAAGGGGATTCTTATTTGTTCCGGCAGTTGCATCCGCTGTTTTTCGTTGTGTTGTCGCTCAGTAGTTGTTTGTTGTGCTTCTGGATTATATTTTTTGCATGCTGGCTTTGTTGCTGTAGCTGACTTTGACAGTGTTCTTATTGAATATTTTTTGCAGTATGTTACTTGACGGGAAATGTTTTTTTACAAGTTTTAAAATGTACTGGCAACGTTCGTTTTTACATTTAAACTGAATGGTGCATTCAACCAATGGATGTAGCCCTGCCTCCGCTTTAGTGTATGCGTTAAAATGCTAAAAGTTCAACGTGATTCCATGTACCGATAGACTTAACTCAGTGCCAGCTCTTATAACTAAAGCCCTGTAAAGTCCGTAGGGTGAATCCCTGATATTTGCATATTAAGGCGTCACAAGATTTTTTGAGGACCTGACGATTCCCCCGCATTAGCATATAATGCCGCCACGCCTCATGTGAATGACATCGTTGCTATAAGAACGCCAATAGCGGTCCTACAGCTCGACCCGCTTGGTAACATTCGCACTGAAATCATGTATTCAGGTTGTCCACACATGGACCGTGTCCTATGATATATCCCTGCTCAAAGAATATTACTGTCCATGGGCCAAATGTAAGTGCATATTTTAGACACTATCGCCACAATGTTGTAACGGCAGTTCCAATAAAATCACTTCTGCCTAGGTGACAGGAACAGTTGGCAACATTTGTGTGTACCCGTGTATTAACTGCCAGATTGCCACTCGCGAATCGTGACCGTTTTAGCAAGCCGCTACATTGTGACTGCGCTCTTCGCGTGTGCACCTGAATATCTCGCGCTGATTGGCTGAACCAGAGTTTGTTAGGCCTACGTTATGTTCAAACAGGCCCACTTTAAAGAGTGGTGGTCAGATAAACGTTAACACTGAGGCTGAGGGTTATAGTGTTTTAAAGTCTCCCCCCAACTCAACATAAGCGACGGCCTAAAATATTAAGATTGATTAAATGGGAATATTAGTAGCAAACTGGAAGCCCGGAATAGGCGATGACGAAATGAACCATGTTGGTTTTGAAAAAGATTCTCGGACAGACCACCGCTGACGTCATTGGAAAAGACCTTAGTTCAGCGAGGCGGTGATGTGTGGCTCTGACCGTCCCATAATGACCGGAGTTAACCAGTCGATTAGTCGGCCAGAAAGCCTGGGAGTACCTGTCCTTAGCTTTGCGACAGAGCAAACTCCGTTACTAAAGAGGAGGATGTTTTAACCATTACATCGACTGGGCCAGTCTACAAAGAATGTTCCGCCTTCTTCGTTTTTTGTTCTTTTGGTCTTTAAATGGTTGTGTTTGGTATGTCATTTTCTTGGCCTGCTGACGATACCCGCATGATTCTAGTGCCTCGGTGTGCACTTGTTTTGTAATGACGAATGCGTCTCTGCTACTTGAAAGCTGGGGAATGCGTCTTTAAACTCCGACAGGGATTTGTTTTAGTACTGTTGGTGGGTGGTTTGAGCTTTTGTTAACGTACAGGGGGGGGGGGGGGGGGGGGGTCGTTGGGTTTTCTGTATGGCTGGTGGATGCCCGTCTCGAGGTTGAGTGTAAAATTCAGGTAATTTACAAAATGTTTGACTACTACTGTGGTGTTTTGAGGCCATACTTAGAGAACAGTTCTTTTTTTTGTGTGATTTTTGTCAAGGTCCTTTTCGTAATGTTCATTAACGCCGCGAGCCCGTCGTCTCGGTACAATCCGATTGACTGTTTGTCGAAGTGTCGTTGAGTCCGTTGAGATTTTATTGGGCAACTAGTTCGCACACCTCCTCCAAGTCTAGACTTTCCATGGTAACATCAGAGTTTTCTGCGGCGCCCTTCTTTGCCCATGCGATGCCTTTGTTAAATAGGACGGACTCTCGTGACTTCCATTTCTAGGTTTGAGATTTCCGTTGCTTTTTAGCCGATTTCATAGCGTTCGTGAGTAGTTGTTTGGTGATGGAGAGGTAAAACTCGATGATGTCGAACATGATGAATGTATGGGATTTTTTATCTGTGAAGTTTCAAACCATTCCAGTACGTAAGCCGTGCTTGTCCACTGGTTTACCGAGGTTGCTGTCCTGACATGCCTGTTGATTGATTCCAGGATGATCTTGCTTGGTCTCCTATCTCACTGTTGGCTGGGTTGATAAGGTGGCAGCTGGGATTAGTGGTAAAGTTGGGTTTATGATCTTTGAGTGCTAGAAAGGCCTGCTTGTTGTTTTTGTGCAAGCAGAAAGAAAGCCTTGCATATGCCTTTATATGCATTATAAAAAAAAGTTTCACAAAATTTCTAACCCCTTTCCCCTCCCCACTCTTGCGAAACAAAATGGGCCGTCAATGTTTTAGACCATAATACGATGAGAAATTACTTTTTTTAACATTTGAACCCCAAAAAATGCATGGCGCATATGTCGATAGTTTATATAGATGTATCCACATATATACACAATAAATGGTTCAGTGTTAAGCTAGAATATACACTGTGATAAATAATCAGTCTATGTTATTCTGTGGGACGATATCTCTAATTAAGGGATTTACTTACGCCGAAAACTCTCTGGTTGTTTATATAAAATGATAAATGAATGGCAAATGTAAACCGCACTGTTCTGCTTTATGAAGAGCCTATGGCTGAAGTATCACTTGATAGTTACCCATAATTTTTTTCTTTTAAATCTTTATTGAAGCATGACGATGGCTAAAAAATATTTTGCTGAAAATGAAACAAAATGATGAGCTAGGACTGCAGTATGTACCTGCATAACCCGACAGTGACAATGGCTAGTAAGATACTGAAAAAGGAACCGATCATGGCCTGCTGACATTAAGCATAATCTAGATTCTGAATTGAGCACTATGTTTCATAAAGGCCGAGTATGTTGACTGTGTAGAACTGAGGCAGTGGTCGCTAACAGGTGGAAGGATTTTTTTTTTAAATTTCAGCATGTATATTCTTTTTCTTGTTTCTATATCAGAAGGAATTGATGTTGTCATACTAAATTATTGTTTTGTTTTCCTCTTTTTTTTCATTTCCCATTCCGATTAAGCATAAGAAATTTTTGGGTGCACATAAAGGACTTCCTAAGTCAGAGAACTATTACCGTCGTTATATAAAGGATATTGAAGTCACTAGAACGACCTGTAAAGAAGCGGCCGGAAAATCCTTGCAGTCAAATTTGTCAGTCGGATTTTTTTTATTCCGGCCGTCAGCTCCTTCACATATCAACCTATCCTACTGATTTTTCCATGTGGAAAAAAAATCGGCCGGAACTCTTGAAAGATAGGAGACCGGTTTCAGTTGTATTTTTACAGATATATATCGTGCGCACAATCCGTCAAGTAGCTTAACCTGGCAAAAATAATATGAAAACGAAACTGATAAAAAAAAATAAATAAATTGATAACGTATTGACAGTCAAGTTGTGCCACTATTCTTAAACTGTTCTCCAACAAATATATTCGTTTTTGTCCTGTTAGTGATGGTTTCATATCATACGAATTAATTTAAGTTTGAAGTTCAGTCAGATTCAAGTTCATGATATGTTAACTTTGTAACTTATTTTCTTTTTTGGCAACAATTGTTCCTTTAGACTAAGTCAAATGCTGAGAAAAAACATTCTAGCTACCTACAGATGGTATTCTGGATAACTAATGACTTTGGTTGAGGTCTGCTGTATCAGTGCTGCCAGGATCTGTTTCTGAGATATCAATATTCTGTTGCTTTATCTCTCAGCATAAGCTTAGTTGCTGCTGTTGTTATCTATGGTTCGTAACATTATGTTCAGGCTTCCTGGGCCTAGCAGTGTTTTGTTCCTGGCATTATGGTCTTAATGAGTTTGATATCTAGTTGTCGTTAAATCAGCAACAGAGAATACAAAAACATAGATATGCGGTATAAGAAATAAAATTACCATAATTACCGATGGCATGATGTAAAATTAAGCTCAAGCCTTCTTTATAAAACTATGCATAATTCATAGTCTGAGACATTTTTTGATGGGTTTGCTGGTGTCAACCATCAAGGTTCTAATGGCTAACAGAAAGTCAGAAATAATTCTTGATTTTGTCTTGCCTTGCAGTCGTCCAGCTTCTTATTTTTATATCAGAGAAGATACGTAGTAATGTGAATAAATCTTCTCTCTGTGGCAGGGACGTCAATACAGGGGGCATATATCCCGAACATTTTGGCCAGGAGGGATGATAAATGTAATCATCCCCCTACTATTCAGAAAGTAAGATTTATATTCTTGAAATATAGAATATAGATCACTTATAAGAATAGGAGTTTTTTTTCTAATTTTTTTTGGTTGGAGGTAAACGCCTCCACTTTTAATGCTAACTTAACTAAGTATATGCACATCTGTAGAATTCTTCCTCTCACTTTATATTCTGGTGTTATCCAGGCACAGTTACTACTGCACCTGCGGGCCCTGGGTGTGTAATCCTCGCCATTTCTGGGTCATACCACAGAAGAACCCCCGACTGGCAACCTCTTTTAAGAATGAAGCACGGCCGTTGCGCACGGCCTTCTGATTAGGCCTGCAGAGTGCACACCCAGGGGGATGGGGGCGGGGAGGGAGGGGATGGGAGGGCGACCGTGTGAAATCTCTTCGCCTCGGCTGAGATTCAAACTCAGGACCTCCCGGCTTTGAGACCCCTGCTTTACTCATGAGCTACGAAAGCCGATAGTCTTTTTTTAAATTTTTTTTTCCTTTCTGCTTGACCATATTTTTTTCGGTCTCACACTTGGTTGTAATATCTGAAATATTTACAGGTTCACATGCCTTATTTTCATTATTATTATTATTATTATTAATATTATATATATATATATATATATATATAAAATTGTTGTAAAATGTGTCACGATTGTTAAAAACATTTTGTCATCATTGGACAGGTTTGCATTAATTTTTTGTTCATTTATGCTAACCCATGTATTCTATGACTTGTTTTAGACCAGGACCCTAGAGAAAAACAGCTTATGGTGGATAGGTTATCCTGGTGAAATGTCCATTGTAATATATATATATATATATATATATATATATATATGTGAAACAATGATATGTTTAGATATTTGTAAAGATCTACACAAAAATTGCTTCAACCTATCCCTATGAGTCATCCCCCACCTTGAAGATAAATTGACTCCACTGCTCCATGGTCACTGCATGTACTATGTATCTAGGCGTGATAACATGATCCAGTAGCTATCTGAGGTTAACTAATAGCAAGCCTTTCTAATGGATCGTATGGATTATTACACGGCCCGACTCAGTACAGACCATGTTATGTAGAGAGAAAAAAACTGCTGATAATTGTTGTCAGGATGTGTATCACATGTAATGGTAGTTCCGCATTGGTTTTATTAGACAATGGCAGTTTGGATTCCTATGTACATATTTTATTCATAAATCAAAGGGGGAAGCGCAATTTTTCTCGATTTCTTTTTATAAATTTCCTGTAATAATTTCAAATAATTAGGGAACATTGCTGGTACAACATAAAAATAAAAATGGTTTGCTAAACAGGTATAAGCATATTAGTGGTGTGCATATTAATTGATTAAATGGATATTTTTTTTTTTTTTTTCAAAATCGATTTAATCAATTGTCTTTTTGTTTAATTGATCAAAAATGTTTATGTATGCACATGCAAAGAATCTTATCCTCTCAGATATATATACAAACATAACGTAACGAACAGCATCAAAACGGAACCTTACTCAGCCAAAAATCGTCCGACGGCAAGTCGACCTTGGATGCGGGTGGATTGATGATTTTATTATTAATACCGATATATATGTGACATGATGTACAGGTCAGACTGTTTACTGTGGTCAGTATTAAAGGTACTATGCAGCATATTTCAAGGTAATATAGAAAATATATCAAATAATCGATTATTAATCGAAAAACAGTCGTTTTTAATTTTTAATCATCGATTATGATTTTAACACCAATTCCTACCACTGAAGCATATCATACCAAAACGAAATGTTAAAGAAATACTACTTTATTTCTTGAAATAAATTTCCTAGTTTCAGTCATGTTTTGGTGTTCCTCGTTGAATTGCTTATTAAATCATTTAGATTTTATTTTGAGACTTTCGAACAAGCCTCAAGATTTTTTTGTTTGTTTTTTAACAGTTGTCTGTTGAAAATTTCAGAACGTATTTAGAAAGACATGTGATTAACAAGTAATTAATGGCATATCTGAATCATATGACAATGTAACCAAATAAAAACTTATGTACACTTCAACCTGTTCCTGCAGTGAACATCCTGGGTTAATAAGAGAAAAAAAAACATAATACAGATTATATCTTTTTAAAGTTCAATTAGCGTTGTGGCTGTCTAGTTGTTTCTGTCCACTCATCATAAGGAGAGAGAGAGAGAGAGAGAGAGAGAGAGAGAGAGAGAGAGAGAGAAGAGAGAGAGAGAGAGAGTTGGACTGCACCCATATGCATAACCGCCTCGATTATTTCCCCTTGTTGCCTTAGCCAGGAGGTTATGCGTTCACTCCCGTTCGCGTGTTTGTTTGTGTGAGTGTTTGTTTTTTACAACAAAACTCGCGCAACCTTGAAAGGTATCCCATGGCAATGGCAGGACACCTCTGAAACAGGCCAATGGAGAATCGATTAAATTTGTGTGTTGGTCCGGTTCATGATCCGGATCCAAGATGGATTTCCAGATATATTTACAATTGTGCAGTCACATATGCCCGATTGAAAATGAGAATATTGGCCGAATACGTGAATGCAAACACTTGTTAAGGACCATATGCACCATTGCACCTGGAAATATGGAGTAGTAAGGGAATGAAAACATGGGTTAAGGATTCCTGCATTCCTGAGAATGCATATCTCTAGTTAATAAGATTTTGTGCATCAGTGTGCAAACTTATATCGACATATTACACGGGCCAGTGCGCTACTAGCATAATGCTATAATCCGGTAAGGACATGCGCTCTTCGAAAGGCACCTTGGTATCGTATGGGAGGGCCTTTTTTCCATTAGGTGCTATCAGCATGCAATATCCCTTGTGGAGAAAATCCATCACCAAATGGGACATTATGTATATATGACATGATATGTTATCACAGGAACCTGCCATGTTGTATGATCCATTATTCCCTGATAAATTGATGCATTGATATGCACACACACACACACACACACACACACACACACACACACACACATATATATATATATATATATATATATATATATATACGTTTCCTTTACTTATCATAGGGGTATGTGCATGTTCGAAATAATCATTAAGGCTATTTAAAGGCGCTGTAGCTTTCTAGTTTTTTCTGTCCACTCATCTAAAGGGGGGGGGGGGGGGGGGATTGAGACTGTCAACATATCCATAACCGCCACGATTAATTTCCTCATGTTGCGTCATCCAGAAGGTTATGCTTTCATTCCCGTTCGCATGTCTGTATGTGCGAGTGTGTGTTTTTCTTCACAAAATAACTTATGCAATCCTGGAATAATCCCTTATAATTTTCATGGCACCTCGGGAATGGGCAAATTAAGAAGCGATTAAAATTTCATGTGGGTCAGGTTCATGATCCGGATCCAGGATAGATTTCCAGAAATATTAACACATGTATAGTCACATATGCCTGATTGCAAATGGGAATATTGACCGAATAAGTGAATGCAAACCCTTGTCAGTGACCATAATCACCAGTGAACCTGGGAATATGGACAAGTAGGTGAATGAAAACATGGGTTAAGGAGTAGTCACATTAAAGAGTCTTGAATTCCTAAGAATGCATATATATAGTTAATTAATAAGATTTTGCGTATCCTTTTGCAAATATATATTGACAAATTACATGGGCAAGTTGTTGCGCGCAGTACGCTAATAGCATTATGCTAAAAATCCGATAAGGACATGTCCCCTTCGCAAGACCCCTTAGTATCGAAGTGATGGGACCTAGTGGCAAAGATTGTAGTACCTTTGCCCATTAAGTGCTATCAGCATGCAATATCCCTTGTGGAGAAAATCATTATGTTTATATGACACGATATGCTATCACTGGAACTTGCCGTGCTGCATGAGCCATTATTCTCCGATAAATTAATACATCCATGCACCAAAGATATGTCACTGTACGCAATGTCCTATGTTACGCTCTGTCTGTAAACAGTTCTGAAACAAACAAAAAATATAATACGGACTGTTATCGTCACGATATTTTTAATAGTAGTAATAATGACATTAGATAAAATATGTGATAAAGAAAGATAAATATGTGAAAGAAGTCACAGTTTTGATATGCGTGACTGTATAAAGCTTACTTTTCGAAACCTATAATATTTAATATATATATATATATATATATATATATATATATAATTTTCCTTTACCTAACATAAGGGTATGTGTTTGAAATAATCATTGAGGCTATTTAAAGGGCTACATGTTCACTCATCTAAAGGGGGGGGGGGGAGGGAGAGTGAGACTGCACATAAATCCATAACCGCCGTGAACCTGGGAATATGGACTAATAAGGGAATGAAACATGGGTTTAGGAGAACCCCACATTAAAGAGTCCTGCATTCCTGAGAATGCATATTTCTAGTAAATTAATAAGATTTGCGCATCAGTGTGTAAATATATATTTACAAATTACATGGGCCAGTAGTGGACTAATAGCATTATGCTATTCCGAAAAGGACATGCCCTCATCGCAATTTCAATGCCCTTTTGTTTGGAAGGGGAGGGCCTTTGTGTCAACGATAGTAGTCTCCTTTCCCATTAGGTGCTATCAGCATGCAATATCCCTTGTGGAGAAAATCCATCACAAAATGGGGCATTATATTTAGATGACATGATATGCTATCACTGGAACCTACCATGTTGTATGATCCATAATTTTCTGATAAATTGATGCATCCATGCACCATAGATACATGTCATCCTACACAATTTCCTGTGTAACGTTATATTTATAAACAGTTCTGAAACAAATAAAAGATAAAAAGGCAAGGAAGCTCTATTGCCTCTTTGTTATTTGATTGCAATCCAAGCTTTTTCCCAAACAATTATATTATAAGGAAAAGATTAAACATTTTGCTTTGCTTTTTGAGCATCCGTGCCATGGGTATATGATCCCAATAAGCCATTTTTACAATAATCGTTTGTTGTCGACACAATATCGGACCAAAGATGATATACTGACCAGACGGAGCCTTCCTTTGGTTCTGCTTTTTTTTGTTTTTGCCCATAATATATTTTTCACCTTTGGGAATCATGATACTTTTGTACTAATCTTCCTAAATCACCGTTAAGAACTTTCGTGTTCACGCACATATATGCTTGTAGTCACGTGTGCGACTGTTAATCTGACAGGTATATACATGTATAATCTCGACCCTTGCAAACTGCATGAGCACTGAAGCAATAAAAGAGAGTCGTATTCTCTCGTGGAGTGGTCTGAAGGATATCCAACTCACGAACGTTTGCTTTTATCCTATGAATGAGTAACGAGCACCTTAAAAAGAAAACGCCAGACTCGCATAATTGGATCACTGATATTATGACCGGAGAATAAGTGTTATCATCCACCTGAACCTCGTTTGTATGGAATGCAGGTATATAGTTACCTGGCCTGTTCTGTCATTTGAATATATGTCTTGCTGTCATGAGCCTTGTTCGCTGAGAAAATGTGAGGAGGCATTCCACAGGATTACCGACGGGAGCTCCCCCCCCCCCCCTTCCCTCCTCCCCGAATAAAGGACACGTGGTCAAAATCTCAGAACAACCCTCCCCCCCCCCCCCCCCCCCCATTCCCTTTAAGGCAAACAGGACAACATTTGTTCGCACATGGTATGTATTATAAGGAAGTATACAAACATATCTAATGTTTGGTTTTGGTTTATGGGGCTTAAAAATGACGAAAAATGCCTCATCATCGAGCCTTATGGTGCGTTATGCAGTGGTTTATATAGTAAGCACTTATTATTTACTTTGAATAAACTGCACAAGGTATGCAGGGCGTGCAGATGTGTCAAATAACTTAATTAAATTCAAAAAGCGCATATTCCCGCAAACAATAATTTCTGTTCCGATTATCTCGAGATTCACCAAATATATTCTCTTGCAACTAAGCCCGTTAGTATTGGTATATTTGTGTTATTTTTACCTGAATTTGGACGCATAAGTCATAATTTAGGAGCGTGGTGGTGTAAAGGTGAGGGCTCTGGCCAGCGACCGCAAGGTCGCAACCCGTTCTGACCAACGTTTCCTAGCCTAATTCTTTATCAAAAGGGTGCGCTCTCTACACTCAGGGGTGTATTGGTACTGGTCATAAACGGCAGGCTAATGTAGAACGAATAACTTTCTAGCGCCTATTACTGCAGCTTGGAAATGCCTCCCCAGGGAGGCGAGAAAAGCTACAAGAAAGAACGCCCGAAAGACCACGAATTTAAAGTCTGATGAGACTGATTTCATCGGTGATATCAGACTGTACACCCGCACCTTTACCTTATCATGAAAATGTATACGTCAATAATATTAACTTGTTATTTTGCTACTTGGAGGTTGGCCTTGGTTATAAAAAAATAGGGGTTACCCTGAAGAGTACTATTATAAATATATCATACTCAGTAAAGGCACCCTACTCCTCTGACATATATCGGTAACAACACTGCAAATAGCGCCCCAGCAAACGATTAAAATGATGATGAACTTTGTCGCAGGTTTTGTTCAAGGTTCGAAAGACCCCCAACAAAACAAGTGTGTACAATACAGACGCCGTGTCAGCTCTCTGACTGGTCGGCGTGGTCGCTACATCCTCACCAGTTTTCTGCTGACTTCGGCTGGAACGTAAGGTTTCAGCGAACTCGAAGCGTCCTGAAGGCGTCACGGCCAGCCGACCAAGAATGTCCCCATCTTAAAGAAGAAAGTGGGTCCACTCTCGAGCAATTAGATGTTTTTTGTAAAAGGCAAGTTGAAATATTCCTAAGTATTAATTAAATTTATGTTTTAGGTGATTTTTAGCCAGCAATTAGATATGAACAATGCATAGATCAACACGATGTCATTCATTCCTATATCAATTCCAATATTTTACTTATTGATTAAATAGATTATTTCCGACAAACATTACGAAATTCGTTATATATTTTATCTTTCAGTAGTCAAATGTGACCTAAATACTGAAAGCAGGGGTGTCTGTTCGTTAAAATAAACTGATAATTAAATGATAAGGACATAAATTATATATTCGAAGTAGCTACGAAATATCACGGAAGACGTATCATACACAAGGAAAGTGCACGCGAAAACATTTTATTTCTGTTGTTGTTGAAATGAGCGACTTCATATTTTTCTCTAATTGAATTAATGTTTCCATTCGGTCAGACTATTTGTTATTATTTATCATACACACCATTACAAAAAGACATCATTATAATATTGCAACTTTAATTTATCTAAATACAAAAAAATATCTGTACAATAAATCTATAATGTCAATACAATAAAAGAGGTTTATCTTTGTGACATCCCTATTGGATCTCACATTTACCATACACATATTACAAAGTCAGAACATTCTGTTGAAGCATAAAGTAATTTAAACACTGTGTTCAAATATTCCAATTTTTATCAGGGGCTATTGACGACTTTGAAGCGGTGACCCTAAGCCTTTAGACCCCCAAAGCCTTTTCTACCGTGTCACATTATATAACGGTGTACGTCTCTACCTCAGGTACGATTATATAACAGGAAGCTGGGGTCCGTGCCGGACAGTTGATGGTTTGTGTGGATCAGGCTTCAGGGAGAGAAACGTCATCTGTGTCCAAAAGAATGGTTGGTATACCTAACTTTTGATATAAGCTTCACTAACTTCATAAAAATGTAAATATATCTAGGGTTAAGTAAATAATAATAAATCAATCTTCAGTTAATTGGCAATTTAAATTAATCAATCACTAAGACACAATAACTAAGTATAAAAACAAAGAAAATAAAACCCTAAGGCCAACAAAAATAAAAGGTGTGGTTTTCAGGCCCCGCCATGTCAATTTTAACCCCCACATCAACAATTTTGATTTTGATTTTCATCTTTTAAGAAGATAAATAATACAATTTTGATCAGATTTCCTTTGTTATGAAGTGCTTTACCAGTTTAACAATCAAAATCTGTAATTTTCATGCCTTCCTCTTAACATTTTCATCGAAACATACAAAAAAGGTAAAAATATAAAATATCACACTGGTTTCTGAAAAAAAGTGCCTGGGAACCATATATTTTTTAAGCCTACCATTTAATATATTTTAAAAAGGTAATGAAATATAAACGGTTTGATCCACGATCTACAAACAAAATATTTGGAATCATAACACTCGACCTCCTTTTCCTGATTACTGAAATATTGACGATCTCTGCATAGATCAGCCTCTTGCAAATCTTAATATTCATCCAGACTATAGCAAAATTCTGGTTTTGACCTTTCAGTTGTCACTGCATAAACTATTTACATCTTGTTCTTCTCTATATTAGCATTTATTTAATGAAGAAAGGTGCATTTCGTATGGGTGCTGTATTTAAAAAAAATGTATGCACACTAACGCTACATAAATTCATAATTTCCTTATTGATAATTTAAAATTAAGAATTAGTAAACAATTAAACAAGCAAAGAGAACTTATAACAGAACTTGTGGTGTTTCAATTTTTCTCACTTAAACTCTGTAATATTTAATCTTAGATCACTGTATTTGTTTAAAATCTGACACACGTATCGTCTCTAACAGATTCCATTGTTGTGAGACCAATCCTGTGCCTTCCACCCGCCCCGGTATCAATGCAAGCCTGTAATGTACCGTGTCCCGCCGAATGTCTGGTCACTGATTGGTCAGAATGGAGCACGTGTCAGCCCTACTACTGCAGAAGGGACAAAGCCAGCGTAAAACGAGGTAACATGTTTATAAGGAGTCTAAACTGAATATGTGTATATATATATATATATATATATATATATATATATATATATATATATATATATATAAAGTATCATCTTTTATCATCAGGTCACAGAATGAGGACACGCTATGTGCTGCATAACCTTCAGACAGATAGCGCCACCTGCCCAGCACTGCGGGAGACACAGCCGTGTATATACCCTCTGTGTTATAAGTGGAAGGTCGACGAGATGGAATGTGTTCCTAAAGTAAGAACGTCCACGTGTGGTCCGGGAATTCTAAATCGAAGGGTAACGTGCGTGGACACCAACGGGGTGAGTGTTATCAGTATATACCATGTACATGGGTGCGCTCAACCCAGACGGGAGTAAACAGAGGTGACATAACCAATCGTTTATGGCCTGAGTGTAAAAACCTGCCCTGTCATGTATTAATTGGCAGGTCAGTGTCTGCTGGGTTTAACAAAGATCAAACGACTGGGGAAACTTGCACCTGACCGCCGCCACTTTACCTCTTTATAACGATTCTGATTATAAGGGCGAGGTTCATTTTGTTTCATGTAAGACCGTTTCCGATCCGGAACTCAAGTTTTCGGTTAAATTGAAGCCACTTTTAACTTTCACTTGTTCGTTCCCCAGAGATTTGTCCGTAACTCGAGTCTTCCATTGTAACGGACTCCGTTATAATGAGACTTCACTGTAGTTATAAGTGGTAGGTGTTGGTTGAAAAACCATGTTCAGTGAATGGAAGCAAAATGACCAATTATCGATTATTACACGATTATGTAATGTTTCTATATTACAATGAAATTTGTTGTGTACAATTTGTACTTAAATATTGACCAAATAAATTTAGTCTGACCAGAAGGTTCACATTAACGGCCGGGTGGTTGACACTTGTTCGCTGCACAAGGTTCAGTTTTAATGCTGGTTGATACTTTGTGTCCCGTCTTATATATAACTCTGACAGGATAAGAATATTCTTTATCTTGATTATATGACTATTTGCCAAGTGCACATAAAATCGTTTGTGATCGATTATTAAAAGATGCAATCCATTTAATCGAATATGAAAGAAACCGACTACTCATCGATATAATCATTTAAATGGAACACCAATATATCCTTATATCTTCTGATCTTTAAATTTTGGGTGAATAATGTGAACTAAGGACAACATTGCCAATTGAAGCCTTTCTTAATTATCCAGTCGAGAGAAAAAAAGACTTACTTCTAAACCAGAGTCAGATTCTTCTTTCTTCGAAATATGTACAAGTACTTAATTGAAAATTGATTCTGATAAAATCGTCATGGAAAGACTCATGTGAGAATATGTCTACCTCCGTTTATAAATCTATTCAAATAAGAAAACATTTATTTATTACAATTCATTTTTTCAGGATAGCTCATTCAGCAAGTTCTCTTTTCTTGCTACAATTTAAAATATAAGGTATAGTACAGTATATAAAGTTTACATATGGGTACAATCAAGACGTAGGTTGCATTTTATTTGTATTTCCACAGGATTTCTAGGATGATCAAGTTCATCAATGATCGAATAATCCAAGATATATGATGACTATAAAGGCCATTGGTAGACATCGAAAAACATTTTCTCTGTGACACTTAATAATATTAAGGCGTATATTAAGATAAGGTATGCCACTCTACCATATAAAAACGTACAAGTGGTATAGGAAATTAAAAAAAAACTAAAGAAATTTACATACTATGGAGTGCGCGTATCAACCTTCCCTAGAATAGCGAGTCTGGAGAAAGGAGATATTGTAATATTCTGTATTTGGTTTTTGGAGTACGACAGTATTCCTGCAGATATCTCTTGTATATCTGAAAGTCTGTCGGTCTATTTAAATATAATTTTTTATATCTGACCTCATTTCTTCGAGCACAAATATTTGTTCAGTTGATTTACATTCTAAACTTGCCTCAGAGTAATTTACTTTATTAACCTTGTGCATTTTCCGTCTCAGGAGCCTGTGAACCCATACTTTTGTTTTGAGCCTCAACCAGACGTGAGGTTCGACTGCACTGTACCCTGTGACAACGACTGTGTCCTGTCTGAGTGGACCACGTGGTCAGGTTGCTCGATATCGTGCAGCGAAAAGGGGGAGGGCGGAGTCAGAACACGTAGGAAGATCAAACTTGCGCTCGGTGGACCGGGTAAGCGGCACCTTTGGAATAATATACAATTAGTTTGTTCACATATTATCGATGAGATAGCTAATCTGACATATTATATCATTTCGAAGACCACCTTACTCTTTCATTATCTACACTGCATTAAAAAAGAAAAAAAAAAAAACCTTTCATACACTGATCACATCTCTCTTACAAACTGATACAACTAATAAAACTAACATATCGATGTTCGATATGTGGAACTTTATTAAAATTTCCATATCCTCAAACTAAGGATGGTATTTTTCACAATTAATTTCGAGTAACGCGTAGATGTAAATACCAGAAGACCCACATATATCGTAAATTTGTTTACCCGTCAAGCTAGAGGCATTATTTACGATATACTGAATGAAGAGATATTCCATAAAAGGTATTTATTGGTCGGAAATATTCCAAAAATTAGGTGAGTGAAAGAAAAATATCTTAATTTTTATCTTTATATACTGAATTACGAGGTATTACCTAAAATCTTTTTATCTTATCAGATCGAAATATTCGAAAATTCAGATGAGCGATAGAAAATATCTTTTTTTTTTCCATTTCCAAACGCTGTTCTCGATATGTGGGCACTTATTTTGTATTCGTTTCATACAGAGGGGAAATAATTATATTAAGCGATAATCAATAAACAAGCCTGAAGTTACAACTGACATTTTATGCCGGTCAGGGGCGGGTTGGTTCTCTTAAAAGACATATACAGCTTCCTAGATACCCATCCCTAGCCTGCAGGGGTAAATGCACGTTTGCTTATTTACACACAGGGATATATTGAGTGTTATTTTTTTTAGAAAACGTACTCTTAAAGAACCAACTTAAACAATACAAGGGGAATATAAAATATAAGGCAATCAGCGGTTTAATGCATTCAAATCATCCAAAGGGACAAATATGATATGATAAAAATAACATTCTATAGGTTAATAAGTAAAATGTGCTTATTAGGAGGTCAACGATGCCCTGAGCAGCGACATCTGGTGGAGAAGGAGAAATGTAGTTCACCTCCGTGTGACGTATATCACTGGAGGACGGACCCCTGGGAAGAATGCAAACTCTTCCGATCAGACAAAAACTGCGGGAACGGTAGTCAGCGTAGGAAAGTCACGTGTTACCAAGGCGAGCAAACAGTCAGCGACCGGAAGTGAGTGTGTAAA
The DNA here is from genome assembly GCA_026874595.1 of Sipunculus nudus. Classification (NCBI taxonomy): domain Eukaryota; kingdom Metazoa; phylum Annelida; class Sipuncula; order Golfingiida; family Sipunculidae; genus Sipunculus; species Sipunculus nudus. The sequence continues at coordinate 32,994,335 of CM049317.1, read as the reverse complement.
CAGTATAAAAAATGTTTACGTTAGTCGTACTTTTTTGATCTTGTGCGCTAGGTGGTGTTTATTAAAGAAAATATTGTATTCATATAATAAACATAGCTTTATACAAATTGCCATTGGCGAGGAAATTCAATTTCATATGCCTCCATGAGTGGGATTTAATTGAACCATAAAAATATCAAGGGAAAACAACATCTGAGCAGGAATCAAGAACATGCTAATTGTACAATCACTCAATTTTTATGGAATGATATTACCTGTGATACAATGTTGAATGAGGGAATAGTCACGTAAAAACGTTGTTTAAACTAATATCTCCATTGGGTCATTTCCGAAATGCATTGAACATTTCATGATATTTTTTTTTCATGATTGCGTGGGTCATGTAGTTAACAAACACAGACACACATACGAACGGGGATGAACGCATACCCTCCACGCGGATCCAGTGTGTAAAACTTAAGAGCACAAGTAATATATCATGTGTCATCTATGTCGTAATACTTTATGAAAGACCACATACCTTCACGTAAACTTAAGTACAGTATTGGAAGTCCCCAGAATAAGACCAGTCTTAAAGTCTGATTTATTTTTCCATGGTACTCGAATACATTGTTCTAATTATTGACTCCTTGCTATGTTTGATACTTTCAGGTGTTTCTCAAATGATAAGCCGCTATCAGAGCAGAACTGCACCATACCTTGTGCCAAGAAATGTCGTTCTATTTTCGTCACAGCCTGGTCTGCATGCAGCGCCACCTGTCTGTCAGGCATGTTTTCAAACAAAACAATTTCCTCTGTGCATTGCAAACCGGTGTTAAGGGTGTTTGTTTTTTTTCCGTATGCGAAGACATTAGATATAAAAATAAATTGATATATCAAACCATACAAACTGCAGAGCATTTAGCGAAGTATGTTAAAATTAACGGCGTAAAATTGATTAGTTTCGGTATGGTCATTGGCCACAGATGTTAACATTTATGTATGCGTCTGTTGATTTTTTTTTTTTTTCGCAGGCTCTTTACCAGCACCGATCCAAACTCGCATTTGCATTGATCTTTACGGTACCACATACGACGGCGACCCCTGCCGACCAGAAACCGAAACAAGACCGTGTGGTGAGTTACCGCCGTGCCCCGTCTACAAATGGGACGTAGCCACGTGGACAACGTGCATAATGCCACACATGAAGAAAGAGTGTGGCCAGGGTTACAGAGCACGACGTAAGGTCATTTACTTCCTTTTCACACTTATAAGGCCAAAGATATTAAAGGTATGGTTCTAAGGCACCGCCCGCGTAAATTTTAACCCCCCCCCCACCCCCCCCCCCACCCCCCCCACCCCCCCCCCCCCTCCCCCCGCCACCCCCACCCCCCTATTAAGCATTTTTTTTATTTTGATTATCATATTTCAAGTAGAGAAAATAATACAATTTTGATATGATTTCCTTTGTTATGTAGTGCTTTTAACTGTTTAGCAAGAAAACCCTATTATTTTCATGCTTTTCCCTGATCATATAACATTTTAATAAAAAAATACGAAAAAAGTCAAAGATTAAACCCACTCGCAGTGATTTCTGAAAAAAGTGCCTGAGAACCATACCTTTTATTTTTTATTGTTTTTGCCTAACGCATCATACATTGTCTTACGTACGTAGCTGCGCTTCGGCTGCATTGCGTATTCCAGAAAACACAACGGGCAAAACTCGAACTTGTGCCGCGTCTTGTGTAAGGGGCCATCACATATCCAAAACGGAGTCCGTCCGACTTCTCTGCGAGCTGTAAGGGGCAATTTCGGAAGGAAAACGGCCAATGTTTGCTCGATCACTGCGGGCTCCGTCGCGGTTTTTAAGGGTCGGCCCACGGTCGCAGGGCACCAATACCTGTTCTTAATTCATCGTTTTTCCAATGGGGATTCTTGAGGTCGCTGAGCTCGTATACAGGTCGCCCGTTGATCACTCGGGCAGCGGCAAACATGCGATCGATATTCAGGCAGCAATCCGACGATTTAAAACGAATTTTTGCTTTAAAATTCGGACAAAGGTGGATAGAGCTGCGCGGCCGACCTATAGGCTCCCTACAATACTCGAGAGACACCTTCCGGTATCCCGCCCGACTTGTACAAAGTCGAACGTGCTGCGAGCTCGCTCCGTGCTAGTGTCGGGCCGCCGTCGGGCGGCTACTCCTGTCAACTCAGCTTCCAGTTTATGCTCCGATGAAGCGGACTCAGGCTCTTGTTCCACCTTTTTCTTAGAAATGGGTTTCTTAGCTCCCTTGGTCTTTTTTGACGGCATTTTAGCTAGCAACTATTACTTAGTAGCTGTGCAGTGCTCTTCACTCTGTCAGACTTAAGAAATATTATTTGACAAACTTTCTACATGCAATATACTAGTATATACTCGAGGCGCAGGCGTCGGACGACGTTAGGCAGGACGTCGGGCGGAGTCCGCCTGGGCATTGCCCGGGTGTCTGGCGGGCATCGACAGACCAACTGACCATCGACCGCAACTCGGACGGCGCCTGCCATTATGCCGGGCGGCCTTCGTCCGAATACCTTTTTTTTACTGTCGGCCATCGGGCGATTTTTTATCAACTGTTCAATGGGCACTGCCCGATCCCAGTCTGATATCTGACAGATTAGATTTTAAGAATAAAATACGCTCGGCTTTCCTTGCGTGCTTGGAATTCGGCGATTTTCTGGCGATCCACAAATTCGACCGGAGGTCGTTTGATATTTGGCGCTGGCTGTATAGCTCTCTGGCATCCAACGGTTCTCCCTTAATCCGAAGAAGTGCTCATAGCAGTAATACAGCTAAATTTGTATCAACACTCAGGCCTGTCTAACTACACATCACGAATATATACGGTGTAAAGTCGGCCCGTTTACAAAGTACCTGTCTCAAACAAGCCCATTATCTAAATCTCATATTTTTTTATGTTTCTTAACCAATGATCTTTATCTGATCCGAATATTTTAATTATCACAATAGACTTTTTAAAGTTTTGCTTCTGAACTTGGCTTAAAAAAAAGCCTCGACCTTTGTGTCCGAGCTGAGCAAACATATGCCTTAATTGTCTAGATAACTTACGCTGCTGATCATTCTAAAGTACAAATGGTAATATTTGTATTTGTTTATATTTTTGTGAATAGGTATATCTTGTGTTAAGAACGATACCCAGACGGTGGGTGACCAGTTATGCCTCACAGCCTCGCTACCTGTGATTGATAACGCCATTCCGTGTCACGTGACCTGTCATCAAAAGTCGTGCCACCTGTCGGAGTGGAGCGCGTATGGTTCCTGTAGCGGGCCGTGCGGAGTCAGGAAGAGGTTTAGAACTTTAGAAGGTCTGACTAATATCACATTGTAATTACCTTAATGAAGCTATGTGTAATCCGTATTCATTAGGTAACTTCATTACAACATTTTTATTTTATTATTCTGTTCTTACTGCGCATACTTGCCCGCTTTATATTACTTTTTATATGGCTTAGTTCATTTTCAGTGGTCTTAACGTATGGTCTAACATTTTACGAAACCTATTTATTTTATATATCCGTCCATTTTTATCTGCCTATTAACCTTATATATGATTTTTAACATGTTAAATCCCTCGCTACAAAGAAGCCGTATCGGTTTTTTTAATGCACCATTTTCAAAGAGGAAAATAATAGAGGAGATTTAATAGTGCAACAAAGAAGGATTTTTATATCCAACCGGTTGGAGAATAAAAAATGAAAATAGTATAATATACACGGATTAAACTGGTACGTTGGAATGAAAATGGGTCAAAATAAAACGTGACTATACATTTTGTAAAATGTCATACCATATTTCTGTGTGAAAGCAAGGTAGATTAAGGTTAAGACATTTAATTAACATTATTTGCTTGAAAAAAAAAGCATGTGAAATGAGTGTTCACATTTTGACGCCGATGGGTGCAGGGTTAAATATCAATTTTTTTTCTTTAAAATAGGTTCAAGTAGACAACTAGCCCGTTGCCAGGACCCGAAAACCTACCCGTTAGAAGAAACCCAGCGGTGTCCTTGCCTTAAGTACCGGCCACTTCCGATTGGGAACTGGTCGCACTGCCTGTTGGGTGACAGCCGCCATGATGGATCTGCGGCGTGGCTAGCCAGGGATTCGCAGCGTTCTCCTTACGCGACCAAGTACTGCGGCGTAGGAAACAGATACCAAGCAGTGGCGTGTGTAGACGATACCGGAAACAAAATGGCCGCGTCTGTATGTTCAGAGAAAGGTATATCTATTATAAAACTATGACTTAAAATACTCGATACCCACCAAAGAGAATCAAAATTATATTCAGCTAGAATCACAATCTTCTGTTCACTTAAACACAGTTTTTTATCACTGTTCTTATCTATAGATTTCAGCTGTCACAAACCATTATCTATCTAGATCTTCTCTTGATCTTTCCTCATAAAAATGCCTGAAACAGTTATATTTCTGACAGAAATGCCAGTTTTTATGTATAAATACAGTTTTCTCAAAAGAGGCTGCTCTGATATAACAAACATTTGTTTGTACTAACCTAGGGTGAGCCAGCAAAACGTCAGAACGTATATTATTAGTACATAATTGGAAGACTTTGCGTGTATAGTCAAAAGGTACTGAGGAAGTTTATATTCATGATGATAAGTCAATATCCGTTGAATGGAGCAACAAGATGACACCAAGATTAAAATAGTCAGGCCTCGCTTAATTTGCAAACATATTCTTCTACAAGCCAAAAGAACATCCTAACTCGAGAACCACCGAACAAGAACTGATTATACCGCAGTGTCACTAAGATAATTGTACATATAAACATGTTCTGACGTTTCACTGACACAATACCCTGTATGGAAAACCCAGTCAGCTAAAGACTGCTCATCCATCAACAAAGCGTTATATCTAAATAAACATTTATATTTTTATAATGAGAATATTAATTTACTGACTTAAGTTGACACGTACCTAGGCCAAAAGCAATATTTGAAGGATATTTTGTTTACATTTCACAGAGTTTATAGAAGAGATGTGTTTCATCCCATGTCCGATAGATGGCGCCATGAGTCCATGGAGCGAGTGGAGCGGCTGTACCGCCACCATCTGTGGCGTCGGAAAACAACAGAGAGAGCGTTACTTCACCTTGAAGCCGCTAGATGGCGGCCGTTCATTGCCTCAGCTGCACCAGGGAATGGTACGCTTCCGTTAATTAAATACAAATGTTGATAACACTTTAAAGTAATAATGTTAAGCATGACAACTAATTATTAAATTTATTTCCGTCAGTATTCTTTATTGTTTTGATATCATATTTCCCTTAATTTTAAGTCAAGGTAAATTTTTCCTTTTGGTAACTGGTTTAATTTGGTAACTGGTTTAATTGAGTTCTATTTGTCCTGTTAGTTTATAAGAGATGCTCAAATATCCGCTTTTATACATGGAGAAATGCCTCTGAGAACAATTAACATCCTATTTGACGCTCGATTTACGGTCAAACCTGCTTACTAACATTTCGTTTGAGCTTAGGGTCTTCATATGCATGAAATCTAGGAAACGGAAAAGAAGTTTGTATAGAGATATTAAAACTTTGTAAAAACAAGCACAGTTTTTAATTCCTCGTATAACAATGCCTTATAAATGTAATTAATATTAAAATATCTTCCAGGAGTATCAGAAACGGCCGTGTCCGATTCCCTGCGGTCAATATATTTGGCAAACATCAAGCTGGAGCGACTGTAGTCCGCTATCTAAACCGGACTACCCCCACTACAGGTCGTGCGGCCCGGGGTTACAGTCCCGCACCGTCCGCTGTGTTTACCATCCACCGGGGGTACAGCCTGTGGAAGTCGGGGAAGAGAACTGTGACCCCCTGACCCTGCCAGAGAACACCAACTACTGTCACCTACCGTGTCCGGGGCAGTGTGTTCTGTCTCCCTGGAGCGAGTGGTCTACATGTATGCCGGTAAGTGTCTCACAGTCACGCATTGATTTTAGGCTATGGAAGCCATTTACCAAGAAACCTGCAGGCGATGAAGGTTGCAAATATTATTACTGCTAGGATGCCCATGCAAATCAGTCCGGCCTGATCCGAAGCAGAAAATGTAGATATCGGATTGAGACCATTATTATTCAATTTACGTAAGGCTAATTAATCAACGGTAGATAATTAAAAAATACTTGGATTACTGTGAACATAAAAATCAGTTTAAAAAAACTATCAACAAAAATATCATATAATGTGTTATTATAATTATGTTTAAACAAACGACTCACAAATGTTCCCTTTTCCAAGGAGCCTCATATTAAACAGAAATTATTCCTGCGAATTTATTAAGTTAGTTATAAATGCAAAAGGAACGGTTCCGTATTTTCTACGTCACGATGGCAAACACAGTATTGTCCTGTTTAAACTTCATAATGTGTCATCGGGTGATAGAACAGATTAAGAATATTCTGAGAAATTTATTGTAACAGGTTTTTCTGATTCTTGTCAGAGTCATCGATAATCATGATGAATCATCTCAGACATAGCCCCCATTACTCGCACTAGTTTTTCGATATATCGCCACCAATTGACTCAGAATTATGTGACTGACAGGTAGCTATGTCCAGGTATTTTATTTTTACTCTGCAGCCGTGCTCAAAGAATATGACACGATCTCGTGCGAGGTCGATTCTGAGGAAGGCGTCACACGACAAAGAGCCGTGTCCTCACTCCGTGGAGAGAGAACCTTGTATCCTTGGCAACAACTGTTTCGATTACGTATGGGAGTGGTCAGAATGGGGACCGTGTACGCTCGGGGAACGTGCCACGTGCGGTCAAGGTCAGAGGCAAAGGGTGCCAACATGTCTTAGAAATGACGGCAGGAAGGTGGGCGTAGATTTATGTAAAAAGGTAAGTAGTATTTCACAGTTTAACCATATAAATATAATATTATCAAGAGTATAAAGCTCTGCCTGTTTGTTTGTGTATGCACTATCTCAGCAAGATTGACTTGTGATTTTTCTGTATATTTCGGAATCCATGGAAGTATTTTGATTGTCTGAAATTGTTTCTGTAGAAGCCTGACACTCATGAACATACCATTGTTCCCGGCCGCATCCAGATCTGGACTAAACAAATTTAAGACCTTTAAGACTCATTTAGTGTTGTTTAAAGACATTTTTCATGCGCTGGTCGGGCAAAATTTTGTTCAAATTTACGAGGTGACAGGTAACCTCTTGTATATGAGGTACATTGTTTCACTTTGGCGGTTTAAATATAAACTGGACACTCGGAATAGCCTTACTTTCTAGGTCCTTGAAATCGTAATATCGCGTAGAAGCTTGAATTATGCTGGTCGCTCTGAACTAATTACAGGTTAACATGGGGCTTTACTGGGATTAGTCTTGAAGTAAAGCCCGAACTTTCCAAAATTTATAGTTACGGCTTGTGCACTGCTAATGAATTCCCGGTCACGCGGGAGGGGTTGGCAGAGAGACGGAAGGACGATAGACTCGTCCGTCATTCGTATTTCCCTATTGTTCGGCAAGTCACCAAAAGACAAAAAAGTACTAAAATCAGCTCAGCTTAAAAAAAAAAAAACTGCTACGGAAACAAATGAGCTGTAGGGAATTCGATGTACTCACAGCACTTACGCACAGCTGTCGAATATTCGTGTTTAAAGAATTTATGTTTGAATTATGAACAAAAAAAAAAAAAAAACACACAACTGGTTTTATACATAGGCAAAGTTAATTCGTAGGGGCTTATCGGGTGCATATTACAATATATTCACAATTTCACCACCTAATTTTTAAATGTAAAGTTTTACAGATGACATATTTCATAACAGGTTTTGTGTTGTATCGATTACATTTTCTTTGCATCCAGTTTATAGCGGGAACTTCGTACAAGCGCACGAACGGAGCATGCCAAGTGCCATGCGCAGAGGACTGCGTCATGTCGGAATGGAGTGAATGGGGGATCTGTAGCGTCACCTGTGGAGAAGGTGAGAATTTCAATTTATCTGATATATTTTTCCATACACATATATGTTCAACTATGACACTGTGCAACTTTATTTTTATCGACATCAGCTGGAAATAAACAAGTGGATTTGCCCTACCTCGTCCATGTATTTCCTTAACATACTCTCATCGCGTGCAAGTTTAATGAATTACGTGCCGAACATTACAGCATGCAAATGTACTGTCTGCAACAGTATATGCGAAGAATGCTCATAAAAGAAGTATTTCGTAAAATTTTGTTTAATTCAGGAAAAAGAAATGCATTCCCCGAATGACAGAACCCGTAAAATTCGTAATTTTGTTTTCATTTTAAATACTATTGTTGAAAGAAACCTTTTTCTTCTACATTTCAGGTGCTCAAAGTCGCCAAAGGCACATGGTTTACAAACCTTCCAACAGAGGTCGCCTTTGTCCAAAGGAGCTGGTTCAGGCACGTCCATGCGTTTTTAAATCCTGCAACAGATGGAGTTTCAGTCAGTGGTCACCCTGCCAGACACAGGTGAGGCCTACTTGTGTTGTTGCATGCACAGATGACTTAAGTGTTGAAAAGACACGCAGGTACACAAACTTTTACAATGACACCTTCCATTGTCTTAAATGAGACACTTTCAAGTATCGTTCATATTTGTTACACAAGGAAATGAATAAAGCTAGCGACAATTATCCCCGATGTTCCTACGATGCTTCTTAATTTCGACAAATAGCTGTTTTCAAACCGTTGCAAAACGCCCGTCTTCGTATTTCAGAAAACGTGCATGATGCAGAAAGTAACTCAACATCATCTCAACAAATCAACATCATCGTATGCGAATTTTATTCAATTTGTCTGATTTCAAAGCAACACTGGTACACATGCTTTGAAACCCTTAGGTTCATGAGCTGCATTCCGACGTTTTATAACAGGAAGCGAAGAAGGTTTGTATTGCAAAGTGAATCTTTTAACAGTGTCTTCTGAAAGTACCCAATAAAAAGCACTGGACAAACTAACCACTGATAAACCTAAGGCGTTCTAAGAACAGGCAGTTGCATTCAGCCAGACGCAGCATGCTAATTCTTAAAACAAGGTGACGTATAGGAAAAAAAAATATCAGATGAGCGGAAAAACATTCTTTCAAAAGTACCATTCGTTCAAGAATGGCCATAGTTATTACATCTCTTTTTGCTGATCTTTAGAATAAAGTGTGCCATAACAATTCTTAATAAATTTCTAACCTTATATGGGGAAGATTATATTTCAGTCTTCATATTTCATACCGAACAATTGGTAATAACACATAAAAAACAAGTCAGCTTCGTGAACCCGATCATACTTTAGGACTTAGTATTGTTTGTGTTCGATTTTGAGGTTAATTCCTGATGGAACCATGCCGTTTAAAATATATTTTTAACAAATATAGAGAGTCCTTTACTTATAAAATGGAGGCTAAGATTGAAACACATTTATGGAACGATTTCTGCTAAAACTCTAGCCTATAGCTTAGCCGTTTTTATATTTCTGCTTAAATGCTAGTCTATGTCTTAGACGTTTTTAATCTGCCCACTTGGAATCATAACACGTCTAATACTGAAAACTATACTGCAATGGGTCTCCATATTTTCATAGCCTAGGCCTGTGTTTCTTATCCCATGTTTCTTCTTCTTGGTGTGGTGTTGTCACGCTTGTGCATGATCAAATTTGTGGTCACACAGTCTTGGTTTTCATCTCTATCTACTTCGAATTTCTCCTTATCTTTGGGCCTAATAGTAAATGGATAATAATTAAACATTCACTTAGATATCATCTATACCATTGCTGAAGGAGCGCCTAGGGCGGGGGTCCCTGGCTTCCTCAACTACGGCGCTCGAGCGCCAACTTTTCCTTCTTTAGAAAAAGTCTTGGTATGGTAAACAGACAGATGTAGACTGTGTTCATACTGACACAGGGGATCATACCAATGTATAAAATAGAAGAATTTGAGGTAGTTAGTGCGTGTGCCGAGATGGTTTTGTTGTGAAAGGTAACTTTCAGCCAGAGTGAACAAATACCGTGAGACAATACACATATTATTGCAAATATATATATATGTACCTTGTATATTATAATATGTGACCATACTGCCTTCTGTGAAGCACAGACGTCACACAGACGTCACACGTCATATGTCTGTAGGCCATTCAGCTTACAGCATCATGGTGGTCCTTAATTACTCATACATTGTTTTTCTCTTCAAAACTTTCTTTAATTTAATCTCCTTTTGGGATTTTTACAGGAGGGAGCGTGTGGTCATGGGTCAAGGACAAAAGAGTTGTGGTGTCAAAGGTCAGATGGCACGAGGCTGGATGATATCTACTGTCAACATATGCACAAACCTGTTGAAATGGTAAATTATTGACAAATGCAATGAGTTTGTATGAGGTGTTTATAGATTTTGCAGCTGTATGTGCCGGGTAGTGATGAGGACAGGCTGTAGTGATGGGTGAAGACAATTATACGCTTAATCTTTGTCAAAAACGTCCTAGGTTTTGAGTAAAAATCAAATTAAACCCAGAAGGTCACCAATGTCATACAAATGCCATCAGCAAACCAGGGCCCTAATATAGAAAGTAGAAAAGCGTAGGAGATGTTATATAATATTATGTATATTAAATAAAAGAAATATATATACTTGGCGGGGGCTATACTCTCCTTATTGTCATGAGTGATGCTTTTGCTCTGGATTTTGTTGGTGGGTAACTTGGCTTTTGACCGAACTCCTGCGGATTGTTCCCTCACATTTTCTCAGAAAATAAGGCGGTGTTTCCATTGTATCGCTCACAGGCGCCAGCTATCATCGAAGTCCTGGTTTACATTTCGTACCCAGTAAGAAATGGCAAAATATTTATATCGTGTCTTAACAGAAACAATAACAAATATGAAGTGGCTATATCTTTAAAAATAGTTGCTGTAATAGTTTAAGCAAGACTTGAAACCATATTCGTTAGCAGTCAGTGTTTTTAGCTTAACTAACCATAAGTCATCTGAGCTATATCGATCCCCCTTTGTCTGTGGTCCGCCGCCCATCTGTTATCAGGGCACAAATCGTAACCGTTTGACCAAGAAACTTGACAAAAAAGTAGTTCCTTAGAAAGTCTCCTTGCATACCAATAAAGTAAGTCACTGTGACCTACATTCTACCAGTTACACGCGTTTTGTGTTTTAAGCACTTAGAAAATCAATCTTGCGATTTTGTTTTATGCTATAAATAAAAACAAATGCATTCAATCATTTAAAACATTGTGCATAATCTGGATATCGAACTTAATATCAAGAAAAAACGGAAGAAAATAAGCCTGCCAATGGTTCAGAATTGCAAACTTTACATTTTGGCCTATTGATTTATGAATAGTATATGCGAACATTCCAAGAACTTGCATTATTTATACATTTGTATCGATCAGCATGGTAATTTAAAGAAAATACATTTGACCTATTCTTCATAACTGCCGCAGACACAATAGCAAAACAAAAACTAAAATGACAGCAATCTTAGCTGATAAAATTTCTAAGTGTTAAAGATCAGCTGAGCATCATGACCCCTAGGTCATTTTTTCCTTGATACGACCAATACAGTATGCAAAGCGTATCGGTAATCGTATCGACGTTTCGTATCGATATGAATCGATTAATTTAACAGCCCTAGGATATTAGAATGTTTGAGTTAATATATTTGATGAATATCTACCCCTGTCCTGACACACCAAAGACACGGCCATTTTTTATTTATTCGATTTCAAGATAAAATCACACCGAAAAATAAACTATAATTCAGGGTAATAAAGAATTGATGTATGATCCTAGTGTGTACAATGATGATTCTCTGACCCTTAAGGTTTACCAAGCAAACAAGAAAAGAAAAAATAGATATTTTTGAATTATTGGGTAAATTTGATCCAATATGTTACACATTTTTATACGTTGTCTATCATGCATATGTCATTCTATTGTATATGTAGGTAGAATTACTAATAAGGTCTTGTATATTAGTTTTCCTTTTTAGAATAAGCATGGTGATTTCATCCAGGTGGTTAAATGTTATATAAGCTGAATTATTACATTTTATAGCTCAAAGAAGCTTGTTACATAAAGTGCCCCGGAGACTGCGTGGTGTCGGAGTGGTTGCCATGGGGACCATGTCACAAGCCATGCGGTCAGGAATCCACAGGTAAACTTTTTCAATAAACCTTCCCGTTTGTTGCTTGCCGGAATCAAAGATTTCGGCAAGCATATTGGTCAGTTGCGTATGTCTGTTTGTTGCTTGCCGGAATCAGAGATTTCGACAAGTATGTTGATCAGTTCCGTTTGTTTGTTTGTCTGTATGTCCCCGCTCTACAGGCCACAATTTTGCACCAATCGTCCTGAAACTTATAGATAGAGTGTATAATCGGTTCTTCTCGGAGCCTATTGTTTTTGGTCATGATCGGTCAAGGGTCAAGGTCAGGGTCACCAAAAAGCTCAAAAACGGTTTTTTCTTCATACCTTCGTCAAAAATAGCCGTAGGCACCTAATCTGTAGCCCGTTTTATTTGCCACTGCATGGCCACTTCCAACACTGCAAAATTGCCTCATTTCGCTGTTACCATGGTTACGCAATTTTGGGGAGAAATCATGGAATTTCGTGATATTTTTCAATTTTGCAGCAATTTTACTGATTCTGAGATATTTTATGTAACATAAGAATATCTCGAAACGGGTTTTTCAGATTTTGGAAATGGCCGCCAGGGGGCGTTGCAGATGAAAAAAACATGAAAATTTGTTTTGGTGCTATACCTCCAGAACTATTAAACAGTGGGCCATTTCCATCACAGCACCTTAAACTAGGGTCCATGGGCTTGCTTTTGCGCATAGGTGCCAAAGTGCGCTATTGCCAGATTTCTCTATTTTTGGGGTAAAACCTTTGAATTTTGAAAATATGCAGTTTTCAGCTTCTAACTCTGTCAGTTTTTATGCTAGAGAGGTCAAAATTTTTGCATCTTGTAGCCCTTGGTGAGTTCTCGGTGATCCAACCAAAAATCTTGCAAAATCTCGCACCGTTTCTCGTCGAATGAGATTTCGCGATTTCACGGTGACATGCCCTATAGGCCACAGATATGCAGGCATCCTTTTGAGACTGATGCATACCACGAAGACACGTGGAATTGCCGCAAGTGGCGACAGGGTCCTTACGGGGGGCGGCCGGCGTGTGCAGCGGTGCGTGTCGGCCTTTCCGGGCCCTATCTATTATCATACATGTTGGAGGCACAGTCCAGACTTTATTACCTGCCGGAAATCTTCGATTTTCGAAAGCATGTTGGTTTGTTCCTTCATCTTATGTATTATACTAATATCTCAAAACTTATTTTTCATTTTCCCGATATGGCTGCTAGGGGGCGTTGCACTAGACACATCCAAACAAATCAGTTTTTGGACATATTTCCGTAAGAGTAAACCTATGTTACACAAACAGTAACTTATTTTCTTTCTCTTGGCCTTCTGCAAAATATGGTAACGTCATCTGGTGTCCATCTTGTGTTACTTTGTCAGTATGTCTGTCTGTTTGTCAGTTATCTTCAAATTCGCCTACTTGCTGCTTCTTGCATCTCACATATATCAATCAACAAGCCAGATTTTTTTAGGAATCCTTTTGAAACGATAACATCTTATGCCATTCACTAATATCACGAAACGCATTTGTCGTCTTCAGGATATGTCCACTAGAGGGCGCTGCAGTCGAACATCCCCAATATATCATTATTTGGCCATATCTCCAAAACTGGAAACCTCAATTACATAAACTATACCTTATTTTCTTCCTCTGAGTCTTCCCCATGACCTGGTTAAGTCATCTTGTCTTCATCTTGTGTCCCTTTGTCAGTATGTCTGTTTGTTTGTCAGTTGTCCTCAAATTCGCCTGCTTGTTTGTTCTTCCGTCTCACTAATAGAATTCTACAGGCCACAGTTTTGAAAGAATCTTTTTTAAACTATTAAATCATATGTCTTACAGTTATATCTCGAAACAGATTATTAGCGAATCTGTGAGCTTATGCTATGGTGCAGCGTCGTCCGTCGTCTGTAGGTTAACCATAGTTATCTCAAAAACGGCAGGAACTAGCATTACCAATTTTTTTTTGTAAATAAACAGTCATCTGAAAAGCACTATCGGATTTTGTTTATTTTTTGGCTTTCTGCATTTACTGAGATTTTATAGGGAAAAAGCTAAAAAAGCTTTAAAATTTTCTTCTACGAAACTGTCCGGCCAAATAGGCCAATATTTCTAAGAAATGATCTCTTGAACAATCTATCTCCAGTTTGTTCGATTGGTTTCAGTTCGGAGATTAAACAGGAGGTTGAACTTAGTCATCTGCCAAAAAAGCAAACTAAAATTAAAATCTCAGAAACGGCTAGAGCTGTCATTACCAAATTTAATACCTATATTTGTCTCATATGTCATATCTGAAATTGAGGTATTGGTGGCGCCACTTGCATTGATCTGTTTTTTACAAGGGAAAATGTAATTTAAGACTCCAGGTTATACTCTGTTTTATGATGAAACTGTTAAGCTGATTGGTTTAAACTTTACAAGAATTATTCTATGGTAGGTTTCTGCCAGTTTTATAAGAAGAGATTGGGTAAATGCAACTTTAAAAAAGCAGTGTAGCCAATTGAAAACTATGATTTATTTTCTTCCTCTGAGTCTACTCGATAATCTGAGTAGGTCATCTGGTCTTATTCTTGTGTCATTTTTTGAGTATGTCTGTCTGTTTGTCAGTGATCCTAAATTTCGCCTGCTTTGCTGGACCTTGCTTCTTGCAGTTAGCAATTTTCAGGACACAGTTTTGAGGGAATCCTTTTGGAACTGGAACAACATCTTATTTCTTACATTAAAGTCTCAAAAGAAATTTTTAATGTTTGGGATATGGCCGCTACCATATATTGGCCATACCTCCGACACTATAAACTCTACCTACTAAAACTATAGCTCATTTTGCTTCTATTTACGTTCCCAACTTTTTTCTGGTAGTCTGTTATCTCAGGTGTGTCAGTATATCTGTCTGTTTTGAGCCAAGTCTACTTTCATGGTCTGTTGTGTGATATATGTCATTCAACATGCAAAACTTTCCAGCAATCGCTCTGAAAGTCATTCAATTGATAGAAAAGCGACAGTTTGTCCTGCTTGTTTCGCTGTCTTATTTCCAGCCATTTCCGGCAAGCGTTCGACCTCTGGTCGTCTAGTCTGTTTGTCTGTCTGTCTGTCTGTCTGTTTGTTTGTCATCACTCTCCTGGCCACAATTTCGCCACAATCACCTTGAAACTTTCAGGGTTGATGGACAAACAAAATTCTAGGTGCCCTATTGTTTTTGGTCAAAATAAGTTAAAGGTCAAGGTCAAGGTCATCAAAACTTCTCAAAACGGTTTTTTCTTCATATCTTTGTGACTATTAGTCGTATCTACTTCAACAATAGCTCATTTTAATCGTCATTCCAAGGCCTGTCATCTGGTGTGTAGCTGACTCAAATTTGCCGTAACCATGGTTACAAATTTTGGGGGAAAAGTCATGATATTCGAAATTAAGGGGTCTTATTTTTCTAACTTTGTCAGTTTTAAAGCTAGAGAGACCTAGTTTTTTGCATCAGGTAGCATTCAACTAGTACTACAAGATTTTATTACAAGTCTTGCAGTATCTCGTAAAATATCTCGTGAATAGAGATATTTCGAGATTTCATTCATCTTGTGCCAAAAGCCACATTATTTCAGGAATCTTTTTGAAACTGACATATCATTAGTCCTACACTAGTATCTCGAAATTATTTTTTCATTTTTTGAATATGGCTGCTAGGGGGCGCTGCACACGACCCTCACACATATATCATTACATTGGCCATATCTCTAAAACCCAAAGCCTCAATTACATAAACTATAGCTTATTTTTTTCCTCTGAGTCTTCTCCATAAACTAATAATGTCATCTGGTCTCAATCTTGTGTCACTTTGTCAGTGTGTCTGGCTGTTTCTCAGTTGTCCTGAAATTCGCCTGCTTGCTGGTTCTTGCGTCTCACAATAGCATTCTACAGGCCACAGTTTTTAAAAAAAGCATTTGAAAACTGATGCATATTATGTTTTACAGAAATATCTCAAAACATATTTTTCATTTTCCGGATATGGCCGCTAGGTGGCGCTGCATATGACCCTCACACACAGATCATTATATTGACCATATCCCTAAAACCCAAAGCCTCAATTACAGAAACTATGGCTTATTTTCTTTCCCTTAGTCTTCTCCATGATCTAGTAATGTCATCTGGTCTCAATCTTATGTCACTTTGTCAGTGTGTCTGTCTGTTTGTCAGTTGTCCTCAAATTCGCCTGCTTGCTCTTGGGTCTCTCATATAGCATTCTACAGGCCGCAGTTTTGAAAGAATCCTTTTGAATTTATTACATCTTAAGTCTTACACTAATAACTCAAAACCAATTTTTCATTTTTCCGGATTTGGCCGCTAGGAGGCGCTGAACTCGAACCTCTCCCAACATATCATGCTTCGGCAATATCTTCAAAACTATAAACCTCAGTTACATAAACTGTAGCTTTTTTCTTCCTTTGAGTCTTCTCCATAACCTGGAGTAATCATCTGGACTCAATCTTGAGTCACTTTGTCAGTGTGTCTGTCTGTTTGTCAGTTGTCCTTAAATTCGCCTGCTTGCGGGTTCTTGCGTCTCACATATAGCATTCTATAGGCCACAGTTTTGACGGAATCCTTTGAAACTATAACATCTTATGTCTTACACTAATATCTAGAAATAAATTTTTCATTATCGGGATATGGCCACTAGTGGGCGCTGCACACGACCCTCACACACATACCAATGTATTGGCCATATCTCTTAACTCAAAGCCTCAGATACATAAACTATAGCTTATTTTCTTCCTTTGAGTCGTCACCACAACCTGATTAAGGCATCTGGTTTCAATCTTCTGTCACTTTGTCAGTGTGTCCATCTGTTTGTCCGTTATCCTCAAAGTCGCCTGGTTGCTGGTTCTTACGCCATACATATAGCATTCTACAGGCCACAGCTTTGACGGAATCCTTTTGAAACTGGGACATCTCATGTCATACACTAATAAAACGAAACGCATTTGTCGTCTTCGGAATATGTCCGCCAGAGGGCGCTACAGTCGAGCCTCCCAAGTATATCATTATTTCGCCATACCTCCGAAATTAAAAATCTAAATTACATAAATTATAACTCATTTTCTTCCTTTGAATCTTCCCCATAACTAGGTTAAGTCATCTGGTGTCAATCTTGTCTCACAAAGTCAGTATGTCTGTCTGTTCGTTTTTTGTTGTCAGCTTTGTCTGCTTGCCTGTTCTTTTGTCTCATATGTCATTTTACAGGCCACATATTCTCAGCAATGTCCCTGAGAGTCATTCCATTAATATAAAACCGACAATATGTTCTGTCTGTCCGTCTGTGTTTCACTTCCGATTTCCGGCAAGCGTTCGACCTATGGTCGTCTAGTTTATGAAGTTGTCATACCGCACGTGCAGATCAGAATGCGTTACAATCAGATGGATATGCCAGTTGTTGTGTTCCACTTTTCTGTGTATACCCTGTCCAGCTATAAAACAATGAACCAGCACGGCTATTCATACATCTATATATATATATATATATATATATATATATATATATATATATATATATATGTTTCAAATGAGGTTGTTAAGGTGTATATATATATATATATATATATATATATATATATATATATAAATCTCATTAGTAGGAGTTGAAGATTTTTGTTGAAGGTTTCTTGTCAGCTGGTTTCCAAACACTGACCTAGTATTAGAGAAACAGTCACAGATGAAAGATTTACAACTGGTTTTATTTTTTAACATAACCTTTGTTTTCAAGGTTATGACCAGTAGAGCGGTCTCTGAGCGAAATATCCATAAGTGAAGATTCATGTTTTCTTTTCTATTAGCAGTGAAAGATTTTAGTCCCACACAGCAAATTTCCATGTTATCTACGAGGTTGGTTCGGCAATAAATGTGTTTTGACATCAAGAGAGCTAGCTCTGGGTGTTTCGATTTCCACTTCAAGTCCCGGTTTTATGATGGTTTCTCTGAAGTAACTATAAGCCCTGTGGTCTATCTGAGTAATCATTTGATTTGGTGAAGCATCAAATTGGAAAAGTAATTCTCCTGATGGTAGATGGTAATTACCTATGTGATGAGGCTGGCTGATAAATTACATTGCATTTTGTTGAAATGCCAGACGTCAATGTGCTTGGATGCAACCTAAAAAAACATGACATGATTTGACTGAAAAGAATCAGTATGGACACAGTCTTGTTTTAAAGTGTCTTCGTTTGGTACTACAGAACCTCACAATTACAACCGCTTTTATGACCAAGTAAAGTGGACGAAATTTTGAGGTAGTCGTATATGGGATATTCTTACCATGCTATTTTTTTTCAGGCTTAGATACTAGAGGTCTCAACCTTTGAAGCAATGGTTACCACAATTTTGTACTGCAGGGCGAATATATTGATTAATGTGCATGGTTTGTAATAAAAATAGATAAAAAAAACGAGTTATCTTGAATTAATTTATTTATGATCTAAGATTATTGTATTCATGATACTGAACAGCAATAACGTTTAGCAGAATGTATAGTCTTGCACTACATGTACTTATTTAAAAGCAACATTTTTAGGCATATCAAGCAAGTTTTTAAAACGTTTGCTGACTTCTCAAAAACCTAAGATATGTAAAATGCAGGCACACTAATGATTACCATTAATGATCGTTAATTGGACCGATGAAGACCGAACAATACGTTATTAGAAACACTAAGCCCAAACTCTGCACAAAAGGCAATCATATGACAGACGATTACCATTGAGCAATTAATATTGATAGTTTATTGTAAAATTTACTGCCCAGGAAGGACAGTCAGGCGGCTAATTAAATAGGTTGCCCTCTTTAGCCTGTCCTTTTGCCAGGCAATCACAAATGTTAATTGGTTTCGTGTTTCTAATGTATTATATGCATATATATATGTATATAAATTATATATCATACATCGACATGATCAGCGAATCACCCCCCCCCCCCCCCCGCGACCCCCATATTCACAGAACAAGGCCTACAGGTCTAAAACGAACCTATGCAATCTGATATACATTAGGTATAATGTTTAAACAAGTTTTATAAACATTTGCTGACTTCTCAAAAACCTAAGGTAAGAGAGGTGCAAGCACAATTATGATTGCCATTTATGGTCGTTTATTAGACTGATGAAGATCAAATAATACGTTATTATAAAAACTGAGCTCAATCCCCGCAGATAAGGCAGTCATAGGACATTTCATCACCTTTTTTCACACGGGTGAATGATTTCAGGGGAAAAAATTTCAAAGGTTATCAAGCTTTTACCCCGTTAAATGTCAGTGGTTGCAGGTGGCGCCACAAAAAAGCTCAATGCAATAACATTTGATATGTGACATAAATTTGCATAAAATTTTGGGGATACTTACTCCTGCTATTCCTGAGAAATTAAGGGTTAATATACTGATGACCGATGACCCCGTAAAATAAAGGTCAATGCAGGGGGCGCCACCAGTACCTTAATTTCAAATATGACTCATGTGACCAACATTTACAAAAAAAATTTGGTGATGACAGCTCCGATTTAAATTTATGTATGTTTCTTTTTTCAAAGAAATTACTAATTTCAGCTTCCTGTAACTCTGCCAAGAATGACCGAACTGGAATCATTCAAATAATCTTGAGAGAGATCGATTCAGGAATTATTTCTATGAAATATTAATTTAACAATTTGACTGGACAGTTTTTGAGAAGAAGATATTTAAAGGTTTATTTTTAAGCCTTTTCCCTATCAAGGTCAATGCTGATAGCAAAAAAAATAAGCAAGAAAAATATTTAAGAGGACTGATTGTTTGCATAAAATTTGGTGATGCTAGCTCCTGCTGTTTTTGAGACAGTATGGGTTACCGCAGAGACGACGGTCGACGCCACACCATCGCATAAGCTCACAAGTTCGTTAACAATATTGATATACATGCATTGGGAATGATATATATTTTGGATATATTTACTATTTAGCATCAACACACACACACACACACACATATATAATAGTTGTCCCAACTCTGACAATTCCCGACGCCTGCGAGTCATCCCCCCCCCCCCCCCCATTCGTGAGGATAAAACGACGCCACTGTTCGGATGAGTTTTTTTCTACTGATATCATATAGAATTCCCAACTGAAAATAATGCCATGCACCCGGCGGCTAGGACCAAGAATAAAGAAAAAAAAAATATACGGAAGAAAATATTATTGCAGACCTCGCCAATGGCCATGAACTGGATGCCCAGGTGCTGGGATGGTTTACAATTAGCTAAGGACCCAAACCATAAAGGCCCATATGTCACGGGCTTCAGGTCCATCGATTTATATACATCTGTACTGGTACATATTTTTCTCCCTTAGGAGGAGCACGGACCAGGATTCGCCTTATTATCAGACACGCGTCGATAATAGGCCAGCCGTGCCGGCCACTGATGGAAACCAGGCCGTGCAGCACCCGGATCTGTCACAGCTTTCACTGGGCTACCTCAGACTGGATAGGACAGCACAGAGAGGTGTGGTGTCAGCGGAACGACGGACTCAGGACATACGGTAAGCCGCGTCTATCTGTTAAGACCTTGTTATTCCTGAGATATCCATAGAGATGACGCTTCCTGAGTCTGTTGGATAACAGAGACGTGCTCTGTACTTGCCAATTGTAACATGGGATACATTTTTGCGGTTTTTCCGTGAACAATAACGCTACGCTTGCTACGGATATTATAAATGTTCCTTGTTCTGGACCTGATTTGGAACAGGTAAGCCCAGTTTTCTGCTTGTTTTCATTTTTTTTACACACACAGCATACTAGTATACTGATATACTAAATCCTCTCATGCAAGGTGAGAAGCATGTTTGAAATACATGTGACTTGAGGGATTTTGCTCAAGAGGATTGAAAACGTTTAAAGTAATCTATTTCTAGTGAGGCAATATGCCCAAACAGGAAGGTTTTTTTTTTGTTCGAAAAGAATATTTGGTAGACGCTATTTATTATATGACTTATAATCTAGTTAATATATATATAAACAACTAAAAGTCTTCATCATTTTCAAGCTTTATATCACAATCTTGGCATTAGGTAATGTTATTTTCTTATAATACAATGATTAACGTAATAATAAAATAATTAAGACAATAGCAATATTAATAATAAATCTATTGTTCTGTTCAACTGAAGTTGTTTTAAGTAATCCTCAAATGATCGTCTGGAAAGTGAAAACGGAATGAAAAAATGAAACTAAACCAGCCTGGATACTAAGCATACTATGAGCACCAATAAAACGGTGATATTATTAAACCACATAAGCGTACCCACCAGGCTTTTGATGGTTGTTCTGTCAGTCGCGTGTTTCTCCCAGTTTACGTTCTACGATACCACTCTATTCACATTACCATTTATGCAATCTCATACCATATGTCAGCGAAAGAAATGATGCGTTTTATGGATATTCATACACTAAATAGATTCGAAATCAGTCCATATCTTGTTTTGAAATGCACTGATCAGATGGAAGTTCGGGCAATGAAGAGTTAACCGTTATTCGGATAGAGAAAACACGGAAGCAACACGCAACACATCAATCGCTGTGTCCCCATCACGGTAATCCTCCTTGCTCTCTCTTACACCTGGATGGATACATCTCAAATCGTATTGATCGACGCAAGTGAGGTTGGAGATTCAATGTGTTTGATGCATTCCTAGTGAATGATGGTAAAACTTCCAAGGACTTGACCCAAACCCTTTAGTTCATATGACCAATCTGCCTTGCCCGCCGTGATGCCAATAACGAAGTTCGTTATTGGAATCTAAAGGCGCGCAATACTTTAATAATATGTTTTATAATCCTTGTTTTTCATTCAGCGGAATCATAGGCAAGTTTACCATAGATCATCGACATGAATATTTCTTGCTTAAATTAATTTTATGGATACTTGTGAAGCTTAAATTGTTAATGTCGTGTTTTTTTAGACGGAACAATAAAGATGCCTTGTCCTGAGCGGGTTTAATCCGTTTTTGCTGTGGATTAATTGAACTCTTGTCCAAATTGAGATCTGAATAAGAAGTGAATTTCTTGTCCAAAGCGTATTCAATCCGGAATCACAGATGAATGAGTTATTGTCCAAAGCGTATTCAATCCGGAATCACAGATGAATGAGTTATTGTCCAAAGCGTATTCAATCCGGAATCACAGATGAATGAGTTATTGTCCAAAGCGAATTCAATCCGGAATCACAGATGAATGAGTTATTGTCCAAAGCGTATTCAATCCGGAATCACAGATGAATGAATTATTGTCCAAAGCGTATTCAATCCGGAATCACAGATGAATGAGTTATTTTCCAAAGCGTATTCAATCCGGAATCACAGATGAATGAGTTATTTTCCAAAGCGTGATCAATCCGGATTGGGAGTGGAAGCCAGAAATAAAGGGCCGTATTTATTTACAATGGATTCCTGTTAATATTAGGTATGTTGCTGTTGCTTGTCAAAGCGCCGCTACTGCAAAATTTGTAGTTGCATTTCTCAAAGCACATAGCCCTGTTGCTGTTGTGCCATTAATTTTTTTTCAGGTGCTTTGCTATGCTGCATAACACTGTTTACGGGTCATATTTTGGATTCAAATGTGTTATATTTAGATCCGCTTGTATTCTTGACGTTATCAAAGCTGTTTGTTAAAGGATGTAAAACGTCATATGTAGGAAGCTTAACAAGTACAGCAGATATGTGGTTAATTAAACGTACTTTACCATGAACACTACAGATGATAGTGCATGGACACGTTTCCCATCCTGTCGTGGCTTTAATCATGTTGGTTTTATCAATACCAATAGAAATTTGATACTTTTTTTCATTCCAGGTAATAGTACATGATAAGCAGGTTAATTAGTTTTCGAATAAAATGCATAATTTTAAAGGTCATCCTTTTAGTTGCACGCCCACGTCAGCATTGGACATCGAAGATTGCGTAATTAATCTAGTAAAACGTTAGAGATAAACAGTTTTAGTGTGGTTTGATTGGTTGTTTCATTTCCAGGGCTGCTCGGATTACCTACGACCTCGCATTGTTCAGTCTATATTTTACATTCCGGGTGGCAGGTAATATCCTGTTCTATATAACTCCCCGGCCAGGCCCTGGGGTAATCGTCTCAGGGTGATTGGCCATTGTCGGTGAGTTTGTCTGATTTAAGGTCTTCGGTTTAATCCAGGGCACGTGATAAACTATAGCCGCAAGACCGCAACTTGATTACAGATAGTCGGGATACTGTTTTTTTCCGTAGATATCGGTTTTACCACGGGAGCTCTTTTAAAACATATGTTAAGATTTAAGGACCTGTCAGTGAGGAATGGTACGACCGACATTTGTTTATTTTATGTTGTGTTGATCCGATTTCCGTTGTCTCTCAAGTGACCACCATTGGCTCATTTCAAGCCGCCCGAGATACATTAAGTTTCACCTATTGAACTTGTGTAAGCATGTAGGGTATTGGTATTCACTGATTATCGGAATGGAAAATACTGGAATCAGCCATGTCCATGTTACTTTAACCACCAGACCAAATTTGAATGAGTTAATCAAACATAAATAAAATTAAAGTCCATCAGGTCCAACTGCGATATGAAAAGAAAGATTGATTCTTTGATAGTACAGTAAAATCTCACATGACGACCACCCCGGTATTACCACCGACCCGGTAAAACGACCACTTCTTTTTGTCCCGGACTAATGTAAATCATCATAAAACCCACCGTTAACACAAATAACATGTTGACATGACTCTTTAAACTGGTCTTAGAGGTGGTCGTGTCAGCGAAATTTCATTGTATATGTGGAAACATTATGTCTTCAGCAAATATTGTCAATTATTAGTTCAGCTGACTGAAAGTCATCTGAGCTTTAGCAGTCGCTCTTTGTCAGTCTGTCGTGCCGTCTGTCTGTCCGTTAGTCTGTCGTGCCGTCTGTCCGTCCGTTAACCAAGCACAAATCGTAACCACTGGAACTAGAAAGGGTCATGAAAGATCTCCTAGGAAACCTGAAATTATGTCTCTGTTACCCACATTCTTCGAGCTATGGGGCTCCGAAGTACACCCCCCCCCCCCCCCCGCCACCAGAATAATGGACAATTTGATAGACTGTTGGCGCCACCTTATTTTTTCGATTGTTTACGATTTTTTATTCTCAATTTTTGAGACCTCCAAAGATGCGGTCATCTGTTAACAGGGCACAAATCTTAACGACTAGACCTAGAATCTTGTTTCTTGACACGCGGGGGTGGGGGGGGGGGGGCATGAAATGTCTCCTTGGAAACCTTTTATTAGGTCTCTGTTACTCAAAACCTCTGAGCTATGGGGCTCAAAAGTACCCCCAAGAATAATGGAAAATTTTATACAAAAGCTCAAGTATCTGAACTAATTTATTGATCACCATGATTCTTTGTATGCATATTCATCATGGAGTGTTTCATCAGTTTCTGCAGAATATCCCCCAGAATTATAGGAAATTTGATACCAAAGCAGGACACAAATCATAATAATTGGACCTACAATCTCCTAACTAGACAGCTTTTTTATACAAAAGCTCAAGTATCTGAACTAATTTATTGATCACCATGATTCTTTGTATGCATATTCATCATGGAGTGTTTCATCAGTTTCTGCAGACTGGTGTTGCTACCGGTATTTTTTTAATTTTTTTTACAATTTCTTTTTTTTTAGACCTATAAAGATGCAGTCATTGTCACAGGTTGACTGCTGAAAACGATAATTATTAATGTATTTTTACATGTGACTCAGTTTTCTAACCCTGCCCTGTACTTTCCCCGGGCCAGTAAGGTCCTGTAACCTTAAATCCCTGATCTCTTTTCAAGTTTTTACTGAGTGCAGTGGACTATGTCAGGTCCAGCTTTTCAATGCCCTGTGTATTCATTGGGTTTAAATTGTTCTATTTTCTGCTTGTTAAGAATCCCCTTTCTCCCTGTCACACGTCCTTTCTTATGCCCTGGTAATCACACAACTCAAAGTGAGGCTGTAATGTTTTCTGTGTCTTGGTGCATGGGGAATCTTGTGTGAAGGCCAGAGTTGGTCTGTGAACCTGGAACCGAGAGGTTCACCTATGAGCTGAACACACACAAAAAACATAGAAGTGAAGTCAAAGGACATTTTTGCCAAATGAACAATGGTAAACCAAACTCTCTACCAAACTGCACAGTGACTGAAGTTACATGTTAATATTTGGCAATGCATTCCTCTACTCAAGCAGCAAAAATGTTGGGAAACCAGGCACCGGAAGTAAACCTGTGAGGGATTGTTTCCATGAAAACCCAACGCCACCACTACCAACCTGTGACAACAGACGTTCCTCAAACTCTAACGCAATATTAATATCGCACTTTTGGGAAGGTCCCTCTGTCACTGAGCCTGGTACCTGTAGCAGTTCCTGGGCCAACTTTAAATCGGCGTCAGCCACCAGCCAAGTCAATTTATTAAAATTCACTGTATATATAGTCAATACAAAAAGTTTGTTATATACCTGCTGTCTTAGTTGTTTGTTCATGGGTGTGTGTGAGAGTGCTTGGCTATTCTTGGGCATCCTTCCTAAATATTTCAAACGAACCTGGCCACGGGCCAGAGTGACCCCGTGTCACTGGCGAGCGTGCCAGGATGCCTACGAACTGTCCGGTACTTTTCCGCACTCCTCGATCAAACATAAGGCTTGAAAATTGGCATACCTCTGAAATTTAGATATTTCTCCCTAGTGAGAGAGAAATCCTCGCGTATGTAGTGTCAAAGTCTTTTTCATGTTTGCTGGTTGTTTTTGTGCCATGCATGACTGCGCAGTTAGTCTTTAGTCTACGGACAAAGATACTGCGGTGTTTTCGGTCTATGTACCTGTTGTCTCCTGGGGTTGGCTACGGCCTGTAATGTTTTAACAGCTACGGCTGGGGTAATGGTCGAATACGCTAAGGCGGTTGGCCTTACTTTGTTAATTGTGTTCAGCTAGGGTTTCCCTATGGGGAAGGAGCATTGAAGCTCAGTCTTGTACCACAAACTCGGTGTTTCTACGTGTAGTTAAATGCGGTAACGGCGATAAACAGCCGTTTGTTTTTTTTTCTGGGTGTAACCGGAGATTGCACCAGACTGCGGTTCCTGTTCGTTTTACATAATTAGAAATGGAACACTTAAAAAGAGCTTGTTGCCCTAGGTAAAGAGTTTGGATATTCAGGCCCTGATTTGCAAACGTTTGTAGAAACTGAACGTGTTCGCTTAGAGAAAAAAGTCAGAGATGATGCTGAACGCGAGGAACGGTTACTTAAACGCGAAGAAGCGAGTCTAGAAGCTGAGCGTAAACATAATGAGAAAATGTTACAGCTAAAGAAACAAATGGCTGACGAAGCACGTGAAAGTGGTGACCAATCAGAAAGATCACCAATTATCAAATTCATCCCTCCAAAAATTCCACCATTTGATGAGAGTCGTGATAGTTTAGACTCTTATCTCGAACGTTTTGAGCGTTTCGCGAAAGGGCAGAAATGGGACCCATCTGAATGGGCCATGAGACTCAGTGCCTTGCTAAAGAGCAAGTCATTAGAAGTCTACACGCAGGTGCCCCTCTCTGATGCGATGGACTATGGTAAACTGAAAACAGCGTTATTGCGTCGTTTTCGTTTGACAGAGGAGGGCTATAAGACAAAATTTCGAACAAGTAGACCGGAAAAGAATGAGGCACCGGGTCAATTCACATCACGTTTATGCGGATTATTTGACAACTGGGTGAAAATGGCAGGTATCCATTTGACATATGATCAGTTGAAAGATTTAATTCTTAGGGAACAGTTTATGAATTGCTGTTGCAAGGAATTATCAGTATTTCTCAGAGAAAGAAAATGTACTAGTTTAGACACTGTTACAGAATTGGCTGAGCGTTTTAATGAGGCTCATGGGTATTACACTCACAGTTTATGGGCAAGGAAAGATGGGCATGGACAGAAACAAAAGCCACTTGAAAGGCACCAGCCTAAGGCAGAAGACTTCCGCAGTCCCCCTGCATCAGGTAAGTCTCCAGTTTCCATTAGAGAGGTCTCTAGGCTCACTTGTCACTTCTGTAAACGTCCCGGGCACTTTGCTCGTGATTGTCCAGAAAGAAAAGGTTTCTCTACCCAGAAACAGAGATCTCTTGCGCAGGCATTAGATGTTGACAATTCGCAAGGTAACAAACCCGAACATGAAGCAATAGCTGATAGATTAGCCAAAGCATTCTTGTAGGCCATGGAAGATGCCATACCAGGTAAGAGTAATGAGGGTCATGTAACTCTCCAGTGTGGGCATAAACTTGATGTTCTTAGCTTATCGTGTCAAGAAGGTATGGATAAGATTCCTCAAGATCACGCATGTAAGATGCCAACCAGCGATGGCTACTTAGACAGTAAACAGGTCACTGTTCTCCGTGATTCTGGGTGCAGTACTGCTGTTGTAAGACTAGAATTAGTTCAACCAGAGCAATTCACTGGTAATAAGCAAACATGTGTCTTGATTGATGGCACCGTCCGTGAATTCCCCTTAGCTCGTGTGAATGTATCTTCACCATATTACTGTGGAGAAGTAGAGGCACTATGTATAGCAAAGCCAGTGTATAATGTCATCATAGGAAACATACATTGGGCTAGAGATGTCAACGATCCCGATCTGACATGGAAACCGCCGATTCTTGGCAAAGGTAAGACTGTATGCATAACAGTGCGCATGAAGACTGCCACGCTGTAGAGACTAGGGCAGCAAAAGCTAAAAAGGAGAAACCTGTTGTGGCCCTTAAAGTTACAAGTCCAATCTCAGATGTAACTCCTTCTGATTTCTTGGCTGCACAAAAAGATGATGACAGTTTAGCTCACTTATGGCAGAAAGCCAAGCTCCCACAGGAAGGTAGGTATCAGTTCCATGTGAAAAACAAATACCTTGTGAGGGTCACCTCAGGCAGGTTAGCAACTGACAAGCCACGGTCACAGGTTATTGTGCCGACAAAATATAGGTCCAATATTGTAAAACTGGCTCATGATGGATTAATGTCAGCTCATCTTGGGATTGCACGCACATTTGAGAAAGTCTCATCTCATTTTATCTGGCCAAACATGCACAATGATGTAAGTACCTATTGCAAATCTTGTGACATATGTCAGCGGACTCTCCCGAAGGGCAAGGTCACCAAGGTGCCTTTAGGCAAAGTGCCTATCATAGATGAACCTTTCCATAGGGTTGCGGTTGATATTGTATGTCCAAAAAAACCTGTATCAGACAAGGGTAACAGATACCTGCTTACCCTCATTGACTATGCTACTAGATACCCAGAGGCTGTAGCGTTGCCTAACATTGATACTGAAACTATAGCCGAGGCACTTGTAGACATTTATTCCAGAGTAGGAATCCCGTCTGAAGTATTGAGTGATATGGGCGTACAGTTTACGTCAGCCATCATGCAAGAGGTGAGTCGTTTGTTGTCTATTAGACAATTGTGTACTACCCCTTATCATCCTATGTGTAATGGGCTCATTGAGTCTTTCTATTCCACATTAAAACTCATGCTAAAGCGACTCTGTGCTGAACGTCCTGGAGACTGGGACAGATACCTCAATTCTGTGCTCTTTGCTTGTAGAGAAGCACCCAAAGAAAGTACCCAGTTCTCTCCTTTTGAGTTACTTTATGGTAGATCTGATCGTGGTCCCATGAAAGTATTGAGAGAATTGATGACAAAAGAAACTACCGATGCAGAGGTAAAATCTACTTATCAATATGTCATTGATCTCAAGGAAAAGCTCAAAGACACATGTGAGTTAGCACATCAAAACCTGGAAAAAGCAGCAGGTAGGTACAAAAAGTACTATGACCAGGGAAAGAAACCTAGATCCCATGAGCCTGGAGATGAAGTTTTAATACTTCTCCGCACTGATCATAATAAACTACTCCTTCAATGGAAAGGTCCATACCCTATCATGTCACGTTTCAATGATAATGACTACCAAGTCAAGGTCAATGGTAAATTGAAATCTTACCATATAAATATGCTCAAAAGATACATTCGTAGACCGGAACCAGCTCAGGTAAGCTGCTTGTTTGATGTCCCTATGTCTGATAATGTAGTTGAGCAGCTTTGTGCGACTGATGTTTCACACGATGAACTTGAAGGTAAATCAGATGAGGCAGAGTTTGACACTGATCTGACAGATGTTGTTCCTATGCCTACTGTGGATAGGAAAGAAACAAAAGCAGATGTACATGTAAGTTCTGAATTAACCATTGCTCAGAAATCTGATGTGTGCCAAATTCTTGATAGGTTTCAGGATACTTTCACAGACGTACCGAAACAGACAAATGTAATAGAATGTGACATACATTTGACCACATCTGATCCAATCCGATCTAGACCATATCCAGTTCCACAAGCTGTTCGGGAAACCATGAGAAAAGAGATAAGAGATATGCTGTCTCTTCGCATTATTGAGCGATCTGAATCCGAATATGCCTCACCGGTCGTCATGGTCAGGAAAAAAGATAACAATGTACGGTTTTGCGTGGATTTCAGAAAATTAAATCGTGTTGTAGTATTTATTCCTGAACCATTGCCAAACCCTGAACACTTGTTCATCGAATTGTCACATAGTCGTTTTTTCACGAAAATCGATCTCACAAAAGGGTACTGGCAGGTTCCAATGGCTGCCAGGGCTCGGAAATATACCTCTTTCGTGACCCCAGATGGTCAATGGCAATTTCGTTTCCTCCCATTCGGAATCGTGGTAGCTCCCGCGCTATTCACACGTATGATGCGTAAACTCTTTGACCGCGTGAATAACGTTATATCATATATTGATGACATATTAGTGCACAATGAAACCTGGAATGAGCATGTTTTATCGCTCACTCGTGTGCTTGAAATCTTGCATGAAGCTAATCTTTCTGCACGACCATCAAAATGTTTCATTGGTTATCCAAGTTTGGAGTTTCTTGGCCATCAGGTGGGCAATGGCCATCTGGCTACAAACCCAGCTCTTGTCAAGAAAGTTCAAGATACTGAGCGTCCTGTGACAAAGAAACAAGTCCGTAGTTTCCTTGGCCTTACAGGTTTCTACAGATGCTACATCCCAAACTACTCAGAGGTCGCTTTACCCTTAACTGACCTCACCAGAAAAGGGCAACCTAATAAGGTTAAATGGGAAGAACCGCAGGAGCGAGCTTTTCAAGCTCTGAGGTCAAGCTCTGAGGTCCAAACTAGCAAACCCTCCCATTTTACAACTGCCCAACTTCTCTAAAACATTCGTGCTCCAAACGGATGCCTCAGATAGAGGACTGGGAGCTATTCTTCTACAGGACTGTGATGGTGTTCTACATCCAGTGGCTTATGCGAGCCGCAAACTGTCAAAGTCAGAACAGAACTATTCCACTATAGAGAAGGAATGCCTTGCTGTAGTATGGGCAGTCCGGAAATATGACTTATACCTATTTGGACGGGCCTTCATCATTCAAACAGATCACAGGCCCTTAATCTATATCAACCAATCCAAATGTTTGAATAAACGTGTAATGCGTTGGGCGATGGTGCTTCAAGAATATAAGTTCAAGGTTGAATCAGTGTCTGGCAGAGTTAATCATGGGCCCGATTTTCTCAGCCGTGTACCTGGCTACAAGTACCATGAACTCCCTCGCTACTTGGAGAATGACCTTCAAAGGTCACTGCCTTTCCAGTCTAAGATATTAGAACAAGTTTATAGAACATGTAAGCGGTTTTTATTAATGGAGTTATCATACATAATTTTATAGAACCCATAAGCTATCGATATTAAGGGATTTTCATAAATAAGACTTAAAGGCTGTCTTAAGTCTGTCTTCCAAAATTATCCTTCACTGTAAACATGTTGCACATTGGTAATAT
Organism: Sipunculus nudus; assembly: GCA_026874595.1. NCBI lineage: Eukaryota > Metazoa > Annelida > Sipuncula > Golfingiida > Sipunculidae > Sipunculus > Sipunculus nudus. The sequence goes on along the minus strand of CM049317.1, from coordinate 32,963,260 downwards.
ATAGACACTGGAAAATGCCAGCATTTTCTTCCCAAGGGGAGGGTAGTGTCACATTTTGACTGCTGAAAACGATAATTATTAATGTATTTTTACATGTGACTCAGTTTTCTAACCCTGCCCTGTACTTTCCCCGGGCCAGTAAGGTCCTGTAACCTTAATTCCCTGATCTGTTTTCAAGTTTTTACTGAGTGCAGTGGACCATGTCAGGTCCAGCTTTTCAATGCCCTGTGTATTCATTGGGTTTTAAATTGTTCTATTTTCTGCTTGTTAAGAATCCCCTTTCTCCCTGTAACACGTCCTTTCTTATGCCCTGGTAATCACACAACTCAAAGTGAGGCTGTAATGTTTTCTGTGTCTTGGTGCATGGGGAATCTTGTGTGAAGGCCAGAGTTGGTCTGTGAACCTGGAACCGAGAGGTTCACCTATGAGCTGAACACACAAAAAAACATAGAAGTGAAGTCAGAGGACATTTTTGCCAAATGAACAATGGTAAACCAATCCCTCTACCAAACTGCACAGTGACTGGAGTTACATGTTAATATTTGGCAATGCATTCCTCTACACAAGCAGCAAAAATGTTGGGAAACCAGGCACCGGAAGTAAACCTGTGAGGGATGGTTTCCATGAAAACCCAACGCCACCACTACCAACCTGTGACAACAGACGTTCCTCAAACTCTAACGCAATATTGATATCGCACTTTTGGGAAGGTCCCTCTGTCACTGAGCCTGGTACCTGTAGCAGTTCCTGGGCCAACTTTAAATCGGCGTCAGCTACCAGCCAAGTCAATTTATTAAAATTCACTGTATATATAGTCAATACAAAAAGTTTGTTATATACCTGCTGTCTTAGTTGTTTGTTCATGGGTGTGTGTGAGAGTGCTTGGCTATTCTTGGGCATCCTTCCTAAGTATTTCAAACGAACCTGGCCACGGGCCAGAGTGACCCCGTGACAGTCATCAGGGCATAAATCTTAACCACTGGACACGTCTAACTTGACATCCAGGGAGTTCTATGAGAAATCTCCTTGAAATCCCTAGATGAGTTGTATGTTTCCCATTTTCTTTGAGCTATGGGGCTTATGAATATACCCCAGAATTATAGGAAATTTGATAACAAAGCAGGACACAAATCATAATAATTGGACCTACAATCTTCTAACTAGACAGCCTGAAAATTCCTCAAAAGTTCTCTTCATACGGCTTTAATTAGGTCTCTGTTACCCATATTCTTTGAGCTATGGGGCTCAGAACCCCCAGAATAATTAAAAGTTTGATACAAATGGTCCAGTATCTGAACAACCAATGCATTGATCATCATGATTCTTTGCATGCATATTGATTAAGTAGTGTTACGTCAGTTCTTGCAGACTGGTGAATTTTTATCGAATTTTAACACATTTTTTTCTCTATTTTTGGGACCTTTAAAATTGCGGGCGTCCGTTAACAGGGCACAAATCGTTACCGTTGGTCCTTCGATCTTCTAAATTGACAACCTGGATGGTCCGTGAAAAATTTACTTGGAAACCTGAAATTAGGTCTATGTAACCCATATTCTCTGAGCTATGGGGCTTCCATACACCCTCCAGCATAATTGAAAATTTGATACCGAAGCAGGGCACAAATCATAACCATTGAACCTAGAATCTTGTTACTTAAAATCCAGTTAGGTCCATGAGAAGTCTCCTTGGAAGTGTGAAATTAGGTCTCTGTTACCCATATTCTCTGAGCTAGGGGCTTATATGCACCTCCCAGAGTAATTGAAAATTTGATATCAAAATAGGGAACAAACCAGTGGACCCAGAATTTTCTAACTTGACATCCCGAGAAATCCTCAAAGGTTCTCTCCAGAAACCTAAAATTGGGCTACTGTGACCTATATTCTAGGGTATGTTTGAGCACCTCAGAAATAATGCAAAATACACACGAATTGCCAGATTCCTCAGAAAAGGCTGGTTGGATAGTCATCAGGTCTGGTGTGCTTATGGGTCTTGATGAACTTAATCTAATATACATGAATGATGGTGCCACCTACATTTGTTTTATTAGTTGCCTGTGCAAGGACATATTGTCAACATGTCAGTCGGCTGAGCGTTATGACCGATGGGCCACTTGTTGAGATTTGTGAAACCACAGAACCATACATAAATCATAGTCTTGTATTACACCTTTATTTGGTTGCACAGTTGTTTTGTAACCAAACTATAACTGATTCCTTTTGCTGCTTAAACCTACATTTCACCATAACTGTTTGTTTTCTTCATTTTTAAACGTTTCTAAAACAACCCGACATATCCCTGATATATTCTTGAGGAAAGAGATGATAACATATGATATACTCGTGCACGGAAATCATTTAAATAATAAACGGGTCTGTACAGATGTTTAGTGTGACAAACGTTTTGTTTATATTCAAAACAAATAAATGTTACGAGAGTTGAGACCTATAATATACATGTACATAGAATATACATGTACATGCGTTAAATACGCATTTTTATTTCAGTCAAATTTTGTAAATGCCGATGGCACATTTGTTCAGAAGACGCTGTATCGAAGATTAAAAAATGCGTAGGCCTGCTTTAAACACAGGCCATTGTGTTAAATGAATGGCTCGTATTTTCCCCCAGACGATCACATACTAATTGTGGAAGCTTCTTCAAGATGAATTGTTTAAAAAGACAAGCTTTTCTAGACTAAAACGTATTCAGTTGAGTTATTAATTAAGGTCTTTTGTCCAATATCTAAATTTTTATCTTTGGACAATGATTCTAGCCCTTTTTTCGTTAGCTCGAGGACAAAACAATAAACTCGATCATAAAACGTGCTATTACCTTTGCTCTGTGTTAATTCAAAGGACACCTGAACCCAAGGACCCTGATAGATCGTATTAAAATCTAGCAATATACATTTTAAGGAATGCAGCCCTCCACCGTGTTGGATATCCTGTTTGAAGGATGCTCCCAAAAACGGGTTTGCATTCAATTATTCGGCCCATACTCCAAGGTTCATTCATGCTGAAGTTCCTCCAACCCGTGTTTGCCTTCACCTATTTGGCCCATACTCTTAGGTCCTTTCGGACACAGGGAACATTCTTGGAAGTCCTTCCCGGTTGAGGCGGATCCAACCCAAATCTGATCGATTCTTCCTTGGCCCATTCTCGAAAGGTTCATTGTTGACAAAACACACAAACACACACACACCAAAACACGTGTATATAGAACGGAAATGAACTCATTACCTCCTGAAAAAGGCAATTAAAGAGCACGTACTGTCTCCGTGATAAAGGAAATGAATAAAACTGTTTGGAAACTTCTATCAGTCCAACGGATGAGCAGTCAGCGTGTCTTTCCAATGAGACGGAGAACTGGGAAATGTAGGAATGAAAGTGACTTCGGCAGGTGTTCGCCCATGCCGAACTTTAACCCACATTCTTAAAATAATTAAGACTTAGTAGGAGCTCTGCTTTCTGATATCGGGTTGGTCCCAAGCTAGTAGCGGCAGGAAAATATGTTGGCTTTCCACTGTATTTGAGCCAGTTGCTGGCTAATCCAGGTTCTGACCTGAAATAGCGCAGGGCTCATTTATTTCAGTTGGCCCAACACCTGACAGGAATATTCCCGCATTAAATTAATGGGAGACCGCCATTAGGAGCAATTTGTAGCATAGGGTAGTGCGAGATACATAAAACAGAAGGACGGTACCACCACCAATAAAAAATAAAATCTTATTTTATTATCCCCTCCAATCTTTTTTAGTTTTGATCTTATTGAATACATGTGAAACACTTCACTTGGCAATGCTGCCGGTTGTAACAGGGGCTCTTATTTCTTTGTTTACATGTAGTATACTGTGCATATATTGTATATTGATATATCTAATTAGTACGAGCCAGTGTTTGAATGAGAATTTGTATATTTTTTGTATGAAATGTACTTTCGATGGGAATTTTTAGAAATGAACGAAAGAAGAAAATTCGATTTCAGACAGATTTCGGAGTGAGTTCGGAAGTAGTCTTTGAAATTTAAGTGAAATCGGCTCAAAACCAGTGTCTTCGGCCAACCGGTATCAATGAATAGTTTGTATCACTGGCCTACAGGCATATCAAATTTATTAATGCCATCGTTCCATCGGGAAACATCCCGATGTAATGGTGGCCTAGTTCGCATCTTATTATAGAACGGGTCGATATATATATATTAAATTGCTGATCCAGGCACTGATCTAAAACATCAGTTGTTCCTAACATGGTAGTTTCTTTTTGCCAAGCAGGAATGCATCCTGCGACGCACTGGAGTGTGGGACTAACCGGCTTGCCTGTTCTCCAGGTGGTCTCGGTAATCTAATGCCTCTCACTGCAACTGACGTATAACTCAGTTTTCCGAAGAACACGTAATTCCTATAATATGACATTCAATGATCCACTCGCGGAGAAGGCAAACTTTCTTAGGATTAATAGGGATATCGGAGGTCCCCCCCCCCCGCCCCCTCCGTCCACAGTTGGCATCGTCAAATGAGTTGCGTGACACAGTCGAATAGTTCCATCCTTCATTATAATACAGGTTTTCCACTCTCTGCTAGGGAGCATGGCGGTAGCGGGTCTCAGAACACTCCACCATAATGTCACAATTCAGACACTCGTTAAATTGTTCATCAGTTTGCATAACGACCGTATTAGTATTTCACAACACAAAATCTACAAACGTGAATTGAACATTTCTGGAAGAAAGAGCCAAAGTGATAGTTGCCTTGTTTCAAAATTATGTTTGCAATAAATATTATCAAATACTTCTAATGAAATTGAGTGAATAAATGTAGCGTGGTAGAATATAGGATGACAGTATTTTCGGACGGGCCTGTCTCCGGACACATGGATTTGCGGAGGTATGCATTCCCATTTTAATGAAAGAAAGTTTTTATTTATTCAACGGATAAAGCTTCAAAAGAAGCAGGAAAATCCAAAAAAAAAAAATTGTTCCGAAATGTTTGGAGAAACTGGATTTATGTAATGGATTTATGGCAGTTCATAGTTCCTTACCAGAAGTAATGGTTTCTTCGTAAACTCTTTCCCATCATTTACACGGCAGTAGTGTTTCCAAATCGGCTTAACCCCGCAAGGAAAGCAGTGTTTCCTGTGAACTCAGGCCCGGAAAATCGCCTCTCTGACAGCGGGTCAGATAACAAAGACATCTTCATCCAGCTACTGTGTATTCTTTCAGATGATTGATACAGGAACTTAAACCGTTTGGCAAAGAAAACCAGGCATTTTATTGAACCAGAGAATTACCCCCTCTAAAATTTTGGAATTTAGATGAATATTACAAACCGTGGATTTTTAGGGCTACAAAGTTCGTATTGCACTATATTGCGCCATATGGTAGTGAACTGTGATACGTATAACGATTTTTTATTGTATTAAATTTATAGGAAATAATTTTGCTTTAATATTTTAATATTTTATCAAAATATAATTATAAAATAGAAGTTTATGCACATCAGTTTATTTCAAACACGAAATACGGCAATATTTTTTACTTATGTGATAAGTAAAGGTTTTACTTGTTGACATATTTGTTGTTGACATAGTACTCTTAGAAACACTTAAAATCAAAGTTTTCTTAAAACCGCACATCTGCAATTAATTTGGCAAATAGTGACTTCTAGACTGTGGTTTCGCGCAGAGAAGGATCGATGGAAGACAGAGGGATAAAAAGCCATATAGCATATTGTAAGGCTGCCTTTCTTAAACAATAATCCTAATAACTTGACACTTCATCGTCTTGCAGTTACCATAAGATGTGATGAGAGAATATAAACGAGTGATTAATTATTATGGCCTTGTTCAATATTTATTTTTGCTGAATGGAAATACTTCTATATAGTATACCAATATGTCATCGAGCAGACATATTTCCTAGGATGGATCATTGATCTTTGGTATATCAAGCCAATTTTATCATTTCCTATAGTGAACGTTGAAAGACACGGTAACGGCTTTCACCTAAAACAACCTGTCACTAATCTCAACCCATTAAGAAACATTCTTTCTACCATATAAATGATCTGTTTTAGGTAAGTTTAACAAAATATCGAAAAATATCAACATTTGAAATCGCGATACGCAATTACTGTATCGCGATATACCGATATGTCGATAATATTGCGCACCACTTCAAACCAAACCTTGGAATCCTACTAGAATGTGATGTTTGGTAAAAATACTCGAAGCTTTCCTGTTGCACGTCTTTTGCCTCCAAACCCTCTCCTTGATGCCGTCCTTGGAATACTTCCGTGTCGTATTCACGCATTCTGATCGAGCTCCGAGAGTTTCGAACAAGTGACCCATGGGTCATGACGCTCAGCCGACTGGCACGTTGACATGTCCTTGCACAGGCAACTGATTAAGATCAGTTCATCAAGACCCATAAACACACCAAATTTGATGACAATCCATCCAGCCGTTCCTGAGGAATCTGGCACGTTGTGTGTATTTTGCATTATTTCTGGGGTGCTCAAACATGGCCTCTTAATCAAATAATATAGGTTACAATGACCTATAATTTCAGGTTTCTGAGGAGAACTTGTGAGGAACTCTCAGGATGTCAGGTAAGAAGTTTCTAGGTCCAATGGTTATGATATCTGCCCTGCTTTGGTATATTTTTTTTCAATTATTCTGGGGGATGCTTATAAGCCCTATAGCTTGGAGAATATGGGTAACAGAGACCTAATTTCAGGTTTCCAAGGCGAAATTTCATGGACCTCCCTGCAAGATACAATATTTTAGGTCTAGTCATTACTATTACTGTCCTGTTTGCTGATGACCTCATCTATAAAGGTCTAAAAAACAGAGAAAGAAACCCATGATAAATAAATAAAAAGATGGCATCACCAGTCTGCAGAAACTGATAACATATTCCAGGACCAATATATATATATATATATGCAAGGAATAATGGCGATTAATGCATTAGTTGTTCAGATACTTGAGCTTTTGTATCAAATTTTCTTTTATTCGGGGGGGGGGGGGGTACCTCTGAGCCCTATAGCTCCAACAATATGCGTGATGGAGACCTTATTTCAGGTTTCCAAGGAGACTTTTCATGGACCTCCCTCAGTGTTAAGAAACAAGATTCCTGGTCCAGCGGTTACGATTTGTGCCCTGTTAACAGAGACCGCATCTCCTAATGTCTCGAAAATAGAGAAAAAAATGGAAAAAATGGAGAAAAATACAGGTGGCGACACCAGTTTGCAAAAACTGATGAGACACTCCATGAACAATATCCTTGCAAAGAATCGTGGTGATAAATGAATTGTTGTTCAGATACTTGCATCAAATTTTTAATTATTCTGGTGGGGGGGGGGGGGGTTGTGCCCCATAGCTCAAATAATATGGGTAACAGAAACCTGATTCCAGGCTTCAAAGAAGATTTTGGATGTCAAGTTTGAAGATTCCAGGTCCAGCGGTTACGATTTGTGTCCTGTTAACGGAAAGACGACCGGACAGACGACGTACAAAGAGAAGAGTGATTGCGAAAGCTCAGATGATTTACAGTCAGCTGAGCTAAAAACTACTCACGAAACTGTTGTTACGACCCATAATGTAATAACCGGCCCATAATGTAATAACGGCCCATATTGTAATAAAAACGACCCATAATGTAATAATAGCCCATAATGTAATAAAAATCGGCCCATATTGTAATAACCATACCCTGCCCATATTGTAATAAAATCGTAAGTGGGTAAAACGACCCGTATTGTAATAAAATCGAAGGTGGGTAAAACGGCCAATAATTTTATAAATCAGATTTCATGCAAATTAACTTAGACAATTCAAATACTGACTTCTCATGACACGAATGTGTAAGTGAACATACAAGTATGAAAAACCACTGGATAACATAATGACTATTTGTTTAAAACGGTGACCAAGGTAATATGAGCGAAATATGGCCATGATTCATGTTTATCCTTTTGTTGAATCAGTGTTTAAATAGGGTGACAAAGTATTTAAACAAATATATATATATATATATATATATATATATATATATATATATATATATATATATATATATATATATACGGCGGTAGTATTTTGGCTTCTGAAAAAAAAGCCCAACAAAAACACGTATTGAATGAATTTTGGTTTGCTAAAAACACTTAATATTTCTTCTGCCTACATTTCTAGGATTTATTTAAGCGCGTGGGTCCATTAAAGCTAATACACTTGTATATATATATCGCCAAAATGTGAATATTTTGTCAATTTTAAGAGATAAAATATACCAAACTTTCATTATCGATACATATTTATGTATTATAATTCTTTTAAAATATAAATGAAACTTTAAATTTCAGTGCGTTTTGCTCAATGTATCATTGAGAATATTTTATATGATCTCTCGAAACCTCCCGAGAATTGGAAATTATAAATGTAGGTACTGCTTCAATTTTTTGGTGCCAATATATGCATTGGTTAAGATGTCTTAGGTCAAAATGTATAACACGTCGCATAGATTTAGAGCTTTCAACACACGTATTTGAAGTTAAAACCTGGATGCGACATTTGCGCGATTCAAGAGTTTACAATTTAATTTAAAAAATTAGCCCAAACAACAATTTGAAAATGCCGGTTTCTGTGTTCTAGAGGTAGAGCATAGGGCTCAGAGCGGAGAGATCCAGGGGCGTAACCAGTTTTAGGGAGGGCAGGGGGCCATGATCAGTGGCGGATCCAAAATTCGAAAGTTTTAGGGGGGGGGAGGCGAATATGCATATATGGGTACTATGAAAACTGTTATATATACGTGTATATGTATATATATGTATATATATATATTATGAAAATAATAATAATAATAATAATAATAATAATAATAATTATTATTATTATTATTATTATTATATTATTATTATGATACGTTATATTTTAGTGTATGAAAATATGATTTTTTTATTCAATTGTGAACCATGGTTTCATTAAGGTTAGTAACATGTTCATTGAGAGGGTATGGAAGGGGTCAGGATAACATGTAAATGACACTAAGCGTGTGCCCTGTTATTCTTTAGCTTAAACATATGTTATTACAATATAAATACGTTATTACAATATGGGCCGTTTTTCCCACTTCCCATATTATTACAATATGGGCAGGGTATGATTATTACAATATGGGTCGTTTTTATTACAATATGGGCCGTTATTACGATATGGGCCGTTTTTTATTACATTATGGGACGTTATTACAGTATGGGCCAGTTTTATTACAATATGGGCAGGGTATGATTATTACATTATGGGTCGTTTTTATTACAATATGGGCCGTTATTACATTATGGGCCGGTTATTACATTATGGGTCGTAACAACTGTCTTTTTTGTGCACACTCAACCCCCGATGTCATAGGTAGCATGTGGAAATTATGGCTATACCTCCAGAAAGTCGTCTTATCATAGTACAATTATACCGGACACCCGGGACCGAGCGTGTTAAAGAGGCTTTGAGCATCAATCCCATGCACCATTAAGCACAAATATATATTTTTTTAGTATATGTTTCTGTGTGTAATATACTACATACATTGATCAACATCAATTTAGAACAAAAGTTTAATAGCAAAACGATCATGATATAGTCCTATCAGGCAGAAATCTGTCGCCTTTTTTTCAGTTTTCTAGGACAGGTGTGTAAGGCCATAACGTCTATGTAAGGTTTATGCTATTAAGCATCAGTTTGTTTTATTCTTGTCCACATAAATATATAAAGCAATAAACCTTTCATTTTTTTCTGTTGTCAGCATTGTCATGGTATACCGGCAGAAAACCGCACACTGAAAGTGCCTATCCTTAATCCAACAGAATGGTATAACTAGGTCTATTTATAGGTTTATATACAATGGTCTTTCAGTGATCGTGATGAATTAACTACAATTCAATATACAGCGGCAGTAACTGTGCCATAGACTAAATTATATCGGATACTTTTTTTTTATTTTTGGTGCAAAGGTTTACCAGGCATTGTATGTTTGACACTTGAACGTCGCTTGGAAACTATTTTGTTGTTTTTTACATAATATTATTGAATTACGTAAGGAGAGATTATTATAAGTTATGATCAGTCTATCACTGTTGTAAATGGTCGATAATTACTGAGATATATTAGTTTTGAATGCATGGTTCATGATTCACGGCATGCATGATATAATTTGAATAAATGTTTATGGCAAAATAAGAAATTACCTTTTAGGAAGAAATCACTTTATGCGCAAAAATGCCTTTTTTGTTGCAAATAAAATAATGCATAAATGGAATTTGATGTAAATTAAAATATGGCCAATTATTATTTATACATTAGGTATTATATATATATATATGTATATATATATATATATATATATATATATATATATATATATATATATACAAATATACATTATATATATTTATTAAAAAATAACGTTTTCTGGAAAATGTAACAATTTATGGACCAAAGAGGTGGTTTGAGATGTGGGTGACCCCTGTTTCACCTAGGGCTATGCCCCTGGAGTCCTTATGTGGACCGAGAAAGAATGTTCAACTGATATTTAAAACGACATGCTTGGATAACATTTAATGTCTCGGTCATATAAGGAGATACAAATGCCTATACTGCGAATTAAAGTTGAAACAAAAGCCTCTTTGAACAATATCTGTCAGTTGAGATTACTAAATGTTTAACTAGAAATCTGCATACTAAGGAATGCAAGCTTCCGCCATGTGGATGTTCCCTACTGTTGGATGCTCACAATGCCGTTGTTTGCATTCATATTCCTCAGTTTATTCGGGCAAGAATCACTGATTGAATATTTCTTGATGACGTTTCTGATCCAGATCATGAGCCGGATACACACTAAAATCTATTCGATGCTTCATTGGCCCATTCATGAAATGCCCTAAACGTTCATGAGATTCCGTACATGATTGGGTTATGTTGTAAACAAACATACATATACATACAACCTACATACACATCCAAACATGCCCACGAATGAGGATGTATAAACATAGCCTCCTTGAAAAGGCAACAAGGTATCAAGAAGTTCTCAACTGAACTCTAATAACAGCCATAAATACATAGCCGAAACAAAGATGTTTTTGGTGTTGATTTATTGGAAAATTTCCCAGTGGCACTGGGATTTGGTAATGGGTTTACAGATTATTATCAGTATATAACCCTATTGCATTTTACGAAAAGTTCCCTTCGAATAAAGAGGCTCATAAACATTATTGTAAAACCTTACATAGTGTTTATATTAACCTTTTTCTTCATCAGAATACACGCGATGTCTTTAATGGTTATAATACATTACTGTAATTGATAATACATTTATGTAATTTATAATTACTACATTTGAAATGACATAACCATTCACTTACTCCCATTGACAATGAACTCACAAATCTTAAAATCTCGGTAAACCCCAATGGTTTGTCGTGAGCAAACTGATAGTAAACTATAGAACGACCGTAATTGTTTGATATGGGAAGGAGGGCTCGGGCGTATCAGTGAGACCCAGGGGCTCGTTTTGTTGATTTATCGGCACTTAGCCACAGCCCTCGCCTTAGCAGAGGGGATTGGTGGCTGGATAATTCTAAACATATCACTGACTGCGTTGCCTTCTTCGTAAGCTTTCTCTCCTAACCTGCTGCCCGCTGCCAACCGTCTACCGGTCTGCCTGGCTCGCTGCCTTGTCAGAAAAATCAATGTGTCTGTATTATGGCCTTGGAAGTAACCTAGATACCGATACAATGTGGTAATTATATATATATATATATATGTATATATATATTACTCAGCTGCCGGTTCATTTCTTTTCTTAAAACTTAGTATGCCTATTGATCAAGACTAGTTTCATGACATATTTTAATTAAATTTATTTAATTATTAATCAGTCATATTTATTTTCGTAAAGACTACTAATCCATAGTAATGGTGTCATTTTCTCGCATCAGCGTTCATGTTTTATTCTTAAACTTGATAATAGGCAGTCCATTAGTTGAAATGACCAAATGTGCCACCTTTTTCACATAGCATGCATCTTAGTCAATCTTTTTTAGACTGCATAACCTCTGCAATAGTGTCACTTTCTCACCATGGAACTCTTTAATTCGACTGTTCCCTGGTATACCTTAACGAGAATAACAAACAGCAGTCATGCCAAATTATTCGCTAAGCAATTACATGTTTTAAGCCTGACCATCAAGCTAACAAATTATGCCAGTTAATCAGTCATTTATACTTGGAATCGTACAGTGTTACAAGACCTGTCAACGAGCTTTTCGAGAATATGACCAACTGTAATGAAAATTCTCTCAAACCGGTCCATGTTAAGTGCAATTAAATTAATACAAAAGCATCAGCTTCCAAATAACTCGTGCATTGATTGCCTTGAAGGTACAATGTATGTTAAACTAACTTTTCTACTAATCAACTAAACGATTTAAATAATTCCATCTTAAAGATTTTCATTTTAGTTTTGCCATGTTAATGGTTATTGCAAAGTTCACACTGGCAAGATTAAGTCATAGTGTTAGCTCCTGAAGCCATCAGATATTTGTGATTGTTCAACCATTTATTTACACGTTCATCCTAAAAAAAAATCTAATGAGTATGAACTGGATATTTCACATATTTAATTTACTTGTTGATTTTACTGACGTGTTTATGTCAGTCTTATTTACTGCATTTCATGTTTTAATAAAAAAAAACGCAGCACAGCAGAAATAGCTATTGACATAATAAATATATAAACTTCGAGAATGTATAACTCAGTGGGCTACCTGATACTGACAATTTTACTTTGTTTACGGAGCAACATAACCTGAAATTTGTCGGGATTAGCTTCCATCATTTTGTGTAAACCATTTTATAGCAACCTCTGTTTCATGTTCCAAATAATCTTAATCTCCTTCACAATATCAGCAGTACAGAGTGTTGTCATCTGCGTAATTAAATAGGGTTGCCTTTTCAATGAAACCATTAAGATCGTTAATAAAAAGGTTAAAGAGGGCCAGGCCAATACCCGAGCCTTGTAGCACACCTTTAAGTATCACTGTGTTCATTTATCGCCCTTACCCTTTGTTTCCGTTCCGTCAGAAGCCGGTTAGAAGCTCTATTGAATAAGGGTGCATTCCATGCGCTGACGAGCAGGGAACAGGCATACAGTCGAAGACCTTTGATAGGTCCATGAATACTGCCCCTACGTATTAACCTTTATCAAGTGCTATTCGCAAATCTTCTATATGACACATCAGAACAAATAGTCTCGCCTTAAATTTGAAATATAATGGTGAAAACCGCAGTTCTGCAATTGCTAGTGGTGGGAGTCGGTTCTTTTTTCATAATCGATCATCGGTTTGAGCAAACCGACTGATGATCGATTATTTGTCGGTTCAGACAAATATATGCAATTATCAAAGAAATATGCAATTATCTGTGAAATTCCACTTGCGTTTCTCCGGCAGGTATTCTCCTCTCACGCATGAGTGTAACGATCCTTCCACGTATAAAGACTAATTTCAAGGATCAAATTTAACGATCGGCAACGTCGGGTAATAACTTTCATAATGGAATTACAGAGCATCCTAGAATGTTAGGCCTATAAAGGGTCTGTTTTTCTAGCACATGAAAGCATATTTTATGGGCCCAGGTGCGCTTAGGGAAGATCATACCAAAATGAAAATTGCAGACTAGTAAAAAAAAAATTCCAGCTAAAATCCAAATACTCGACCGGCCGGGTTAGCCCTCAAAAAGAAATTTTTAAGGACGGCCTAAACAGCGGCACCTGGCATCGGTTGAATAGATTATTTCTAAGAAATCTCGCAAAATTGGCATAGACCTGGAGAACTACCGAGTATTTTAACGCCTTCCCGCCCGTATTTTGCAATTTACATTTCGTTAGAAACGCTCCTTACGAGTTCACAGATAATAGGTTTAATAAGTCCTCCGTTCTGCATGTCATACTCAGTTACATACTGAAGTTATTTGGGAAGACAGACTCATTATATGAAGCGGGGAATGTTGTAAAAAATGGAAGAATCATTTTTGCCTATAACATAAAGGCATTCTGGAAAGAAAACAGTCATTATTATGATGTAATCGACAGTTGGCTTTGGTAATCGAGCGCTTGAAAGTGGCAGCAAACCGACTGACTTTCGATAAAACTCGATGATCGGCCCACCACTAGCAATTGCTCAAGTTGTTTTCCTATGATTTTCTCAAATACCTTATATACTGCCGTAAGTACACTTACTGGCCTGTAGTTGTTGAGAGGATTAACTTTTTTGTGTACAGAGTACACATTTGTAAGTTTGAGTTGAGCTGTAAAAACAATTTAAAGTGATATGTTGGTTGAGCAGATTTGTCAGATGTACCGGACATGCTAGTTTAATCATCTTTGCAGATATGCAATGACATACTGTAGCTTTGGATGTGTCAATACTACTCAGCATGGCCTAGCTTCATACATTTATAATCAACATATTGAAAATCAAAGTTTCACACATTATAATCCTTAGTAATACATTTGATACTACAATGATCTTTAAAACTTGAAACTGAGTCTTTTATGTACTTTTTACGCAACATAATACGCTACTATAAGCCATGCCTAAACAAGAGTACGCTAACCTACGCCAGTCCGACGAAATACGTCATCGTATGCCAACATATGCATAACCAACGCAGGGACGTCGCCGATCCTGCAAGTAGCAAATTTTTTTAAATGAGTACGCAGCTTAATTTCGGCGTTAATGCGTAGGCCCGGTTTGAAAGGGGCTTTACTGAAATGTTCCCTGTAAAGGATAGTGTTTTCTTATATAACCATGAAGAAGAACATATTGTAGTGCATACCACCTAGTTTGTCAGATTTCACTAATCTTAAAAATTGATGCACAGATCAATGGTATTTTTTAAGAGTATTAGGCGGGTTATTTACGATCTGTGGCCTAAGGACCTTAGCTTCGTTTAGCCTACCAGCGAACTTAAAGGGACAAAATCAGGAGCAATAATGCCTACTCTTTCACACAATCAGTTCAGTTTTGCTTCAAACAAAAGTTTGCAAGCAAAACCATCTCAATATAAAGGCTCAGTACCTCGTATACGGCTGTTTAACACCTTGTTATGGCTCTGCGTGTTTATAAACACAGCCACGTGTTTCTGTTTACCATAACAAGGCAGCGTGATCAGAGGTCCGATTGTGAGCCGCAACACGCAATGTTTAAGACATCGGGACATGTATTACATTTTTTTTTGCCGAGTTGGGGCAACTCATGATTGACACCTGTTGTGGCCCGTCGATGCAGGCGCTTGGTTTATGTTTACACCTGTGATCGCGCCCGGTCCACCCTTTTTAACACTCGTTTACAGGAGTAAGCAAACGGTTTTAGGGCAATATTTTGGCAGTACAAATTTATTTTGAAGGGTAGAAGCTATTTCTCGTGTTAATGCAGCATGCGTTATTGGTGATTAGGCCGCTTTAAGTAAATTGTATTGTCTGTTGTTTTTTGCACTGTTTTACTGATTATTAACGATCTAGATTTTTCTCATCTTTTATCTTATACTATTATCATAAATGCATCTAGTATCTTATTGACTAGGCTGCTATTACGCTAATAGCACGAAAGAGCGTTACTAAAATATGGTCTCTGTTTTCCAATCACGTCTTGGCGTGTTTTGTTGCCGCATTTAATTTAATAATCGTGTCATTTTTAGATCAACATAGCCTCATACCTTTTTACTTTTTGAGTGTATAGTGTGCTATTTGCTACAAAGATTACTGTTCGATTAAACTGTGAGCTCATTTTTTCTCTTGCAACAAACGCATTTTAAGGCATGGATTTTCTATAGCGCTATTCCGGCCCTCATAGACATTAGAGAGTCTACGACCAGCGTACAGGCTGTCAGGGTGCCGTTACCTCCTTCTTTGTAAGGCTATAAGGCTCTATGATAAAAAATATTTATGTCATTTCTGACAACACCTCATGGCCTACAGGAACACTGTCAAGTGACATAAACCAGATTAATCGTAAGCATCTTTCTAGCAACACCAAACATGAGAGAAAAAAGTTCCGTTTTAACTCAGCATATTGGTGAATCCCTTCGAATGTCCGTTGAATGTCTGACCGCATGTTTACGGGCATGGCTTGCACGGGTTACAGGACGTAGTCAACTTATTCGCGATACAGGAAATGACTCCATAGAGACGGAATTTGGTTTTGGGTTGTGAGTTCACATGTATTCTCTTGTGTTAATTTATCATTCGTAGTCTAAAATTAAGAATATTGGCTGTTTTCTACAATATGAAAACAGCAAGATAGAAAACCACGGCGTTGCATTCCCCGTTATTGCCTGTATCACGACTCCAGTAGACTTATACCAGCCCAATTATCATTTCCTACTGAGTCGGGTTGTCACGGATAGGAATCCCTATGACAGAAACCCTTGGATCTTATGGCAGCGAGGGACTGAATCGAAGACGGCAAGGCTACGCTTGAAAAAAAAGATTCAGCTGTATTATGATTTGCCCAAATCTCCCTTGCTGTCTCTCATTTCAGCTACTGGAGAGAGGCTGGGGATTAACCTCCTTCGCAGACAGCCCAAGCTGACAATACAGACTGGCAGTCTCAATAGCAACAGCTTGTGATAGCTGTCATTTTCATTCAGTTGTAATCATAAGACTTGAACAAAAAAATAAATATACCTGTTTTTTAAATGGTAAAAGGTTTTTTTTTTATTTGTAGCTGCGGGTCAATTTTAATGTAATAGTTTTTTTTTCAATTTAACAAGAAAGAAACCTAAGGCAACAACCTACACTAGTATCTGAATCAAACTACACAGGAAATATTTTTCACGGATCAAAAACTCCATGCACTGATCAGGATTATAACAATGGTTCTAGGCCTCGACAGGGACAAAGAAAAGAGCCGTTTGTCACAATGGCCAGGAAACCTTTAAATAATAAAACGTATGAGAGTAACACAAATTACCTGCAAACTTAATGGATTGTTCCGTGGTTGTTATCTTAAGCCTCCACAACATTTCAACAAAATCTTTCAGAATTTGTTGCAAAGATTGCAAACGTACAAACCAAGCACGTACCTCTCACCACCTAGCGGAAGTATAATAAAAGGTTTCGACAGCTTGGCTAAGTCATTCGCATACTTTTATTGTGACGAGCGGTGAAATGGGCCCATAAAGAACTCATTGTATGTTGGTGTGGAAACGGCAGATGATCCAAATACAGAAACATCATCACGTAATATTCACAAAACAAAAGTCACCTATGCAAAAATGAACCTGGTAATATGAGCCGATTAAGTGAATGTAAACAATGTTTTTTTAAGTAACCATAACAGGGATCCCCCACATGGCGGAAGGTTATGTTACATATAGAATGCGGATTTCTAGTTTAGGTATACAATCAGGCTCTATTCCCTTAATCAGGAAACCCACGGGTGTATTCACGGGAGATTCAGGGGTTCCGTTTGCTGATTATCAGTTGTATATCCACAGGCTGTGAGCTCCGAGAAAGGATGCTTGGATAATTCGCAAAATGTCACTAGACGCGAGACCCACGTCTTAATCCTTCTCCCCTAATTTGCTCAGAAGTGCTTGATGTCTTTTTTTCAGACAGGACTGACTTGTTGTCTGGCAGGAAGATAAATGTGTCTGTATCTAGTGCGCCCGGTCTAAGTGATTGGTGCCCATGCCAGGGGAGTATAAGGTGGAAGAATTTTTCCTGCACTGTGTACCACAGTGGTAGCTACGTACAATAATAGGAAGAGAGTCTTTTTCAGTATAAATCTCATATTTAGAAATATGTTAGGTGTGTTTTGTGTGAAGATATTAATATGCATGTAAATTTGCTTTTAAATATAGATTAAGTGACTTGTACAACATTAATGCATTCAATCTTCTCCATATATTTATTTTCTTTTGAAATCCTCTTGGATGTCGACATAACTCACATATACACACGGAGGGAGGTTTTGTGTCGCTTTATATGAAGTATTTTTAATATATCATTTTGATTTTATATTATTAGTAAAAACACTTACATCCTAAATACATGGGACAGAATAAGAGACCCTAAAGCACCCTCAAAACATGCAATATGATAAAATAAGCGTGTTATATTGTGTCACACCACACACGCAGCGGGCATATATTCCCGAGTTCTTTAACCTTAAAAGTCCAATTTATCACTCGTTGTCTGAATTGAAAAACACAAGTTTTTTTCCGCTAATTTCTAACAGTTGGCCATCGCCGTCGTTGGCTGGCTAAAATCTCACAATAACAACGTCTTCAACAATTTAAGTACAAGTCACGTTATCTTCTAACGCCCTGTTCGGCTGTAACTATATGTACTGTCTCAAGGACTAATACTGTCTTCGCGGTATTTTACAACTACATTCCGCTCGGTGTAGACCTAATATGTCGTTTATATAACACGACCCTTCACCAGTTGAGGCTAGCTTCCAAATTCATTCACTGACTGACCGACCTTGATATCACCTATTTATATCTGGGTAGCCGAAACTCCGAGAAGTCTCTAGAAAGATCAGGTCTTTTCTCGTCAAGACTGGCACCTGCGGGATTTTCTGGAATTTCGCAACTGGAAATTACACATTTCCTGAAATTTCTAGAACCTCTTGTCGTCTTATAATAATAAATCACGGTCCATTAAGTCCATTAGCTTACATAATAAACAAAAAAAATATTGAGTATTAGACCAGCTTCCTCGGCACCGATGTAAACATTCCTATTGACATTAACAACAAAATACAGTTTTACAAAATATTATCAACTGCGACTCTCTGACTACACTTTATGATTTGATGTGCCCAATTAATATTAACTGACCTGTGAATGCACCGTACACACTATGTTTTCCTTAACTAATTTAATTATTTTTTTAAATTCCATTTGACATACACTGGGCGAGTAGCACATTTGTGTCATATTGCTACCTTTTACTGACTTCCTAACTCATTATTTGATCAATCAGTTTTTACAACGGTGATATACTCATGTTTCACACTCACTAAAGTTTTCCTAAAGATTAGTTACCAACAAAATACGTTTGAAGGAAGTTTTCGTAAACTTAAGTAGACAAGGTAGGTGTGTTGGAATGGTGTATTATTGCCTCCACCAGGAGGGAATGTGCTCATCCCCGTTCGGGTGTTTGTGTGTGTCTTTGTGTGTATGCTTGTGTGTTTGTTCCCAACATAACACAAGCAGTCTTTAACGGATCTCATGATATTGCCCTAGTATTTCGGGAATAGACCAATGAAGAATTGAATAAATGTTGGTGTGGATCCGGATCCAGGAACGTCTGAAAGGAATATTAACAAATGTACAGTCACCTATGCGCAAATGAACCTGGAAATGTGGGCAAATAAGTGAATGGCGGAGGCTTGCATTCATCAGACCGCATATTCCTAGATTTTTTTTAACGTGGTTTCCAGTTTAGACATCAGATAGTTCAATCAGCAAAGAAATTCTCGTAGAAACCGGAGATACTCGAGAACAGGAACAATAACCACATTTTCTTTGCCACATTCTGTTTGTACTGATTTTATTATGAAACTGGAAACTTCAATTAGAACTGGACGGAAATAAAAAAAGCTGCAAAGAATAAAAAGTCATATACTTTATTGTTCAGACTAATTATATCTCACCGTTTGCACTTTATAGTGACGAAGGAAAGGGTTCAAATAAGGGCACAGGTTATTTCAATCAGCGAGCGACTCCATCAGAGAAAGCAGAAATTAGCTTTACAAGAACTATTGGATTTCCTCTTTGTCCAGATCCTTTGTTATATTGCCATTTATACTTTAAAGTCACGCACGAGCAATATCTAGTGAGAATATCTAGTACTTGAATCAGCAGCCGAATGAATCGATAAAAGCAGAGGAACACGCTTGAAACGAAGAATAATCCATATTCTATTTGCTCAGATCCTCTTTTCTCATTACATTTACACATAATGGCGGGGGCCCGGCCTTCCACCGGAGACAGTTCAAGTAGAGAATTCATAACGACATGCTGAAAAGAGCAAATGATTTGGGCTTGGGTTTCCTTTATATTATGCGGGCATAACTACTGGTTACTCGCGTGTTTTTTAGGTGGATATGACTATATGTTGTAAAGGGTGTTGAGATAAAACAAAATTAATTTTTAGCTCAGCTAGCAGAAAGTCATCTGAGCTATAGCGATCACTCTTTGTCCGTCGTCCGTCCGTCTGTCTGTCAAGAGGTCCGTCTGTCCGTCCATCCGTCCGTTAACCAGACACAAGTCGTAACTGCTGGACCTGGAATCTTCTAATCTTCTAACTTGACATGCAGGGAGGTCCATTTAATCATTTAATCTTCTTGGAAACCCATTCCTCCGAGCTATGGGGCTCAGATATATCCCCCAGAATAACTAAAAATGTGATACGAAAGCTCTAGTATCTGTAAAACTAGTGCATTGATCACATCACCATGGTTCTTTGCATGCATATTCATCATGGGGTGTTTCATCAGTTCCTGAGGACTGGTGGCGCTGCCTGTATTTTTGTCCAATTTTTAAGCATTTTTTGTCTCTATGTTTGAGACCTTCAAAGATGGGGTCACTCGTTAACAGTGCCTAGCTCGTCAAACCATTTGACATAGAATCTTTTAACTTGAAAACCCGGGAGGTCCATAAAATATCTCCTGGGAAACATGACATTAGGTCTCTGTTTCTCATGTTCTTTGAGCCTTTAGGGCTCAGATGTACCCCGCAGAATAATTAAAAATTTGATACAAAAGCTCAAGTATCTGACCAGCTAGTGCATTGATCACCATGATTGTTTGCATGCATTATCATCATGGGGTGTTTCATCAGTTCCTGCAGACTGGTGGTGCCAACTGTACTTTACGATTTTTTTTTGCTTATTTTTCTCTGTTTTTGAGATTTTCAAATATGCGTTCTTCCGTTAACAGGGCACAAATTATAACCGTTGAATCTTTAAACCTATAACCCAGTGAGGTCCATGAAATATTTCTTTGGAAACTCAATATAAGGTCCCTGTTACCCATATCCTCTGAGCTACCGGGCTAGTAATACCTCCCCCCCCCCCCGCCCCCCCCCCCCAAAAAAAAAATTAAAAATGTTATACAAAAGCTTCAGTATCTGTATAACTGATCCGTGGATCATCATGATTCTTTGCATGCATATTGATCATGGAGTGTTTCATCAGTTCATACATACTGGTGGTGCCGCCTGTATTTTTTCTATTTTTTTACGATTTTTTTATTTCTATTTTTGATACTTTCAAGATGAGATCGACTAAGCTCACACAGAAAATCTTAACCGTTGAACCTAACCGAAAACCTTGTCATCCACTGAAATTAGGTCTCTGTTAACCATGTCCTCTGAGCTATGGGGCGAGTAAAAAACCCCAGAATAATTTAAAACTTGGTTCAAAAGATCCAGTATCTGAATAACTAATGCATTGATCATCAAGATTCTTTGCATGCATATTAATTATACAGTGTTTCATCTTTTCCCGCAGACTGTTGGCACAACCTGTACCTTTGGAATTGTTATGCTTTATCTTCTCTATTTTTTAGACTTTCAAAGATGCGGTCGTCTGTTAACATGTGAGCATAATAAGTAAAAAAAACTAATGGATATAATTCTTACATATTATGCATATACATATACATGGGCTATGGGATGATGTATTAGTATATTGACCTTTCGTATGAGTGGCCTTGACCTTGAATATTGACATATATGGTAAAAATCACACAAAATCATAAATATCTCAATAAGGGATGCATGGATTGGTCCAAAAATCGTAATGATCGAAGATCTTGGATAGCTTTGTCTTCTCCGGAAGACAGGTGGCGCCACCTTCTGTCCTTTTCTTGTTTTTGCGCCTTTTAATACCCCACCATTGCCACTTGACAGTACTTTGAGCATTATAAGTAAAAAACTAATGGACAGATTGGGTTGTAATTGTGCAGGTATTGATCTTGGATACCTCCATTTTATATTCAAGACAAGTGGCGCCATCTGCAATCATTTTGTGTGGCGTCCATCCCTACGTTTGTTTTCGGTGAAAATTGCTCGTATCTCCGGAGTGGTTAAAGGTATAGGTCTTAAATTTGGCATGTCGATCCATCTTTGAAATTTTTCTCGTAAACCAGACAGATGGCGTCACCTACCTGTCCGTAGAATAAATTAACGCTCTTTTCTTAGGAGTGGTGGCCGTACTGGCCTAAAACTGTGCATGTCCATAGATCTTTGACTCCTCCATCTTGTACTCAAGACTGGTGGCGCCATCTGCATTTTTTCCTGTGGCCTCAATATGTATATTTGTTTTAGGTGAAAATTGCCGTATCTAAGGAGTCGTTCAATGTGTTGGTCTGCAATTTGGAATGTATACATCCGTCTTGGAGAGTTTCTCGTCAAGCAGACAGGTGGCGCCACCTACCTTACCATTTTTATAGTACAAATTAATCTCCTTTTCTCAAAATTAATCTCCTTTGCCCCGAAAATTGGTGAAAAATATTGTTTCTCAAGTTGATAGATGGAAGAAACCATGGTCGCTTGCAAAGTGTCAGTATATGCTGCTGAAGATGGGAGGGCTGTCTATTCTTAAAGGGGGGGGGGGATTGTCTGGGGATACTATGGCACCTGCGGTGCCAAGAAATGTCTAGTTTTTTCCATGCATATTGCTCATGGTGTGTTTCATCAGTTCCTGTAGACTGCTGGCGCCATCTGTATTTTTTTCCCAGTTTTTACACATTTTCTCTATTTTTTAGACATTCAAAGAAGTGGTTGTCCGTTAACATGGCACAATTCATAACCGTTGGACCTAGAATCTTCTTCCTAGAGATCCATGGAGGTCCATGAAAATATCCTGGTAAATCTTAAATAACGTGACTTATATTCTGCAAGATGTGTGAAAGAACTTGATTTTAACACTCATTTAGTCAGATGAGCACAAATGGGAGCATCTTGGTGTAGAATAAGGTCACTATTACCCATATCTAAGGTCTCTTGGCAAAATGCATGACTTTGAGCAGTCTGGGAGTCATGTTACCAATTGTTAAAGGTTATTATTTGTCTGAGCGTCATGGCCCATGGGCCACTTATTCTAATGTTGAAGTGATGCAAAGTATAATATGCAAGGGACTTTGTAAATATGGAATGGAACCTTGTGAACATGAGTTGGTGTTTCAATACATTTGTCTGGACGAGAGTCTCAGGACCGCTCAGAAGGCGGGTTCTTATTCAAGACTACTTTGATATATAGAATATGTGCATTTTTTACGTCGAGTAGGGACTCTGATATTATCGGGGGCACTTACGACAAGATTTAAATTGTCTTTAGATTATAAGTAAAAAAATTACAACAAACAATGTAATTTTCGTTCAATATTGACCTTAATAATCAACTTATCGTTTTTCAAAAGTTTTACGTTGTAAGTGTTACATCAATCGTTTTCTACTCCAGAAAAGATCGTTTGTTTTGTTTCGTTTGTATTGGCGTGAATTCATTTTCAAGCGTAGGGGCTCGAAGGTTAATCAACATTTTTTTATAAACAGATACTATATAAAGATACCTTTTACTGTTTGTGTATGATACATTTTAATTATGTCACAAGTATATAAGTTAGAAGTATAAGGTTTTTGAAAAGTAAGGTATTATGTTTCCATTATAGGTTTATTGTAAACCAGGTTTATTTCATATTATTCATAAACATAGTAAAACCAGTCTGTTATTAAAATTATATACATTGTAATTTTAAATATATAAGTATAATTCGCTGATTTGCAGAGACGATGATTACATTTACCATCCCCTGCCTAAAAGGTGAGTGTGTGTGTGGGGGGATCCCCATGTATTGACGACCCTTTTTTATATTTTGTTATATTCACGGGTACAGGTTGGAATGCAGATAATTTCGAAGCTGTCATAAACGTCGGCCTACCTTACGAAGAAAACTCACTGCCTTGGTTGAGTAATTACCAAAAAATCCAGTATTCTTGAGTTTATCAACATATTATGATGAAACTTTTAACAGGTGTATATTATTTAACAGTAATTTACAATCAGACCCGGTCAAGCAGCCTGGGACTCATCTTCCGTTACCACGAATGTTTATCATGACCGTCCTCAAAACAGTCTCGCCTAAAATACTAATACTAAAACTCGCCTATAGACTCAAGACGTGTTTTTTACCTTAAGACAGTCTTGGAATGTATATTGAAACCCACCTCAAGAGTATGACATATACATTGTATTATATATAACATATATTTGTTTTCACAGGGCAACTCCAAATATTGGGCCCATATCTTCACAGATTGCATCATAAAAGAGCATTCAAGTCTATATTAGGGAATATAAGAAATATTTAAAGAGTTTTTTTTTCTGCAGGGATATCTAATACATGGCATTCTTATTAAAGTAAGTATTGAAAGGTTGAAAGAAATCGGTTGAGGCATTAACATGGCTTTCTTCATCTTGGCTTTCTTATGAAGAAAGCCAATTTTTTTTTACCCTGTGTTGAATTCAAAACTAGTCTGAAACAAAACGTTTTACACAAGCAATCCATTTACATAATTATAACAAGTGATAAAATACAAAGCAATTACATCAACACTCACAATAATTGATTACAACGATTTCTTAAATCATTGTTTTCTTGTCATAATTTCAGTAATGCACTGCATGATTTTTTAGAGTCCCATTCGGATACTAGCAAAAATTCAATATTAATATCTTGTGCCCCAGACCACTTAATTTGTGTTCACGACTCAATTATTTCGTGCGCACAAGTTATCATATTGGGTATTAAAATGGCTGATATGCCTTTTGAAATCTGTAATTGGGCCAAGTAGGCAAACTCAACCATAAAACGTAACTTGCCATACGTGCTTGCGTAGGCAAATTAATGCCGTTCCAAGATGGCGCTCAGGTGTATTACAGTGATATGATAATAATATGACTGTGACAAAACAATACAGTGCTTTCACAAAAGGCAAAATTAAAATTAATTTTAAAGCCATTTGAAAGTCTATTATCCCTTCCCCCTACCCCTTTTTTACATTATTCAATATAACGTTTTCTTCCCGCGTCCAGAACTGGGCTCCATAAAATTTACCAAGGACAGCTGGATGCAGATAATGTGTCGGCATGTACAAATGTCTTCGTGATATTAGTTATTAAGTTTGTTTTTTTAAACCAAGTAAGCAATTATTATCAGTCCATTGTTATGGTTCCAAACAGAAAACCTGTGAAAACATGATCATTAATAATATAACAATGACTGCATTGACTCGATTACTTTAATCGCAGAACTCCTCGGTTTCCATTAATTACGCTTAATGTCTTGTCGAAAAATGCTGGAAATATAAATGAACAATACCACTCACTCAGTTTATTTTATGTTACAGGCCGTTTCCGAAAGGGGTGTTGTGTTATCAATGGCCGACAAACACACGCATCTGAATGACACGAACACAACCCACGCATATGACATCGACATATTGTCATTTCTCACGACTTGTCGACATAACCAAATAACAAGGATTATGTAAGGCAACATTTCAGTCGCTTTTTCAGCGCTTACATAATTATAAGTAGTATATATAATAAATAAGTTGTTAATAGGGTTCATAGTTATGCCTATGTATTACAACATACATGGATTCCACAGACAAAAAAAACTGATTTTTTTTAAATACCTTTCTGCAAGATTCAATCGGCAGATTTTCCTGAACATTAGTGTACTTAATTAATGTGCAATATTCCATTTTACAGAACAAACCATTTTTTCCGTCGTGGAGTACTTTGTAAAGTACTTTTTTCCCGAGAAAACCTCACATTCATGGGATAATACGCATGTTCGTCTAAAATATTAACGTCTTTCGAAGGCGTTTATTAGCAGAGGCGTAGTTAAAGGGAGTACAGCCATAAATCCCCCAGCCGCGGTTTCGAAGGATGTTTCTTTGTTGGATAATTGATGATGGAGCAGAACGTGGAGGTGGCAGACTTGATCCTCTTACGTGATGGATGATAACAGGGAAATTGGATATAAAACGATCTGTTGCGGTATTTATTAAGTATTCTGACATCTGATATTAAACTTGGTGTTTCTTATGGACACATCAAATTGGAACAGAATAAAGGTTGTTCACTTAGCGGAAACGGATACGGTTGGAACTAATGCCCAAGGCGAAATATAAGACCTACACGCCACCACCACGGAAATTTTAAACCGTTTCCTGGACCATGAAGTACCACCACGGAACTCCATGGACAGGCACGGATGAAACCACTTTTCACGGTTGACCCTCTACTGAACACCAGTGATTGCCCATCCGTGAGCATGCCTAGGCTGATCCTAGTGTGACTGGGGCTTTTGTCTCACTCATGGATCTCACCAAGGCTCATCACGGATGGGCCGCTAAGAATCGCCGCTAAGGACCATCCTGATGATCCGTTATTAATCCAAGATGACACGTTAATCCCGGGAGTTATCCCCTCATGATCCGTGGTAACCTTGTAGCGTGCTTTTCAATTCAGGGGGATATTGGGACTGGACTGTGTACTTGCACAATTTAAATAGATAAACCAACACTGTGGAATGAAGATATGATTTACACTCTAAACATTCCACTGATCAAACTACATTATTTCTGATTAAGTTAAACATGAATTTAAAAATCTTACCCAAGTAGTTAGCAGGACTGCTGTTTTAAGTTGGTAGCCACACCAGGTAGAAGCACGACCATAACCGACCAAAGACTATGGCAGCCTTCTAGCTCAACTGCTCGATTCCAAGAGAGTGAGCAAACCCCTCCCTAGGAGTATATAGCCCAAATAATGTGCTGTGAGCAGAGTCACTAGCTGCACCCTGTTTGCCGATGGTCAGTTGATTGACAACTGGGCTTGCTCCAAGTAGTAACAGAAGACAGGACGGAAGTTACAACTTGATAACTTGTCTTGGTTCGCCAAACTTAACGGATGTTTATCAATATCAAAACGTCCGTGGTGTTGCCACGGATAAGACAATTTGTGGACAGACTGTCAAGTGTCCGTCATTAAACGAAACGACACCGTGCATTTCCCTATTACTGTCGTACATGCATGTGCGTCGTTGGTCTTCCCAGAACACTGATAAAGTCTTCACCAGAACACTGATACAATCTACATATGTTTATATATATATATATATATATATATATATATATATATATATATATATATATTGATTACCCTCATTCACCTCCTTTTTGCCCCCACTTTAAAAAAATTACGTCACTGCATACGAAACAATTCCAGCGATCTTCTTCGGGAGTGGGAAACGATTGGTGTAACACTGATAACATATTGTTGAACAATTAAACGAAATTTAAAATCTTTGTTTCAATCACACATAAGCACACGGCATGCATGAATGACGACATCTCACACGGACAAACCTTACATCTTCTCAGCAAGACGAAACTAAAAGACATATGAGATGTTTTGGATTTTCAGTTAAGATTTTCTATATAAATATATGAATCTAATGATTCTCCGGTTTATCCTTATACTTTTTACACTGATTAAGTCTTCTAGAACACTAGAACACTGATCAAGTCTTCACCAGAACACTGACTTAGTCTTCACTAGAACACTGATTTAGTCTTTAACAGAACACTGACTAAGTCTTTACTAGAAAACTGATTAAGTCTTCACAACAACACTGATAAAGTCTTAACCAGAACACTGATAAAGTCCTCACCAGAATACCGATTAAATCGTGACCATGAACATTGATAAAGTCTGCACTAGAACCCTGATTGGGTCTTCACCAGATCACTGATAAAGTCTTCACCAGAACACGGATAAAGTCATTACCAGAACACTGATTCAGTCTTCACAAGAACACTGATTAAGTCTTCACAAGAACACTAATTAAGTCTTCACCAGAACGCTAATTAAGTCATCACCAGAACACTGATTGGGTCTTCACCAGAACACTGTCAAAATCATCAAATGAACACTGATTCACTCTTCACCAGAACACTGATAAGTCTTCACTAGAAAACTGGTTTAGTCTTCGCCACAAAAGCAAGAATGGCCTGAGTAGGAAAGAATTGTAGCATTCTGGAGCCAGAAGAATTAATTCAACAAAACAGTATTAGGTTAAAAAAACAATTCTGACTTCTCATCAAAATAAATTGAAGACACAACGTATTCTTAATTGATGCTGGCGAACCGGGCGGTGAAGTGCTTATACATGAGGAGAAGTGATAAATGATTGATTTGTGACTGAATAGGTTTCTGGCATTTGGCTTCAGTGTAAACATTAACACGTAAAAAATCTTCTTTCGTAAATTAAAATCCGTCACATCAAAAAACAATACGGAAACATAAACATAAACCATTTCAATATTTGACCTCTTCATTTTATATTAAAATTGCGATTTGTGATCATGCAGTATTTGAAGTAGAGGTAAAACAGACAATCAATCCAATGAAGACGTCTTGGCAGTCTAGTGATAGACGTAAACATCTAAATATCCTAATAATGATTAAGACAAAACGCAACGTTTTGTTTAAATCGGACACATTAATCATCGGGAAGTGGTCCGAAAAAGTGTGGATGACACGAGCAAAGTAGGATTAACATCATTTATTCACGGTTGTCTTCTCCGTCAGTTACCATATCACCAAGATGAAAGAAAAGCTGCCAAGAATGGATATTTAAGGCAAATAATAAATGATTGCAGCTCTGCGATAAGTTGATAGATATACGGGATCTGATATGGGCAGGAAACATTTAAGAAAATACTCCCGAACTAAAAAGAATGTCGTCCTGGTAAGTGCAGGTTCAACAGTATCGGAGGTTCAAGTGACCCGTCCGCAAAATCCTGCGTAATTTGTGTTCTTTGGTGATATATATATATATATATATATATATATATATATATATATATAGAACATATTACGAAAAAGCTTAGTTACACTTTACACTTGTTTTCCTGCTCAGACAAACCGAGAGAAAAAAAACATTTTGTGTAAAAGCTCTTAGAAACAGGCTAACAGAGTACCGTTGGATTAGTTCAACACTCTAATAATACTAGTATATATTTAATATATATATATATATATATATATATATATATATATATATGTGTGTTTGTACGAATATTTAACAATATGAATGCGCAAAGACTTGTACATATTAATATTATGCAATTGGTCCTTCCAGTTGGAAGTAACACCGAGATTCAAATTCCCCAGTCCAGAGTTGATAGAGAATATTTCACAAATACACTACCTTTGAACAATACATATCGTATTGTTATTATTTTTGTCTGACTATTTGTGAAAAAATAACATGTTAATGGACATTTACATAAATTTCAGCCCGTTTAATGTGTAGCAAATCAGGTGAAGGAAACAATATTTTTAGCTGTCACCAGGAATGCACCAAGAAAAATGGTTGTTCCATATAAAAGAAGCAATACGATGATGTAAAAAAAATAATCATACTGTATGGCGCTATTAAATTATGTTTTTTATGTATGTGCAAAAATATTGCCAGTCAAAGCAGATGGTGCTAGGACTTTTTCAAATGTAAAAGACACAATAAGGTCAAGACATCAGGTGCTGTACTCGAGTCCTCTGATACAACCTGTATATTTAGTAAAGACGGGGTCCGGAAAAAAAAGTCTTTCATCCATGGTACCGTCACGATCATTAAAAAAATCGGGAAAAACGTTGATTTATGCCAACCATATATATTTATATGGTAGATTACTATCATTAGGATGTATGGAATTTCTATCCTCTTCTTGAATGAGACTTGCCTGGCTTCTCTATTTTTTGTTTGTTTTACTTCTACACGTTTAAAAAAAGTTGAATTTCATATATATATATATATATATATATATATATATATATATAAACATATATATTCAAATATATGTGGATATTTATATATATTGTCTAAAATACCTTACAATGTTTGCTTAATAAAACACATACAGTAATACTTTAAATTATCAAGAATGTTGGTCACCTTACATATCTGTATTGCACGCGGTGGTTTGCTTGCATTGAACTGAAATCCTGGTTTGATCCGTGTTAATCAGTCACGCCAATGTGTTGTTGATTTTCACTGCTCGAGCAGTGCTGGATAAATTTGGCATGCCAGATCCGTCAAACATCAAATCCACTAACATCGTACGCAGGTGGTCGCTTCCTCACTGTCGCAGTCCTACTTAGTTACACAGTCCTTCACATTTGGTGTTTGTATTGATCTTGCAGCCTTTTGATGTTCCTGCAGCCTTTGCCCCAAAATCATTTATGTCAAGGAAAAAAACTCTGTAAAACCGTTTTCCGAAAGAGCGTAGTTGACTTGTCCGGTAAGTTCAAGGCAGTGGTGTTTTTTTTTTGTTGAAGGAAATATCTGTAACTGGTTGCTCGCTCTGCATATGTATTTTCCTCTTAAACATGACAGTTTATGTCTTCGATATTTGCAGGTCAGGGTGGTTGTGACGAGTCCACGAAGCCGTCAATTACACGCCTGTGTCCGTCCGGCTGTCATCGTATCCGGTCAGCGTTCTGTACCCGGAGTGGTCAGTGTATGTGCCGGGAGGGATTGACGCCAATCTACAGTGAAAGTCGTCTGGAAGAATGTGCCAGACTGCCGACTCAGAGGGGGAGCCAGGTCATGACCTCTGACACGCTAAAAACCACAGACAGGATGAAGTACTTGCCCGGTAGGTAGAATGTTTGTCCTGCATAATATTAGTAATGAAACCACAGGGGTTTGGGACGAAGAAATACATTGATGTGCATCTGTTGGTCTAATGATCCGTCTCAATCTGCTCTTCGAAAACATAAACAAGGGCACCGCAATTGGTGTATAACACGCCCATCCCATATCTTGCGATCTCTGACCTCATTCAGTATGCATGAATTTAGATGAGCAAATAGTTCAGGTGAGAAACGGTATTGGTTAATATTCATAATGAGTTTCATTGAAACCCATCAGATTTCTGGTAAGTAATCACGGCGCCACCAAAGTGTGGTGACCTCTGGCCTCATTAAATATACCTGGATTATGCTGGAAATCAAACCTAGACGAGATATCTTATTTATTAATATTTATGTTGAGTTTTATCATATCCATCACATTCCTTTAAGACACCACAGCAACAGAAGCCTAGTGACCCCTAACCTTATTAAATATGCGTGAATTTTGCCCATAATCGAACTAGGGGCGAGATAATCAATTGGTTAGTAGTGATGGTATGTTTCACTCAACGTTAAGGGACAGATGGACGGACCGTGGATATATACCATAATACGGTCTGTCATAGACGGGCGTATAAAAGGACCAGAGGTCTGTAATCGCTGAGCCGTCACTAGAAACCTCTCTCCGTGGCACGCAATCGCCCCATAACTGGAAATATGCTATAGTGTTCGACTCTGCAAAAAAGGTCACAGTCAATAAAGTATCAAGTGCAAATCCGTCACCTATAAGTATTGCTCTGCCTAAAGGTACATTCTGGCGAATCAGTCGTTTTGAGATCCAGCGCAAACAGGGGCGGAATACTTTGATAGTTTTAAATGCGTGCAATTTGATGTTGACACCTTGCAAGCATGCATACAAATTTTGCTCTTGTTCTTGTTTGAAATTACAATTAGTATTGCTCTTAATCAACCATACCTCTTTAACCATAACTTGAAAACCCCGCTGGTGCCTCGTTCGCATAATGGTAAATCTGGTTAGAGATTCGCTCTGATGTCTTAAGGACTGGTTAAGAGCGATTTAATCGGACTCAGTATTATTAGGCCCTGCCGTATGGCTCATATGGAAGAGCTTATTTTTTATGCCCCCGCCACAAAGTGGCCGGGGCATATAGTTTTACCCATGTCCGTCCTTCCGTCCTTCCGTCATTCCGTCATTCCGAAATAAAACAGTTGTACGGACTTTTTTTCGCAATGCCTGCAGATATTGGCCTGATTTTTGGTGTGTGGGCAGATAATGACCAGTTACAGATTGAGTTTGCGTTTTGTCCCAGTTGACCTACTTTTGACCGTTTTACGGCTCCTTAACTTAGAAAATTTCATGAAAAATATAAATTTTCACGACAAATACACATGTACAGACTTTTTTTCGCAATGCCTGCAGATATTGGCCTGATTTTTGGTGCGTGGGCAGATAATGACCAGTTACAGATTGAGTTTGCGTTTTGTCCCAGTTGACCTACTTTTGACCGTTTTACGGCTCCTTAACTTAGAAAATTTCATGAAAAATATAAATTTTCATGACAAATACACATGTACGGACTTTTTTTCGCAGTGCCTGCAGATATTGGCCTGATTTTTGGTGTGTAGGCAGATATTGACCAGTTACAAATCGAGTTAGCATTTCGTCTTAGTTGACCTACTTTTGACCGTTTTACGGCTCCTGAACATAGAAAATTTCATGAAAGACAGAAATTTTTATGGAAAATGCACATGTATGGACTTTTTTTCACAGTGCCTGCAGATACTGGCCTGATTTTTGGTGTGTTGCTTGATAATGACCCGTAACAGATCGAGTTGGCATTTTGCCCTTGTTGACCTACTTTTGACAATATGACACCTCCTGAACTTAAAAATTTTTTTTTTAAATTTAACAAAATTTCTAATTTGCCCCAGACGGGGGAATTCGTGTCGTTCCGACACATCTAGTTTTTTTTTTGGTGGAGGTAACCGCCTCCATTTTTTTAAATGCTAACTTAATTACATATATGTACACCTGCAGATTTCCATTCCGGTTTCGGACTGCGTGACAGGGCAATATCACACGCTTCCTCTCATTTGATATCCTGGCCTTAACCAGGCCCGGTGACTTCTGCATCTGCAAGCCCTGGGTGCGTAATCGTCCCCATTGCTGGGTCATACCACGGAGGAGCCCCCGAAGGGCACACTCGTTTGTGAGTGAAACACGGCCGTTAGGCACGACCTTCCCATTTAGCCTGCAGAGCGCTCACCCTGGGCGGGGGCCGACCGTGAAAAATCTCACCGCCTCGGCTAAGATTCGAACTCGCGATCTCCCGGCTTTGAGTCCTGCGCTCTACCCCTGAGCCACAGAGCTTATTTTTAGTGAGTCCGATCAAATCGGTCTATGATAGGTTGGTATTTCTGATTTTTTCCTAATTCCTTTTGGATAAACCCTGAAATAAAGAAGGCTGAATAACAACATATTATTCTTATCCGATGCATGGGTATATTAATTTTCATTCAATAGACAGTGCCATCAACAGGCCTGTCCTTAAAATAAAAACTAATATGTAGCCTTTATTTTTCTTTCATAATTCCATAAATACATAACTCTAGTATAGTCACAGCACTTACCTGCGACAATTAACATTTACAAATGCACGACAGTTTGATGCTGATCTATAACAAGAGTGAATAATGCTTGTTGGGAAAAATAAGCCTTAATATGGTGCACTTGAATTATTTTGAACGCCAGATATTTTAAAACTCTTACCTTCATTTTTCCTTGTAGAAGATGGACCTACCAATTTTTGGATGTACGCTGTCATTGCCGCAGGGTGCTGTTTTGTCATATTTGTTGCGATTGCTGTATACAAAGTCTGGTAAGTTATCCAATATATAATAAATATTTTCTAAATGAATTTTTTTTTCGCTATAAAAAATCCCATTTACCTGTTAGGAAAATATTGGGATAATAAAATGTTAATTTGAATAAATCAACGGGATCGTAATTGATTATGTATAAGTCTAACTCTCCCTGATGCTCCGGAAAAAATAATGACGCTGATCCAAGCAACTTCCTGAGATTGGGCAGTAGACAGCTGCTTGTTTTGAAAAGCTTGTGTGTTTATTAAGTAATATTCAGCCACTCTTTCATATTTATTTATATTGGTGTCAACCATTTATAATAAAAGGAATTCTTTATTATAAAAAAAAACACGAGGTGGATCAATTTGAGGCATGTTGAGATAATTTTGTTGATGAACCAGCTGACTACATTTGTTACGTAAGCCTCAATAAGACACTTACTAATGAACCCGGCATTGTTTATGCAAGCTGCTTCCTCTAGTGTGTCTCTATCACTAATAGGACCTCTTAATTAGCACGGATGCCACCGTTTACAAACTGGTTTTCGTGTGCATTTGTGCATACCTTGGAAGTATTGAGACTTAGGGTCAATGTATTGTTGTTGCTTCGTAGCCGCCACATGCATGAACCTACAACTCCCAGACCCAAAGTAAGCAGCGCTTACAACGGTCCACACACATGTACCTACGCCCCCGTCCCTAACAGACTGGTCATAGGGTATGAGGACCCTGTAGACAAAAAAGGTAAAATTTTGCCTGGTCAATCCATTTCTCACCCCTGTCTCTCCATCTATGTCACAATTATACGCACAGTTCTCTTGCCTATACCCTATATACACAACAAAACAATACAACTTGAAGACCTTGTACAATCAAACACACATGCGGGATCTTGAAATAAATTCATAGAGTTGTGGATAATTGGCTTTTTTATCATCTCTTATCAGCTTGTTTTTCTGTTGGTTACTTGCTGGAATCAAATATTTCGGAAAGCAGGTTGGTCAGTTTTGTATGTATTTTGTGACCTCGTCTGTCTGTCTGTTAGCACTCTACAGGCCTCAATTGTGCAACAGTTGCTTTATTTTCCTTATAATTTCGTCAGACTTTGTCATATCTACACAAGCTATAGCTTAATTTGTTTCTTTGTGCGCTCTCAATACCATGCTTTGGACAACTGTCATCTAAGACGTGACAGTCTGTCAGTATGTACGTCTGTTCGTCCGTTGTCGTCAAATCCGCCTCCCTGTTTGTTCCTTTGTCTGACACATGGAATTCCTCAAGCCGCAGTTGTTTACCGATCACTCTGAATTTAATATACTTGATAGAATACCTCAAGTTCTAGAAGTCTATCTGTGTGTTTTTGCAAATAGGTCAAAGACCAAGGTCAAGGTCAAAACATGTTTTCTTTATATCTTCGTCAAGATTCATAATTTTAGTCGTCATTCCATTGCCTGTTTTCCATAGCTGCCTGAATCTGCCAAATCCACGGTTGCGCGTTTTTTTTTTTAATTTTCTAATGTTGTCACTTATACAGCTAGAGAGGTCGAGTTGTTTGCTTCAGGGAACATGCTGTTAGCTGAACTCGATTTGGAACAAGATTTGACGAAACTTTGTACAAAGTCGGGTAAAGATTGTTATCGTTTGACGAAAAACGGAACAAGATTTGATAAAACTTTGTACAGTTTCTCATCAAACGGGAATTTGCCAGGTATAACTTTTCTCGTTCTACAGGCGACAATGCTATACAGTTAATAAGAAATCAAACATCCTAGATATATGAAGTTTGGATTTGAGATCGGTCAAAGGTCGAGGTCATCGAAAACCCTCAAAAATTATTTTTCTCATAACATGGTCCAAGATCGTCCTATCCACACAAACTATAGTTCAATTTATTTTACTGCATTTCCCATTACATGGTCTATTCAACCGTCATCCAAGTTGTATCAGCCAATCAGTATGTCTGTCTGTTGTCGTCAGTTTGGTTGGCTACTTGTTCTTTTGTCTGACGTATGTCATTCTACAGGCCACATTTTTAAGCATTCCCTCTCACAGAACATTGCTCATTGACATGTCTGTTTCCTTAATTATTTTCCATTAACTCTCTGTCTCTCCGTATGCCTGTATTATTTCAACTTCCGACAAGCGTTCGACTTATGGTAGTCTAGTTTGATTATTATTCAATCAGTTTGGACCAAACTGCAATATATGGCAGACATAATGCGTTATATCTACATTATGCCATGATCACAGGACGTCGCTCCTGCTACGTCTGGTGAATATATACTTATTTGTACCTGTCATATCGAATGCTTTCCTTGGCTTGCTCCCGGGGTAAAGGGAATCTGAGGTAAAGTTTTTAGGACAACATTTTTTTACAGAGTGGGAACCTTAGTTTTGGCGGCCTCTGATAAGCCAATTTGCATTAAATATGTTTATTAAGAAAGAGTATAGCCAGAGCGGCTTATATTATTTTTTTTCTGTGTAGACATTTAAGAATGACATATATAAAATGAATTCAAGTAAAAAAAAAGATGAAGACACAAACATTTCGGAATAGAATGACAAGTCATATATATATATATATATATATATATATATATATATATATATATATATATATATCGGGTAGTTTGATTTAGACTCTTACATATATTGCATACAGCACACAATGATAAACGTAAAGAAAATGACATAGGAACGGATGTAAATGAAGCATGTATATACACCTATAAGCCATGAAAAAGTTTATAAAACATGACAGTTCTAAGAACATTACACTGCGGAACATAATGCAATTACTCGCAGTTCACGCGGGACTTATTTTTCGTCTTCCTCCGCCCGGTATCCGTTTAGCTATTCCATTCTATAACGACATCCCTTATCCACCAAACAAGGGGCGGTATAAAGAAACGTGTCATAAACATCCTCTGCTCGTGGTGTTCCTGCGCTTGTATTCATTTGTCACAAGAACCAATGCTCATCAACGATTATGCCGTACTTAGATTTAAATATCATGTTCCTCCATTCATTTCTGTGACATCCTGCTTCCTTTATTGTATCTAAAATTACTGTTTGA
The DNA here is from genome assembly GCA_026874595.1 of Sipunculus nudus. NCBI lineage: Eukaryota > Metazoa > Annelida > Sipuncula > Golfingiida > Sipunculidae > Sipunculus > Sipunculus nudus. The sequence goes on along the minus strand of CM049317.1, from coordinate 32,926,522 downwards.
ACATACCACGGCATAAGCAGTCAGATTTCAGCTGGTCAGAAAGTATAATATATGCATTCATCCAGTGATAATAGTTACAAACTTCGATTCTAGCGGTTAATGACCTTCAGATTTTCACATTATAGATCTTTGTGTCATATTAAATAAGAACCCATTTTTTCTTAGAAATTTGCCGACATATTTAAACATTTAAAATAAAAATAAAAACACTGTTAAGATACTCTGAGGGGTTAAACATTTGTCATCATTCAGTATGGTATCATCACATTTCTTACAGTGCTGTGGTGACATATTAACGATCACTTCCGGTTTGACCTTTCCTTTTCTCCTTGAGGAACTTAAAAGGGCGTCAGATCAGGTATGGTCAAACGGGATCCTGTGCTGTAGCAGAAAAAAAAAATTCCATTACTGGCAAAATAAACTTAGTCATATGGGCTCTCTGTGCCTTAAAAAGGACCTCAACTTTCAGCTAAAGAGAATAATATTAACATGATTCAGCAGAGGTAATCTGGCGGGGTATGCGGCATGCAGAAACAATTATCTTCTATCTCTAGTTATTTTATCTCTAGTTATTTATTTCATTATAAACCATTTAATTGGCCTGACACACGCGGGAAAATGGAATTTTCATTTGAGATTTGTATATGTTTACGGCGAACGGGATATCGGCCACTGGATCTGGTTTCTAGGTAAATGACCCAGCAGGTTTTGACATCACCAGTCACATACGGAAGTGTTTCATTGCTCGTTATACCGGTATTCGAACGCTAACCGCGTTAGTCTGCCGCAACCTGTATACCGCACTCCCAGTAAAGGCAAACTTGGCCATATATGTGTAATATTCACCGTGTGGCTTTGGTTTTTATGTCGAAAAAAAGCTTTATGTAGCTATATGACTGAAAGCATTGGTATAAAGGAAGGATGCCTGATTTATTTTTTTTTTATTTTAGTTTTGGAGAAAAAGACGCTCCCCAGCTACAACGAGGGGTAGGAGCCGGCCGGGCAACCAACCTGAGCACGCACGATACCATGATGAACAGCACCATATAAAGCTACAAATCATTCAAAAGGTTTCACTTCTCAGAGGTTCCTCTTCTCAGCTGCCAAAGAAATGCTTTGGGAATAAATGAGGAAACCAATCATGTTTAGGAACCTTGTGTCGGTCCGTCTTTTCACGGACCCGCTACGCAGGAGAATTGAGATCGACACTCATGATCTATTGGTGAGAAGGCGGAGGGTTCAGTTTTTCATGCGGATTATGCTTGGTAGAACTACTTTGATATGAGTGACGAAGCCTTATGGGTAATGTCAACGTAAGTGGATAAGAAACAGCCATGACGGCCATTTCAAATCAATGCAATAGCCGATAGATGGTTGAATTTTTATAAACTGCCCGTGCATACAGAGCCTTATTGAATGAGGTATTCTGAAACAATCGCAGCACTGATGTCGAGGTGGCAATTGCAGGCTATTGATTACAAGTAGGAACACGGTGTTTAATTGGACTAAAAAATGTTGGGCTAAAGGAGCAAGGACGCTTTTACAGGAAGATCCATTGTCATTTACCTCTAACCAAATCACGTGACCATGACCGCAGCGACACACCTTTTGTCTTGTTTCGCCAATACGATTACGACAAATTTACGACAATCTATATCGTCTCGTGTAACTGTTTGTTTCATATTAGGTCTGCCTTGGGAATTTTTGTATTATACAGGTCCAATATCACAAACGCGGCTTTTGCCAGAATTGAAAATTATTCTGGATGGCGCTCGGGAGAATCAATACGATTATCGATTGCTATTACAAAAGCTTTTTTTTCATACATACATACTAACTTCTGCATCAAACAAAACAAGCGCATTTTATTTTTCAAAAATGAGCACTTTGTTCACTAGACAATGATTCTCTCATGATATTTCCAGAATATTAAATGAATTATAGTCGATCTGAAACTACCCTTTTACCGGCTTCACCACAGCTTTTCAATTGATTGAAATATACGGTCGCACAAATTGCAGGTTTAAACTGCCAAGCGCTGTCATCCAAATATATTTTACTCTCCTCTTTAAAATTTTCTTTTTTTATCGATTATTGATCTGATAATTGGTATACTAACCTCTTTAGATTCGATCGCCACTGTAGACGTGGATCATGATTTTATATGAAATATTCTAGGTGCTGTTATTAAAAATGGCTTATCATTTTTTGCCATGGTGATGAAAACTGTGAATACAACCATTACAAATTATGGTTTAGCTGTTTATCAAATGGTGTTTAACGTAAACAAAAATTAATCTTTTGTATCTATTTCAATAGTATGAGAATAAGGAAATGGTCAAGATCGGCAAATATATTTTAGTCTCAAAGGGTAAATATCCGACAGCCAGAGTTTCACATACACGCGTAGATTTTTTAGCTCAGCCAACTGTAAGTCATCCGAGCTTTAGCAATCATTCTTTGTCCGTCGTCCGTCCGGTCGTCTGTCCGTTAACAGCCAGGGCACAATTCGTAACCGCTGGACCTGGAATCTTCTAACTTGACATCCAAAGCGGTCCATAAAAAAATCTCCTTGGAAAACCGGTATTAGGTCCCTGTTACCCATGTCCTTTGAGCTATGGGGCTCCGAAGTACCCCCCCCCCCCCCCCCAGAATAATGGAAAACCTGATACAAAAGCTCAAGTATATGAACAACTAATCCATTGATCACCATGATTTTTGCATGGATATTGATCTTTGAGAGTTTCATCAGTTTCTGCTGACTGGTGGCGCCACCTGTATTTTTTCGATCTTTTAGGATTTTTTTCTCTATTTTTGAGACCTAAAAAGATGCGGTCATCTGTTAACAAGGCAAAACTCGTAACGACTGGACCTGAAATCTTGTATCTTGACATGCAGAGAGGCCCATGAAAAGTCTGCTAGGAAACCTTAAATTAGGTCTCTGTTTCCCAAAACCTCAGAGCTATGGGGCTTCGAAATACCCCCCTCCCCCTCCCCCCAGAATAATGGAAAATTTGATACAAAAGCTCAAGGATCAGATCAACTAATGCATTAATGACCATGATTCTTTGTATGGATATTTTTTACGATTTTTTCCTCATTTTTTGAGACCTAAAACGATGCATTCATCTATTGGAGGGGGGCAAATCGTAACGACTGGACCTAGAATCTTTTTTCTTGAAATTCAGGGTGGCCCACGAAAAGTCTTCCTGGAAACCTAAAGTTAGTTTTGTGTTCCCATAACCTCTGAGCTATGAGGCTTCGAAGTACCCCCCAGAATTATGGAAATTTTCGTACAAATGCTCAAGTATCTGAACAACATATGCATTGACCAGCATGATTCTTTGCATCGATATAGGTCAAGTAAATTTTTATCAGTTTCTGCAGACTGGAGGCGCCATCTATATTTTTTTCGTTTTTTTTTATGATTTATTTTCTCTGTTTTTAAGACCTTTAAATATGTGGTCATCTGTAAACAGGGCACAAATCGTGATGACTGTACCTAGATTCTTGTATCTTGACATGCAGGGAGGCCGATGAAAAGTCTCCTTGGAAATCTGAAATAAGGTCTCTGTCACCCATATTTTCGGAGCTATCGGGCTCGAAGTACCCCTTAAATAATTAAAAGCTTGATACAAAAGCTCCAGTATCTGAACAACAATTGTATTGATCATCATGATTCTTTGCATGCATAAATATCAAGATGTGTTTCATCGGTTCCTGCACACTGGTGGTGCCACCTCATTTTTTTTAATTTTTTTCCACATTTTTTGCTTTCTTTTTGAGACCTTTTACGATGCGGACATCCGTTAACAGTACAACATCGTAACCATTCGTCCTATAATCTTCATACTTGACATCCAGGGAGGTCCATAAAAAGGATTCTTGGAAACCTTAAATAGGTCTCTGTTACCCATATTCTCCAAGCTATAGGGCTTATAAGCACCCCTAAGAATAATTGAAAATTTGATACCAAACCAGGGCAAAATCATAACCATTCGACCCAGAATCTGCTTAGCTGACATCACAACAGTTCCTCAAAAGTTTTTCTCTGAAATCTAAAAATTAGGTCACTGTGACCGATATTATCTGATCTACAGGTCATGTCTGTGCACCCCAGAAAAAATGCAAAATACACACAAATTGCCAGATTCCTCAGGAACGGCTGGATGGATTGTCATCAAATTTGGTGTGCTTATGGGTCTTGATATTCGAACTTCAGCTAATATGCATGAACTATAATGCCACCTACATTATCTTAATTTGTTGCCTTTGCAAGGAAATGTTGTCAACATGCCAGTCGGCTGAGCGTCATGACCCATGGGTCATTTGTTATTGGTATTTTTGTAATGAGAACATTTCATCCGACCGTTCTAATTGCCGTTTTTTCAGGATATTCCGCAGAAACATTTATAGCTGCATACAATTTTGTACATTTAAACATTGTCAACCTAAGCATGTTCAGTTATGTTCACATTCATGGGCAATGCGGATTTATGTAAAGTCACAATATGACCCAAGCTTGGGTGCTGATCGCCCCCCCCCCCCTTTTTTTTTTTATTTAAATCCGCCAGCCGCCCCCTGTGACGTATAAGTCGTTGCAGGTGATCTGGTAGGACTGATAATCGATGGCTCAAGTCCAGCTTGTTAAAAGTATGTACTGTTTGTCGCTACAATTTTCTCTTCATAAACTACCATGACCAGAAAATAACCTATTCCATTGCCATCGATAAGCCAGATGCTTGTCATACAAAAAAAATATGTTGTTGGCCAATATCGGATACTATTTTACTTCTTACAAGTGTTCAAATCTGAGGCAAGAATGCGTAAATGGCCTAACGAAATATGACACCCATGTTGTTAGGGGATCCTGTATATCGTTCTGCTCACAGTAAAAAACCTGAAAAATAGAAGATTAAAGACGAGGTGCTACATTTAACATCTGCATGACAAACAGGGTTAAATTGTAAATGTATAACCGGCGATTTTATGAGGCAAAATGATATTCAACATGACAACTAAACGAACAGATGTGACAGCTGCTTTGAGTGTTAGAAAACCATGGTGAGCGGAAAACGAAAATAGAAGTCCATGGCTCATCGTATCACGTTTCTATATTGTATTAGTATAATATTTGAGCAAAACGTCTATCATAATGACGATCTGATAAAAATCGGTGAAATACTAATTTCCTCTCAGTTCTTGCTTAAGAGTTAGGTAATGTAGTTGATGCTACAGTATATTTGGCCAAATTTCAAAAAGGTATATATAGAGCCACATTCCAAAACAGTATATACGGCTAACTGCAAAGCGCTACCAGAAGTCCTTAAGTAGTGTCGTGGCTGTCTGAAAAAACAGCTTATGTCACATCAGATGATTTATTGTTTTCACAACAATCATTTTACTATTTACTTTAATTAGTATTTCAGGAGGACACGTGGCGAGCAAAAATGGATAATGATCTTGTCAGTAATGTGAAGTCTTCTGCGGTCTCGAACAGGAAAATATGTTCGACATTGAATGCACGCCGCGCTTACATTCTAGGACGGGTATTGTATGGGGCGGCGTGTAACTTTGTTTCGAACACTCCCTCTGAGCCAATCTGTTTCATCTGTATATCAAGAATACACGTGAATACTAATAATGCCATGCAGTCCAGTTTTAGTTACACGGCATGGTTATACAACGTTTTAAAAATTGTTGTTGATTTTGCACTGATTTTATAATGTCACGGTAACATGTAATAATATCAAATAAATAGTTAACGAAACATAATGTTTCTTAATCACAGTAATCCCTGTCATTTGATAGCATTAAGACAATAAGGAGAGTAGAAATTGAATAATAAATATAAGGAAAACCGTCCAATTACAGATGATTTATTGCTCGTGATAGCAGAGCCGGTATATTTATATATGTTCTTTAACTGTTTTTACCTATTCTACTGTATATTAATCCAAGACTGGTTATGCATTTTAACATTTTAACTCCAAGTGTTTCCTCCATCCACTTAATATTCAATTAAATCCCTTCATTCTGGGTCTCATTTATGCGGATTGTTCAGAAAAACGTTCCGACCGGGAGGTGTCAAGATACTTTATATTTTTATATTTTATTCTTATGAGTTTTTCCTTTGGGAGGTTTGGGTTTGATGAGTTTTAGGATATTGGTAACATGATAATCTTAGTCGTACTTTAACATCAACTAGATAATAATAATGTAGTTATAACACAGGAGGAACTTTAGATTAATAGTCCAGCTCTCGTTAGGTTGGCGCTTACACGTGTTTGTTGTTAAGTGTTTTCATTAGTTCATATGCATAACATCAAGTCATATGGTATTTAAAGGTTTTAAAATGAACATATGTGATATATCAGTTTTACGGTTACAGTCAAACATGTATTATTAGATATTAACTAGTATGTGTAATTTTCATGTGCTTAGATATTTTAAAATAAAAAAATGCTTCCGGTGCTACTGTATAAACTAACCGCGCATGTTAAAGACACACTTATATATAAATAAATTTATTTATATTGTTACAACTTTGTAGACTTTTTTTTCAAGCTTCATATGCTTTCAAGGTACCCATACAGGGCATGAAGTGATGTAGGAATGCAACTCTCACCTCTTTTTTTTGCGTCATTTTGTGTCCTTTTTAGTTGAGTTCCATTTTTAATGATACAACATATTGGTTCGGTTAATTACTGTGTGTTTAAATAAGTAACGGTTCCATAATGTCCTGATACGGCCGATTGAAAAGTCTCTGCGTCATATCCGTATGGAGCCATTCCATCTCGCCTTTAATAATCAGAATGAAAAACATGACTGTCCATCCCACAGATCACCATTATAATACAGCTTACAACACTCCTACGGATAAACATACCTTGCAGCCGTGCCAGGTCTCTTCTCAAACTAATGCTTTGTATAGCAAGATTATCTTTATTTCACAACAAGGGTTGACTTAAAAAGTTATTATCAGACCAATGAGAACATGGCATAAGGTGCGGATTCAGGATTTCAGAAAAGACGGTTCCAACCAAGGAGGAGTGATGGTAAAACTTAAAAATAAGGTCCCCAAGTCCGAAAAAGGGGAAAGGGGGCCCAGGCTTCAATAATTAGTGTGAAACGTCTAAAATAAAGGTTGCGGCTGCTGCAAAATGCCCCCCCCCCCCCCCCCACACCCTGGATCCGCTTCCGGGTATCTCATTTTGCATTCAGTTTAAAGTTTTGAACCCGCGACATCTCTCTCCCTCTCTCTCTCTCTCTCTCTCTCTCTCTCTCTCTCTCTCTCTCTCTCTCCTCCTATGGAATATAACGGTAGCGACACCTGGTGTCCTTTGGACAGACTATTACACTCTTGGCGCCATCCATTCTACACAGAGGTTTAATCCAGATAATGTCATTTGCCTCAACAAGCCTTTCTCCGGCGTGGAAGTTGGGCGCTGTCTCGGTGACCTTTTGTGCAGCCGATTCACCAAACTGTCTGCGAAAAAAAAGTCTAGTTCGGATATCTACGCTCTTGCGTTACCAGAATGAATTAGGCCTAGACGAAAATAGATGAATGTTTAAACCCCGGTGGGGTGATGTCGTTCAGATCTTCGAACATTAGCTTAGTAGCTCAATGGATTATTCCTTTCTAAAATATTCTGTAAATAGACAGTGCGAAGGTCACGTATTCCCGTTTGTTTCACGGGCTGTCTATTCTTCAACATACGAGTTAGAAACATTAATCATTATAATTATATCTACCACACATGGTAAAACAGATTTACAAAGATTTAGCTAATATATTCCTAGCATAATATCGGGTTTTATTTTACCAAGACCTCGAAGACCTGGTCATGAATTTAAGACACCAAGCCTGCTCTTAGCCATGAAAACATGACATTGAGGCCTTTTAAAAATAAACTGATAGGGGTTCGAGTCATGATAAACAAGTCATAATAGAATACTAAATCGAACGGTCGGATCGAAATATTGGATGTGTGGTAGTATTTGACATCAGAGTTTTATATACGGTCGTATTTAATTTGCTAAATAATTAAGAAAAGCATGTTGTAACAAAAAATATGTGGGTTAATGATCCACTCGTGCAAAACTTCAAGATAATCAAAAGAGAACGCGTTCAAAGAATTTGTAGATAAGGAAGGTACCTTTAAATTTCAGGGGCTACGGTGAGTAACTTTTCGCCGTGGTGACGTCATTATCATGGAAGTTTACTAAACTTTCTCTTCTGTCATAATAACGTCTCATGGTCGTATAAAGCAGATTGGTCCAACTGACCTTAAGTTTTTATTGTTATTTCTTCGTAAATCATCATATACTCCCCACACCGAAACGTTACAGCCACACGTCAAACTCACCTTCACTCAGTCCGAACCTGTAAAATAACGACAGACGTGTCTTAAAAATTTTACAATACACAACCTGCAAAGATCCTTATATTTAAAATGACCTTATGTCGAAAGATGGCCGATAGGGATTTGCTTATTTTTTTCCGATATCACCAATAATTCCAATGAATTTCAGTGATATAATGTAGAATTATTTTTTTAAGCGGACGATTCGGGTACAGGTGTTAGCGGAGGTATGCGCTCTTTCTGAGACATAAAAGACAGGTAAGTGGAAAAAAAAAACGAAAGGGATTCTTCTTGAATCAGGTGTAAGCTCTACCAGAGATCTACCTTCATTACGCGAGTAACTATTAAAAAACCTCCTTCAATTCGTGTTATTACTTATACCTCGTATTGAGGAACAAACAGTACACCTGTATTACAATTGGTGGCGATCGCATTGGGCATTGTTCACGGAACTGCACGGTTTAGTCGTAAACTGTTGGGTAGGATGCAAAGTGTGTCCTGGGGAGGTTCATTTTCCTTGATTCTCCATAAATCTACAGACATTTAAAACATTTCCAAAGAGGCTATAACAGCGCCATCTGTCGGCAATTACGAGTGTGTCAAGGCAGTATGTAGTTTGTGACTCTGGTCAAGGTCCGATAGCTTAATTTAAGCCCTTATTCTGAAACACTGTATGGGGAAAGAAGGTTTTAAATAAATGTTTGTATTATCTATTACTTATTAGTTAACAAATTGTCTTGAGGTATGTTATTACTATTGCTTGTGCGTATGTGCACCCGTCACGGTTGTGTTCTTGTGTTAACTATTAAATATTAAAATAGTTTGGCCAGTCTTAATTACATTAAACACCATCTGTCGTTTTGGGATTGAATAAAACTGGTCTTCAAGTGCAAAATGATGAATGGGTAGGAAAAGAGTTTTAAATCCTATAATGGGTGACAAAATACTGGACACTGGCACACCCACTACCTCGGCGACCTTTGTGCGATTGTTTTGAACATGTACAAAAACTCACGCCGACCATGGCGTCCATGGCGATGTCTGAAACTCTTGTGTACCACCTTTGAACGACCAAGGCAACCATTCTGCCTTTTTGTGCCTCCTACGACGACCTGGTAAATTTTGTGGTCGCACACGGAAGGTAGAAAGGTCGCTATTCTGTGTAAAGGCCCCTTTAACTAAGTATTCTGTACATCTGCAGAATTCGATTCCAGACAGAGTACGTGACAAGGGCTTACACGGGATAATTCTGGCGTCAACCAGGCTCGGTGTATTCCTCCTGCGGGTCCTTGGTGTGTATCATCCCCATTGCTGGGTCGTAAAACCGAGGGTTTGTGAGTGAAACAGTCTCCCTATCAAGGCTGCAGAGAGCTCACCCTGGGTGGGGACCTCGGTTGAGATTCGAACTCACGACCTCTCGGCTTTCAGCCCTGTGCTCTACCCATTAGCCACAGAAGCCGGTACTGTATTTTGTTTATTTATTGTTATATGCATTGTACAATAATAATAATAATAATAATATTAGTGATAATTATAATTATTATCACAATGTTAAATTGTATGATAATCTAATATATTTACATATATATATATATATATATATATATATATATATATATATATATAATTTCAGGTTAGTTTGTTTTAAATTGACCTGAATTGACACACGTGCCCACCAACCGACATCTGTACACAATTACACTGTGCAATCAGGTGTGGTTAGCTGTTTCTTTAGAGAAAATTAACAATTGAAAGCCGTCTTCACTCTAAGGAAAAGGGTTCTTAATGGATCTTTGAAGATCTCTCATGGTTCTTGATTCACATGGTTCTATCTAAAACCATGGTTCCTCCTAGAACCCTTTTTTACCTGTGTATAGGTTCATCTCGGCACTACTGAGGTTCTTGGTAAGACTGAATTTCTAGATGGAACCTAAAGTGTGACCAAATGTTCAGATAACTTAAATGCGCCTGGGCGGCTAATTTGAGCGGTAACCGGTGAACGGATGATGCTTTGGTAGCCCGATTTTTGAAGACAGATAATATTTTATTTGGAAAGATATTTATATATATTGATATAAAGTATCGTACAGAAACGCATCTCATTTCTCACTACATTTCGGGTTGAGTCGGTAAGTATGACAGATTTGTTTGTATAGCATCTGTGTTGAAAACATTGGCATGAGGGACTAAACAGTCTCTGAGATGCCTAGTCATGCTTAATTACACATGAAAAGATGGTGATCAACCTTCTATATATATATATATATATATATATATATATAGAAGGTAGAGTTACTTTCCGTTGTAAAGTGCTCTATGACCTACAGAAAAGGCGAGAGCGATATTACAATGAAGAATAACAACACTGTAATTTAACTTCATACTGATTCATGGGATGTGACCCGATCATCAGGTGAATGATGTTAGTATCCAGGACAGACTTTTTCCCAAGATGCGACCCGAATTCTAACGTTCACCTGATGATCGGGTCGCATCCCGTGAAACAGTCTGTTGTGAATTTACAGTGCTGTTTTCTTCAGTATATATATATATATATATATATATATATATATATATATATATATATATATATATATATATATATATATGTTTGTGTTTTATAATTATATCGTGTTTCCTTATGTCTTATTTCCAATTTTCCCGATGTATTTTCTTAACAGAATCCCTGATGCATGATACAAAGCTTTGCAGTGGGTTTTTTTTTATCAACAGTCGAACACCGGATTCCTTATTCAGGCGAACAGTACGTCGTATTGAATGAAAGGCTGGCATCGCGGTCATCAAAATATACTCGTGGAAAATTGATTGATCATCACCATATGTATTTCTAATCAACTTGCAACAATTCTGATACATTTTAATTTTCTGAAATAGTGACAAGAATCAAAAGTTTAATACAAATTTATCATACTAGGAACACTGAAAAAACAAGAGACAAGCATATACCAACGAATACACAAATAGTCCTTCAACCGTCTCTTCATAATGTTTACCACTTGTCAAGCAGGAAACAAACGGCACTCTCTCTCTCTGTTTTTTTTTTTTCCATGGACGGGGTTATGGAGGCAGCACGGAGACTGCAATCACATTGTTTGTATACATCAAGACACTCCTAATGTTTGCAAACCAAAGGCTCTGCTTGCAAAAAAGATTCGTTGAACTGTTTTTGTATGTGGAGCATTGAATTTATAAGAAATGATGTTGAGAAAAGGAGATGTCCGGGAAACCAAAAGACATATTCCTTGACAGTGGAGAACTTCGTTACATGTAATAATGCTTTTGTGTCATGTATGGACAGTTGGTTTATGAATGTGAACAATTGTATTATTTTTGTACGGAAATTTACAAATAGATGTTTAAAAAGATATGTTTCTTGATTACTACGTTTTCATTCAACAAGGATGTAATTTCCATGCACACAGATTACAAATGAAATAACTGTTACTTTACGTCCCCTCAGTTTTCCTACTTTTCATGTTTATAGCATATCTTCGGCACAGCAAAAAAATTAAGTGTTAGCCCTTCCTCATCAGGCTCCACATGGTCAGATAAAATAATTCTGAATTAAAGAAAATGGTCTACATAGTTTATCCTTATAACACAGTAGACTTTCTAAAGAAAGCCTTACTTGAAAATTCCATAAAGAACCATATACCCAGGGTTCCAAAAAGAACCTTTCAAGGATCTTTACAGTCCCCTGTGAAGAAACTTGAAGGGGTTCTCTCGGAACCTTTAAATAAGTTTTGGTTTGAACCTGTTAGGTTCTATAAAAGAACCTGCAGGAGGTTCCACAAAAACCATTTGTTTAAGGTTCAAGGCAGAACCCTTAAAGGTTCCCCACTTAATCAACTGTAAAGAACCATTTGGGTCCTGCCTTGAACACATTTTTTAAGAGTGTTGGATTAGATGGTAACGAAACATTGATTAAGCCATAAAGGCCTAGCCTACCCTTGAACTTCCGCACTGACAACATTTAATTAAAATGAAACATCGATTTTGTACCAAACCTTTGCCCGAAGCCGTGTTGTTAGCATCATACGTCTGAGCAGTGTCAGTGCCTGATCATTAAATCATCATATATCATGTCCTCTCTCCCATACCTCCCTTCATCATTATATTGGACCTCTGGTTGCTAAGAAACGTAAAGTAGCTATCATAAACATTTTTCTTCTGTTTATCCTGGGTAGCTTGTGGAAATACTTGGGCCCAGGTGCGTCACGACTGTATGATTTAAATTACTTTATTGGTGCCATATGTTGGTATATTTAATGAATATATTTTACCAGGACTTTTCCTTGAGCTGTAATCAGCGTTGTTATAAGTGAAGTCTGGAGATGTGATAAACATGAAGGAACATCTGTCAAATTCCTAAAATATGACGCAACTGAGCATAACTTGTTATAAATAGCTGTACAATACATGTAAAATAAATAAGTATGAATTAAATATCAGCTGGTGAAATATGGAATAGATGGCTTATGATTAAGTAAATGGTACCAAAAATAAAATGGGGTAAAGAATGTGTCACACCACACACGCAGCGGACATATATTCCCGAGTTCTTTCACACAGAAAAGTCCAAAATACCACTCGTTGTCTGAACTGAAGAACACGGTTTATTCCGGTAACATCCAACAATTGGCCACCGTCGTCGTTGACTGGCTCCAATCTCACAATAACAACGTCTTCAACAAATACCAATCACGTATATCTTCTAACGCCCTGATCGGCTGCACCTATGTATATTCTCTCCAGGACTAATACTGTCCTCGCGGAATTTGTAACACACCCCGCTCGGTGTTCAACTAATCTGTCGTTGACATAAAACGACCTGTCACCAGTTGACGGTAACTTCCAAATTCCTTCACTCCCCCCCCCCCCCCCGGCCTTGACACCGCCCTATTTATACCTGGGTAACCGAAACTTCTAGAAGTCTCTAGAACAATCAAGTCGTTTCTGGTCAAGACTAGCACCTACGGGATTTTCTAGAATTTACCTATTGGAAAATACACATTACCTGAATTCTCTAGAACCTTCTGTCATCTAATTATAATAAATCATGGTACAGTAAGTCCATTTACTTACATAATAAATAAAATACTATGGAACAATTCCCCATCGTCGTCAGCACGGATGTAAACAAACATGATGACAACAACAGCTGACAACTTTACCAAATATTATTAGCTCTGTCTCTCAAACTACACTTTATGATCTGATATTTCATTTTAATATAAACTGACCTTTTAATGCACTGCAGAAATTATGTTTTCCCTAACTTATTTCATTATTTATGACATTCCATTTGACATACACTGGGCGGGTAGCACATTTGTGTCACACGCCCCCCTTTAAGAAAAATCTCTGAAAGATATTTTTCCAGTACCTAACAACAACACAAATGTGTACTATTACCATATCAAATGCATCATCATGTAAATCACAAGTTTCCATTTAGTACATTGATGACAGTATTACATGTGTGTACATATATTGGTTTTACTATTTGTAACTGATCAACACATGTATAACATTACACACTCATCATATTATTTGAACATCATTAAACATATATACAATAATGCAAACTCCTTTAAAGCACATCCATATTTTAATCTACAATACAACCTTCAAGCCATTTCAACATAACATTATATTATGTACATTCATATTATCATTCATATTTACATGATTTACCCTTTATTTTCCTTTTCAGATCTATTTTACACAACACGACTTAAGAAGTCAGCTGCATTGTTTTTACTACCCTGGATTGATTTAATGTGAAATTTGTAGTTCTGCAAATACATTGCCCATCTCATTACTCTGTCATTGATAAATTTAGCTTTGTTCAAGTAAGTGAGAGGCTGATGATCTGTTTGCACAACAAATTCAGTTCCTGTGAGATATAACTTGAACTTATTTACACCCCAAACTAATGCAAGGCATTCTTTCTCTATAGTTGAGTACTTCTGTTCTCTGTTTGACAATTTTTTGCTAGCATATGATACAGGAAATAACTGTGAATCATATTCTTGCAATAAAATAGCACCGACTCCTACATCTGAAGCATCTGTCTGCAGAACAAATGGTTTCTTTGGATCAGCTAACCTGAGAATGGGTTTCCTAGCCAAATACTCTTTCAGTGTACAATATGCCCTCTCTTGAGGCTCATGCCACTCTATTTTATTAGGCTTACCCTTTTTAGTCAAATCCGTAAGAGGAGCTGCTATAGTAGCGAAATTAGGAATATAGTTCCTGTAATATCCAACCAGGCCAATGAATGATCGGATTTCCTTCTTTGTTTTAGGTCTGACTACTCTGTCAATTTTACATACATTATCATTTTGAGGACCTACACCATTCAGTTCTATTTGGTGACCTAAAAAGTCTACACTGGTAGTCCCTAACCAACACTTGGTAGGTCTAGCAGTTAAACCAGCATCTCTCATACGACTAAGTAACTCCCTAAGTACACTGACATGATCTTCCCACGTCTTGGTGTGTACCAACAAGTCATCTACATAACTGTCTACACAATTCATTCCATCTAACATTTTACGAACTCCTCGGACCAGCGTGGCTCCCGAGTTAACCATACCAAATGGCATCTTTAAAAACTCATATCTTCCATCAGGTGTAACAAAAGCTGTTTTATATACATCTTGCTCTGCTACTGGTACTTGCCAATAACCTTTACTCAAGTCAATCTTAGTGAAATACCTATCTTCACTTAATCTGCTGAACACATCATCAACTCTGTTTACAGGCTCAGGATCCACTACTGTGATCTTATTCAACTTGCGATAGTCCACACATACTCTATTTGTTCCATCACGCTTACGGACCACCACCACTGGTGACGCATAACATGATGTTGACTCACGGATAATTCCCATCTTTAACATATCATCAATATCCTTTTTCAGAGATTCTCTGATAGCATAAGGTACAGGGTATGGTTTACACTTAACTGGCTCATCAGATGTTAACTGAACATGATGTTCTACCAAGTTAGTAGTACCAGGTACATCAGTGAACACATCATTGTACTCATCTATAACCTGTCTGATTTCTTCTTTCTGATCTGTCCCTATTCCAGCTCCTATATTTACATCATTGATAGACTCCTTACCCATATATGTCCCCAACTCTAACAAGTCCTCATCATCAACCGTATCTTGTCCATCAGTATCAGTGGGTTCTACTTCTGTCGCACAGACTACCTCTAACAAGGCTCCGCCACATTTTGTGTTAACTTGTTCATTAGTCTGCTTTGACTCAGGTGCTGCTCGAGCCACATATTTCCTTAACAAATTAATGTGATAGATCTTTCCCTTCCCATTAACCTTAACCCTGTAATCATTTCTACCAATTATGCCCTCTACCTGGTAAGGTCCCTTCCACTGCATCAACAACTTGTTGTGGTCTGTAGGAAGTAACACGAGCACCTGATCTCCAACCTGCAGTTTCCTAATTTTGGCCTTGTTGTCATAGTAACCCTTGTAACGAGTCTGAGCTTTAGATAGTTCAGCTTGGGCCATCTCCAAGGTTTGTTCCAACCGGTCTCTTAATTCAAAAACATATTGATAGCTATTTTGTATTTCAGGGGTTTCTACTTCCTTGGTCCACAACTCTTTAAGAATCTGCATGGGTCCTCTGACTGTGCGCCCATATAATAATTCAAATGGTGAGAAACCAGTAGATTCCTGTGGTACCTCTCGGTACGCAAACAACAGAGCATTGAGATATCTATGCCACTGTCGAGGTTGTTCTTCACACAACCTCCTTAACATTTTTTAAGAGTTCCATTAAATCTCTCTACAAGTCCATTACATATGGGGTGATACGGACTTGAGGTTAGCCTCTTGATGCTTAATAAACGAGACACCTCTTGCATACACTGTGAAATAAACTGAGTGCCCTGATCACTCAGTATCTCTTCTGGGATACCAATCCTACTATAGATATCTACAAGAGCTTCAGCCACCGTTTCTGTCTGAATGTTCTTCAATGCTACAGCCTCAGGGTAACGGGTGGCATAATCCACTAAGGTCAAAATGTATTGATGTCCCTGCTCACTAGGTGGCGTAATAGGCCCGATGATATCAACTGCACATCGTTTAAAGGGCATGTCTATAAGAGGGATCTTTTCTAATGGAGCACGAGGAACAGAACCTTTATTAGCCGTTTTCTGGCATCTGTCGCATGATGCACAAAACCTCGCAACATCACGACTCATTCCTGGCCAATAAAAATTTGACCGAATTCTAT
The DNA here is from genome assembly GCA_026874595.1 of Sipunculus nudus. NCBI lineage: Eukaryota > Metazoa > Annelida > Sipuncula > Golfingiida > Sipunculidae > Sipunculus > Sipunculus nudus. Next base: position 32,909,861 of record CM049317.1, on the reverse strand, counting down.
TGGTGGTTTTTTTTTCAAGCCCATATGACCACTCATTATGGAGTCATGAGCAATCTCCATGACACCTTGACGGAGGGGTTCAGGTACCACAATCTGCTTAATGATTTTCTCTGTTGGGTCTGACTTATCTGTATACAGCCGATACAGTACCCCTGATTTTATAGCAAATGATACATTTTGATTCTGATCCTGTTTCTGGCTAGCACTGTCTCTATATTTCTACAAACTCTGGTCAGCTTGTTGGAGCTCAATAAGCCTATCTTTGCTAACTTGCTCTCCTTTTACACCCTCAAATACTGCTAATGGCTTTAGCTGTTTATATTGCTTATCTTGGGCCCTGGTAGTTACAGCACTGACATGCCATTCAGGGTCTGGAACCTCACGGACCCCCTCAATGTTTCCAACAATCAAATCAAACATGGGATTATCTTCACAAATAGCTTCTACGCTACCAACATAATATGGTGTGTCTATTTCTATCCTAGCCATACGATGTATACTCACACGTCGATTAAAACCAATAACACGTGTCATCCGATCTAACAACTGATCACTACCTACCAGATCAGTCTTCACAATAACACCATCACACCCAGTGTCTCTCATCATAATTACATCATTTTCTTCCACTTTACCCTGAGCAACTGGCAGTCGCCCTTCAAATCGTGCCATGTCCTGAGCACCAGCACTATGTATACATTGGTCTACTTGAAGGCCTGACTGAGCTTCTACATCATTGACTAAGTCAATCTCCCTTTGTGCACCAATATAAGCAACACTAGCTGCTGTCGGCTCCTTGTCAATCACAGCCTGGTTCACTCTATGGCTTACCTGACTTCGGTCATTCTTACTATCTCTCAAAGGAAGATTCCTACAATCACGTGCCAAATGGCCAGGCTTCCCACACTTATAACAACGAGCCCCTTGATCCTTCAGTTTACAATCAGATGCTTTGTGACCAGCTTTCTTACATATGTAACATTGTAAATGACCATCCGACTGTGTCTGGCTACTTGGTGGGTTGCGGTTCACACCGGGCTTAACATGCTGCTGTCTATTTGCCAACTGTCTACGTCTAGCCACTAAGAAGTGATCGGCCAGCTCCGCTAGTTCTGATAAAGTACCAGGGGCTTCCTGACGCAGGTGTACAGCTAGATCACTGGGACAAGAGTTAATGAACTGCTCTTTTACTATCAAATCACAGATTCCCTCAAACGTACTCTCTGTATGAGATAACTCTACCCACCTATCTAAATAACCCTGCAGTCTCACAATAAATTGACCCGGACTTTCTGAGTCCTCTGGCTTACACTCTCTAAACTTAACCCTGAAACAATCTTCTGTATACCCATATCTATTTAACAAGGCTGTCTTTACAACATTGTAATCTAAACATTGATTTTCAGACAAACGACAATAACAGTCCAAAGCCTTGCCTGTCAAAAGTGCTGATAGTCGAGTTGACCAGGAATCTCTTTTCCACTTGGCTTGTTCGGCAAATCTTTCGAACCTCATCAAGTAGCTGTCTAGGTCATCTCTCTCGGTGAATCTAGGTAATTCAGGGCAGCGAACATCTGCTGTCATCACAGGAGTCTGGGGCTGAGCAGTCCTCTCTTGCAGCTGGAGTCGTCTTTCCAACATGAGGAGTTCATGCTGCCTTTCTCTCTCTCTTTCTTCTCTTGCTGCTTGCTCACATTCAATTTCCCTCTGTCTCTCTCTCTCTTCTATTTCCCTCTGTCTCTCTCTCTCATCTCTGGCTGCTTGTTCCTTCTCTCTCTGTCTCTCTGCCTCCTCTCTTTCTCTTTCTCTCTCCCTTTGTCTTTCCTCTCTGTCGGCAGCCTGCTGTTCCCTTACAAACTCTTGCAATGCAGGGCCTTCATATCCCAACTCTTGTCCAACTTTAATCAGCTGCTGGACTGTAGTTGCCATGTTGTTGCAGCACAGTCGATCTCACTACTGTAGGGTTTATACCGACTTCTGGCAGTAGTACTTCTGGATTTTACGTATCTTGCCGATTATCGCCCAATCCACACTTTTATCTGTTGAATTTCCACTTGATTTCTTCCGCTGTCTGTCACCGGACGAGCCCCCACTTATATATGTCACACCACACACGCAGCGGACATATATTCCCGAGTTCTTTCACACAGAAAAGTCCAAAATACCACTCGTTGTCTGAACTGAAGAACACGGTTTATTCCGGTAACATCCAACAATTGGCCACCGTCGTCGTTGACTGGCTCCAATCTCACAATAACAACGTCTTCAACAAATACCAATCACGTATATCTTCTAACGCCCTGATCGGCTGCACCTATGTATATTCTCTCCAGGACTAATACTGTCCTCGCGGAATTTGTAACACACCCCGCTCGGTGTTCAACTAATCTGTCGTTGACATAAAACGACCTGTCACCAGTTGACGGTAACTTCCAAATTCCTTCACTCCCCCCCCCCCCCCCGGCCTTGACACCGCCCTATTTATACCTGGGTAACCGAAACTTCTAGAAGTCTCTAGAACAATCAAGTCGTTTCTGGTCAAGACTAGCACCTACGGGATTTTCTAGAATTTACCTATTGGAAAATACACATTACCTGAATTCTCTAGAACCTTCTGTCATCTAATTATAATAAATCATGGTACAGTAAGTCCATTTACTTACATAATAAATAAAATACTATGGAACAATTCCCCATCCTCGTCAGCACGGATGTAAACAAACATGATGACAACAACAGCTGACAACTTTACCAAATATTATTAGCTCTGTCTCTCAAACTACACTTTATGATCTGATATTTCATTTTAATATAAACTGACCTTTTAATGCACTGCAGAAATTATGTTTTCCCTAACTTATTTCATTATTTATGACATTCCATTTGACATACACTAGGCGGGTAGCACATTTGTGTCAGAATGTATTCACGAAGAATTAACACGTCATAGACTTCCGTCCCCACCTCAAGCCCACAGGCACACTCTTGAATAATGTTCTGTAACGTTACACCTTGGATAATTCTGTTAGTCACACTAGATGTTACGCCTATAGCTACAGTATGTTCCTTGACAGCGGTTGGCATGGATAGAGCTGCGGGCTAGTCCGTTGGGAGTTAACCCAACGGATCGCTATATTGATCCGTCCAATGATGTTTGGGCAAATATACTTGGTGTAGCATTAAGACAACAAATAATCCCTACATATTATCATTAATACAGATGTTTAGACTCCATATAGACCAAAAATACTGTAATATATATATATATATATATATATATATATATATATATATATAGAGAGAGAGAGAGAGAGAGAGAGAGAGAGAGTGAGAGAGATGGGGGGATGGAACATGAATACTCAGAAAAGTCAATGGCTCTCCGAATTTCTGTGTATTTGTCACACCACTAAAGATGGAACGACCAGGTTCTTTTAAAAGCCAAAATAACTGGCTGAAACACTCATATGCGTACACTCCAAAAACTGAATAAGACATTAAAAAAAATCAATACATTAAAGAAAGATGACACTTACATTCTCTGGAGAGGAGCTCCATATGTACAAACGTTGATGATTACTAACGTCCGATAATCAACACAGAAATGAGCACCAAATCTGTGAGACACACTACACAGAGCAATCCCTTTGTTTAAATTTTCCTGATCACATGACCATCGCGCACACGTAACATCGAAATGTGGCACTGGTCGTCTCTCTGCTCTCTTGCGCTGTGCACATGGTACAATAAGTCCACTCAGAGTTACACGGAGCCCCGAACACCAACTTTGCTGGAGTATACTCGTTTACTCTCCATGTACAGCTCAAGCAACGCGCACATACTATTCTATCTGGAATTAGAATCAATGTCTTTCACAGCCGATGTCTCCTAGAATCATCCAGTTCTAAGTAACAGAAATGCTTCCACACAGCGATAACCAGAACCTCTACAGTTACGCGTTTAAATAAAGTCTTTAGCCTGTTCATGGAACCGCTTACAACAGGTATAATCGCAAAATAACCAGTCCGTCGGCAAAATGCGATACTCCCTCTGAAGTCCGTTACAGGAAAAATCACCATGGCCTTCCTCAGACATCGACTGTCTACGCTTACAGACATCATATCTCAGCTGTCCTTACTCTGGATGCACGCAGACTTGCCCCTGGACTACAGGTATCGTCAGGCCATACCATCATTGCACGCTGATCAGGCAAATGTCTAAAACATCACCGTCATCACGACTTATGTTTGCTTGCTGACGTCACAAGTCTTGACCGTCCTCTGGCTAATCACCACTCCCTATTATGCCGGCCAAATATAACAACATAAATTCTAATGTGGACACACCTCCAGAGATAAAACTCTGAGAAAACTAATCTAGACAAGTGCTGATCCGTTGAAGTCTACATCAAACAACCATTACTATAGAGACCGCCAAACAGAGGCGGCTCCGACGGAATTAAACTGTACTGAAATTAACATGAGACGAGACACGTGTGCCCTTAAAACAAAGCTCTCACACTAATATCTAAACTTTAAACTCCATAGAAATGTACAGTAAATTATCAAAACAATCATCTGGAACATGAACACCCAATACAATAACTAAGTCACAGTACTATGGTGACATTATTCATGTTCCAATCACCTTCTCTCTCTCTCCGCCTCTCTCTCTCTCTCATCTCACACACATCATGTGTCTTCTTAAAGCATTCTGCTTATTATTATTTCGAACAAGATCACATAAAGAAACATTCTCTTCATATGGCAGTATGTACTTACTTAGGTTTCCTTATCTGTCGACAAACTGAGGGCATGGTCTATTCTTATAAAGGAACCTTCACCAAGAATAAAATGCTGTGATCATAGCTGCACTATGAAAGTGGCGTACTGTGTTGGAGTCTAGGTGGTTGTACGTGAGCGCAATACAGCTGTCTATCATGTCATGCTTTGTTCTTCCAGCATATTCTACACAGTGATACCGTTTTACTCTTTCGTGTCGATATATAAAAACATGCTATGGGTGGGATTATTGATGCAGCAGACGCACTGTATTAAAGTCAGTCTATGTAAAATCTACACCTAAAAATAAATTTCATAAGGATTAAATGTAATACTAGAGCAATAAAATGAATTACAAATGATGTTTTCTGATTGTCTTTCTTCTTTCCGTGTCTGCACTAGATCTTAAATAAAGCTGATTATCAAAAACTGATCTTTGGCCACAATATTGGTAATTTTTGTATTCCCGATATTATTATATCTTATTTCAAAGTCATACACGCCAAGCTTGTTACCCATTATCGCTCGGTCTCTCTGTGTTTCAGATAGTTCTTCAACTCCGCTGTTTTATATGTGCTTGGTCAGAGTACTAGTAACTTTTTTTTATAAGAATTGATACTGAAATTTATTTATTCTTAAACAGATTTCTATGAAAACTACACAGCTTCGCAGCAAGAAGCTACGGTAAAGTTATACAATCTTTTATGGTTTAGTAATAGTTAGGAAAAACATAAAACATATACCGAACTGATGCTTTGAGTATTATATATTAAGTATTACTTTAATAAGAACGCTAACCACCCTGCGCTGCATCGTACGACTCATCTCATTAGGGATTCTTGATTAAACATTAATTCCTAAGAAATTGTATGTTTGTGTGTGCCTTTGTACTGCTTTTGACAGATGCAAATTGTCATATACCACTCTGTTAAACAAGCTCCTAGGACGAAACATACCCCTTTAACAGTACTATTTATTGGTTCATTGCTCATAAAAATGAGTGTCAGGGGGAACTTAAAATGTTCAAAGCCACACACGGAGTCACTGAATTGTGGATACTTTCGCCTTTGTTATTCAGTATTTATATGCATGACTTGAACGTTGACCTTAATAATAAGGCAACTAGATGTTGTACAAGTAATGCAAAATTAAAACACCTAATGTAAGCGGGTGATGTCGTCCTGTTTTCAGCCTCTGTAAAGGGATTACAGGCTTTGGTGGATGTCAATTATGAATATGGCACATGGCATAATATTGCTTTTAACAAATCTAAAAGAGTATGTATGCATATTCTTTCACAAAAAAAAACACATGGGGAGGGGGAACAGCGTGCATCAAGTAAGGTTAAGAAAAAAAACTACCATTTTTCAAACAAATCACCAACCTGAGTCGTGTTATTCCTGATGACTTATCTGATGATAAAGGTTTGCTTGAGCAAATACTTTATATTGTAAATCTAATACATTAAGAAGTAAATTTTCTCACTGTTCAGAAAATATAAGTGTATTTATTTCAAATATAATGTTGAACTATGTTTTGCTCTAGCCTGTTGTGTCGCTATAAAGGTATTACTTATGACAAGCTAGGAATAACATACAATATGAAATATACTCAAATGCATAGTTGGATGAAAGCAAAGCTCTACCAGATTTGTTCACTGAATTGCTTAAACAAGGCCTGAGAAATCCTTAGGTTGTTGTTGACACGTTGCCATGGGCCACGAGGCGCGAACGGTCAGGCGTCAACAACAAGGGGTTGCAGGTCCTCGAGAGTGGGTGGCGCCCTTGGTACTGGTTGAGAGTGGGATGGAGCGTTAGGATCTGCATAGCCTCAGTAGGCCGCTTTGGAACCAGCGTGAGTCTTCATCAACACATTTGCCTTCTGCAAAATGATGCCCCGTAATGTTTAGATGTTGGAAGACGGGGAATTAGGGTCCTTTTAAATGTTCTGAGTTGCGCACTTTGCAGGCTCTACCCGTTTCACCGATGTGTACGCTCTGAACACAGCGCGTGACGTCCCGGCCCAGTGACCTTCCACACACACGCTGGGGGAAATAGCAAGATTATTAAGGTTTGGCAACACCAAGTCAGTCTGCGCTGCATAAAGTAAAATCTGATTGGCTCTGTGTTTAAAAAAATCTGCAGAACTGGTAGATGAAATCTTTGCCTTGGTGCAAGGCTGAGAATTACACACCAGGTGACCCGGGCTCCATACTCAGCGTTGAACAAGTTCTTACGAAATATCGTAGCGGTCCTTCTGATTTATCAGAGGGAAAGAATAAAAGAGTAATTAAGAATAAGATGCAGCTTAAACTATGTTCACTCTACCTATATATCCTTTATATATCAGTTTCCATACATGTGGAGTCTCCTGTTTATGTTATATATGATATAACAGCATTTTATCATGAAGAGAAGAGCAGAAGACCATCACTGACACAGCCATGTTGCTGAGGCATGAACTCTGGTCACCCATGACCTGACCTGTGACCTGACCTCTGGTGTACCAAAGTAATTTATTGCTAATAAATCTGTTTTAAAAAATCTTATTTCATGAATAATACTTATGAGTAAATGATAATATATGGCTACAATAAGTCCTTTATAAGTTTATGGCTATATCTTTTAAGGTTTTAACAAATTTGCCTATGGAAGTTATGGAAACAATATTTACTATAATTTATTTGGGACAATAATCAGAGGACAACTTTTCTGATATCAATAAGGTCAAGGACAGGTTCATGTGACAAAAGATAAACATGACCGCATGGCAGGCTGAAAAAAAAACCAACAGGAGTTAAAATCTTAACAATTTCCTTATGTGGGCACTTCTACATAATTTATTTTTACTCCAGAACAGTTTGTTAACCATTATTGGTAAGAAATTTGCTAAATTGCCTCCATTTTCTCTGTTTATTTTACAAATATCCCAATAAACCCTGCTCCGCTTTTCCATAAGAGGAACCCCATAACTGAAATCTCATTTCAGTTATGAACCCATAACAAATGAAATCTGATTGACTTGGCGCGCGTGTAAAGAAACATGGTTATGCGGGGCAAGCTCGTGCGGCACGCAATACAGGAAACAACAGACAGTGGGGGATAACTGACCTCAGGCAAGTCGGTATAAAGACTGTGTTGAAAGCTGACGATTGCATGGTGTGTACTCCAATGGGGGTGAAAAAAGTCTGTGTTACCAAGCGCTAAAGTGACCGGTACATCGAAGACCATCCGTTTGTGCTGGTGATACCTGCAATGTGTTTGGTTAAATGTAACGCAGGGGGAATTCCACAGAGACAGCATCGCCTAGTGGCCAAACCTGACCGGCAACCGCGATTTAATGCAGCGGTTAGTGTAGTGAATAGTTGAACGGAGCCGTAGCCGCCGCAGCTAATGGAGCGTAACCGATGTGTTGGTGGTCGGTGTCTGCACGTTGGGCATGGTACAGAATTTCACCCATATCCGACATAGGGTCTTTATCCTTTTGGGGTGCCACGGTGTCTGCGGATGAAGTTAGCAGGGACCGCATGTGGTACAACACCTAGTTTTCGGAACTTCCTGATTAGGATGTCGGAGAGGCCTTATGGTGACATGTCCTTGAACACAGAAGCTTACAATAATGTCTTTAGGATTTTAATGTTTCTGCCTCAGTGATGTAGTGCATCCGAAATATTTGTAACCAGGAGTGTCACTAACCCGAGGCCCTGTTACGAAAAGCACGACATTCGTTGATAACACGCACAAATAATGTTAACAATTGGTATGTCAATACCATGAGTAATTTTGAAATATTGGGTAACCATATCTATATAAACTGTATTTGCATTCTACATTCAGTAAACTAGATATTCACTGCTATTGTCACATATAACTGGATACATTATATTCACCTTCATCTACATGCATGTCTCTAGACTATTGCACAATTATTTCCTGTAATTTTGTCATAATAATGATTATACACTGCAGACGTTACAGATCTTCGTTTTAACCGCTGTTTAAATTTAGCAAGTTTTTCGGGGTCTCTGCATATAAATCAGAATATTGAGAGCGGGGGTGTCGTGAATTTAAAACTTGGAGCAGGATGCACAACGCAATATCATGCTCTTATTGGTCTTGTTTCAATTGCTTGCCCTGTGCGAGCCCAGCTGTACAAAGCAGCGGTTAAAACGAAGGACACATGGAACGACAACAGTGTATATCCGCTACGAGTGGAGGGGAGCCTATGCGCAATATATCATACATATTTTATGGCATTGTGGAATAGGTGGATTGCGACAAAGTTCACAGGTTAGACAAATAATAACGGCCGTCCCAAAATCCCTAATAGTATTCAGGATGAGATATGTTCTGAGATGGAATGACCTTTTGCGGAAGAGAGGCACGCTCCCACGGCTGCTTCTAATTATCTTGCCTTTTTGCAGGCCATGGTCTTCTCGTTTAAGCCATATTCGAATCTGAACGCTTGAGTTATGAAGGTAAAATGCCTACGTCAATATCAAGGTTCTTGACTATTTTTACTGCGTGCAGGATTAATAAAACAAACCGCGGCCCGGTTCCAATTAGAAACAGAATCTCACCAAAATGAGTAACGTGTGCAAGATGATGAGGTTTCACAATTCCGAAAGGGGAGCTATCAATGGCGATACAGTGGAGACACATTGAACGGGATTAATATCGATCTTTCATTACTGTAAGGAAAATAACATTGGCCTTGCTGGGACTGGTTGAATAGCTTTATTTACCAGATTAACCTAGCCCGCAGTGACCTTGACATGGATAGGTCAATCCAAGACCATATCTATGCTACACACGTGTCGTCTTTATCTTTATCTTCCGTTTCTACAGAAAAATATAACCCCCCCCCCACACACACACACCATGAAGAGAGGTTATTTAACGTGGATGAGAAAGTTAAGGGCTAATTGTAGGGCTTGGTATTGCCCATAACATTCGTACTGCAATATATTGCGATATGTGGTAGCGTATTGCGAAACGTATTGCGATATTTTCATCGCATTAACTTTATAGGAAGCAAGTGTCTTTTCTTTGTAAATTTTATCATAATAGTAATTATTATTATTATAAGTATCAGTAATTCTTCAGCATGTTGAATATAAGGACAGAGTAAACGTTAATGCAGATCAGTTTATTTCAGGTACAACATACGGCAATAGGTAATACATGTGCAAATAATTTAGCATCAGAGAATTTAGACTGTGGTTAAGCACAGAGGAACAGATGTTGTGCACAATCACAGCCGTGTCCCACATCCCGAGGTTGCCGTTCTTAAACAATTATACTGTTAACCTGACACTTTATCTTCATGCAGTAACGATAAGATTAGAGGAGAGAATATGAATAAATGATTATAAAATATGACCGTGTTCAGCACTTCTTTTTTGCTAATTGAAAAAGTTCTAGAATGGCAATAACCCAACGAGCAGACATGCACATTTCCTGGGACGGATCTTTGACCTATGGTATATCAGGCCTACTTGAAACATTCCTTACTGAATCTAAATACAAGGTAGCGGCCTTCACTTTTAGCCTCTCATTAATCCCAAAGATGTCTAATTTTTTAACAGAAATAATATATATATATATATATATATATATATATATATATATATATATATATATATAAATAAGTATAAGCACGTTTAACAAAAAATTGTAAAATATCGAAATTTGAAAACTGTATCGCGATATGCAATATATATGGAAATCAGCGTATCGCAAAATACCGATATATCGATAATATCGCCCAGCCCTACTTAATTGTGTGTATTATAATATGTAAATTTATGCGAAATAAGAATCATTCTTAGTGGTAGGTACAGTGTGTTAACTAAAACAGCAATTTCAGTTTGATAAATCTGATGACAGCTATCCAGCTATAATAGCGCAAACTTTAATGGCATGTTTATGACGTTCCAAATATCAAATATTTTTCTTGCAATAGAGGTTTATAGATATTTATTAAGTGAATCTGTAATTTAAAAATCGACATTCCCATAATAAACGTATCAAGTATCATATAACATGAATAATTTTATTTGTACACCATTAAAGAGCGACAGGAAGGACCACAGGGGGATATACTGTGAATGTCTTCCATTATTTATTCATTGAGGACAACGTGAGTGTAACACGTAATTAGGAAGCAACCAAAGAGCGATGCGGAATCAGGTCGTGTTGCATCTTATGATCTTCTGATCGGAGCGTTGATCAGACATCCAACAAGGAAATACGTCTGTCTAAGAGGCAATAGAAAGTCATTACGACATTTATATGATAATTGACGTTGGTCGCATTGGACTCTTGGGCATGCCTCGGATTTGCACGCCTGTGGCCTTACACTGTCAAAAATGTTGCCAAGTGTGTCCTAAGGGGGTTATTTTCCGCAACTACGATGTCCCATAAAGGCAGAAAGCAGCGCTTTTCACTCTGAATCAAGGCCTGAGGACTGTTCCGTGTGTGTGACACGGGTATTTTGTTCCACCACAGGCATTGCATAAAAAAGACAAACACCTTCAGATGAAGTTTCCGAATATTATTCAACAATAAATAAATATAATGCATATTTATAACAGGCAAAACATATACACAATTATTGCTGCTTAATGTACATTTGGACTTGTGTACTAACATGTGTACTTAAAATGAATAAAACAGTTACCGTCCAACAAAAATATTTGTTTTCATATCTATACATATATTTTGTGGCTCATATATATATATACATATATATATATATATATATATATATATATATATATATATATATATATATATATATATATATATATATATAACTCTGGAGAAAAACAACACTTAATTCACAACAGTCTGCTTCACGGGGTGCGACCCGATCATCAGGTGAATGAGGTAAGAATAAAGAGAGAGAGAGAGAGAGAGAGAGAGAGAGAGAGAGAGACGTGACAAAACATTAAGTTGTATCAAGGGACCAACAAACATAATTTGATTCCATTAATAAAATATGTTGTAAGTAGGGTTTGGAATAATCTTCTGACATATCTGTTTGTTATTTTTTTAATTATGTAAAGCATGTGGAACAGAACGTTCACCTATAACGGATGTGTTGCTGTGTTATCTATTAATATTAAATTAGAAAGCCAGTTTTTGCAATATTCGTCTGTCGTAATTGGGATAAAACTTAAGTTAACTAAACTCTGTGTGGATAAAAAAGACCGTGTATATTAGTCTATCATCGCTCACACGCACCTGTTTGTCATGAAAGCATCGGTAACTGTGTACACATTTCTCATCCAGTTGATTAAACGACAAAACGTGATCTTTCTTGAATCTTCAATATAATTAAAAAGCAGCATGCGCTTTAAAAATAACTCAGACTAAAGTTTAAATTAGAGTTGTATGACTTGTATCTATATTTGTAAGCAGTGTTTTTTGTGTTTCATTGGTACGACGATACAGCAAGCACAGCGTATCGGTAACCGTATCGACATTGCCTATCGATTTATATATTGGTATATTGATACAGCCCTGTCATTCAGCCGAGTGAACAAAGAGCCTGAACATGTATTTTACTCAGGCTATTACGTTTAGAAAAAAACTGCAAATTTGTATTCCACATGTGAGTTAACACATATTCCTGTTTTATTCATGCTTGTTTATACAATGTATATGCATTGGAGAATAAACGCAGATACAGACTAGTGTTATTTAGTGTACATGTAACGTAACTAGACATGGACCGGAGACCGTAGACCGTGTAATTGACCAAGTCACTGTGGATGTGGACGTTATTTATGAGAAACTTTGTATTTAACAATTAAAGTTCACAAAGTGAACATAGTACATCAGCCAGAGGGTTCACCGGTACCAAACAGGTGACAATTGCTATCAAAGTTTTTAAATAAAGGTGAATGTGTGTAGATAATAAAAATGTCTGATAGCAGTTTGAAAGTGGTAGCTTTCTGTATAATATCAGCCTGTTTTGAATTGTACTTGCACCGAAATTGCAATTTTCGGTACATATTGTCATATATATATATATATGTTATTTAGTCCTAACATCTTTTATTAGGCCTGTTTTAAACAAGTTTGGTGTCAGTTGATAGTAGACATTTAAAGCTTTCATCTGGTGTGTTATTCATCTATATAGCTTTCCAAATTCTAAAGATATGAATATTTTTCCTCACCCTGTATCAAAGCAATTTGTATAATTTTAGCTAATTTATTAAAAAAAACACAAGGAGTATTTCTGATTAGAACACCCGTGACCAGTTTGTTTTTGTTCGAAGTGATTAATGATGTTTGAAGTATTTTAGGAGCAGGGTACCAGTCTACCTGTTACAGGTGCTCTTTTTATTGTGTGACACGGGCGTAACTCGTGTTGTTGTTACATTTTATGTTTAATCAGTTATTTAGTCCTAACATCTTTTATTAGGCCTGTTTTAAACAAGTTTGGTGTCAGTTGATAGTAGACATTTAAAGCTTTAAACTGGTTGAACTCTCGTTGTCATGTGAGCCTTGGGTTTTCACGCCTGGTCGTTTGTCACGTGATGAGCCTTGTCTGAGGAGATACACAGCGCTGTTCTTTCCAGAGAATTCCTTAAACGTGTGTTGTGCAAGACCTTATAGACTATTCGAGAAGTGGAAAATTCCCGGCTTGGGGTGTGAAGGTATATAAAGGGGCTGTTTTTTTTTAGAACCAGAAGGCAGGCAGCAGAGCAGGTACCAGCGGACGAAGAGGCGTGTGTCAGATTCTAAGACCTTATCCGACGAATGCGGAATTGTACATTTTCAAGGACTTTCTCCTGGATTTTATACATTTGGACTTCAGTTTACTTTCTGTGTTGTTTCAAGAACTTTCCACTGGACTGTCATTCTCCGAGAGTTTACATTCAAAGGACTTATCGTTGTGATGGTATGGTATCGAGGTACTGTACCATTATCTTTATGTGTGATTGTATTGTCTTGTTGCTATAACGCTGTAAAGGCCTTGATCGAACACTTTTAGATTAGACATTATTTATCAATTATTTAATTTATTCATCGGTATCCCCAAAGTAATTTCAGGATTGACCCCTGAAATACAATGAATATTTCGGGGAACTATTTCTCAAATGAAAGCCAGTGTACAATACTACAACTGTACCAAATTTGGTACTTTTATCACAATTTGAACAATTTTTCCATTAGCCGCCTCACTACCTGTACAACGCTTAAATGCAACCCGATACATCATGTAAGTACTTCAGCCAGACCCCAAAATCTGGATCATCGGTACCATTTTGGTGACAAATTTTTACCATGTGTGCTTGATAGGTATCCATGTGTAGGTAATAGAAAAAAGCCTGATAGCAGTATGAAAGTGTTAGCCTTCAGTGAATAAATGGATGTTTTATTTCGGATGACGTATACATTTTTTTTTCATTTCAAGAACACCGACTTCAAAGTGGTTATAAGCACATGGAATACAGAAGTCTGCTGATGCTCAAACTTTACTTTCAAGTGAGATAATTCAGTTTAACAAGCGCCTTGATTGATTGATCAGGATGTATTTATTTATCAAGTATTGTGCAGAACAATATTGATCTATCTCGTTCACACATAGATGATTGGAGACCTGTCGGAATTCCAATATGGCCACCAGAGCACTATCGTTGATTTTCTTTCGCAACAATATGCTTGATCTTTCTCAAATTCACAGGGTGCCTATGAGGGATTCTGACCTATTGAAATACAGACTTGCTCAAAATCAAATATGGCCAACAGACTATAGTCCGTGATTTTCTATTGCACACATTATTTCAGACATATCTTCTTAAATATTATTTGAACCAGTAGGATTTTTCCCTCATGCATATGGATAAAAACCTGTTTCTGTTGTCATATTTTTCAACTTTAACTTAATTTTTCACCCATATGTAATTTAGTCCAATACTAGCAGAAATGCTAATGCAGAAATATAACATGGAATGCACATGGACTTAAGAACAAAATTAAATCAGTAGAAAATAAACAATTGATAAATAATCACAGTATTGTTTTTATCACTAAGACATGGGCAACCACAAATAATGAATTTTCTGATGCATTCCACGGGTATTATGGTTATGGAATAGTCGGGAAGAGTATAGGGAGAGGAGGGGTCTTAGTTTACGTGCAACAGAAATTAAAGGGTATGATGGCACCTTAATTAATGAAGATAAAGATTTGGCCATAGTTTGCTGCTATATTGCGCCAGCAGGTTCATTATTCTATATGGATGAAGATGAAATAAATGGAATCAACATGCTGGAAATTTATTGGTAGATACTTTTGCAGAATTTGTTGATTTTAATTTAATTCTCCTTGGTGATTTTAATACAAGAACTGTAAACATAACAGATGTAACAGGACACTCCTTTTGGTAGCAGTGTAGTTGATTATGTAATTGTCGGTAGTTGTCTGCTTCATAAGGAAGATGGATCCTGTGTATTATCAGATGATTCGTCCCATCACTTTCCTTTAAGCTGTTCACTTAATATTATCATACCAAGGAGAGAGCTTTCGAATGAACACATATGCGAACTGACAAAATGGGTAAAATTTTATCAGACTGATGAAGATAAAACAGATATTTCAAAATCATTAGAACAAATAGAATGTGCGTTACTTTTCAACACATTTAATGAATCCTTAGAAACATATCCGGACAAAGCAAGTGAGGCATTGGTTAGTATTTATCAAAACAGAAATAAAACTAAACTCCGAGACAACATGAAACTAAAGCAACCAAAAAGGATGGGACAAAGAATGTAAATTTTGGAAAAATGAAAAATATATAGCTTTGAATATAGATGTACAATATCAGATGGCGACTTACTAAATTATTCATAAACAAAATAGAGGCCTAAAAATTATGTGAAGAAAAGATGTCAATCATCCAAGCCTCAGAGGTGCAAAAGGTGATAGGTGCAAAAGACACTGATTCCATGTGGAAAAACATGAGATTTTTAAATAAAAAGAAAACTGTTTCAACAGTTAAACCGGTACGTTGGTACAAACATTTTAAGGAACTTTTGAATCCATCGACACATGAAATTAATAAAGAGTTTAAGAATCATACTCTGGAATATTTAAAAATTGTATTAGAAGTTGAAAATGATACAAAGCTTGATGGACTCATAACACCATGTGGAGTACAGAAAGCCATAAATGAAATGAAAAGAGGAAAGGCCCTAGGGCCTGACGGGATAACGGTAGATATATTGAAAGATACATTTAGATACATATCGTTTCATATATTACAAATATTTAATTGCGTATTAGGAAATTGATTTTTCCCAGCCTCTTGGAGCAAAGCATTTATTGTACCAATTCACAAAAAGGCTTCCACCATAGACACTTAAAAATTATAGAGGTATTTCATTACCATGGGTAAACTATTTACAAAAATATTGGCAAAAAGAATTTAAAATTATGTTGATCAAGTTGGATTATTATGTGAAACACAAGCTTGCTATAGAAAAGGTTATACAATAGTAGACCATACATTTTCTTTAATGGGGGGTGTGCAGAATTATTTAACAAAAAAAGAAAAGAAGGTTTTATTACACTTTTATTGATTTTTCAACTGCTTTTGATAGTGTACAACATGATTTATTGTGGTTTGTTTCAGTTAAATCTGGGATAAAAGGGAAACTCTTATATACAGACACTTCAGTCAATATATAGTCAAATTAAATCATGTCTTCTTACAGTGGAAGGATTAACAGATTATTTTGAATTTACTAACGGAACTCGACTAGGGTGCATGGTGAGTCCCCTTCTGTTTTCTTTATTCATAGATGAGTTTTATGAACAAATTGATAAAACATATTGTCATGGTATAAATATTGATGAATATTTGCCAAACTTAATGACATTAATGTACGCTGATGATTTAGTATGCTTCGGCGATACAATAGGGTGTCTCCAAGAACAAATAAATCAGTGGCACGTTTTTTCTGTCAATTATAGCTTAAACGTTAATTTAGGAAAGACAAAAATTATGGTTTTTAGACACAGGTGTTCATTAAAAATAATAGGGAATTTGCACTATCAAAAATACTCAAATTGAAACGATAGACTATAGATACTTAGGGGTAATGTTTACAAGTACATTGTCATGGTAATAAACAAGAAAGCGCAGGCAATGTAGGCTGAAAGAGCAGTGACTCTCACAATAACTTTTATAGGAAAAAAAATTGTTTATCAGTGAGCCAGCTATTATATCTATTTGATTGTATGGTTACACCGGTATTATTATATGGTTCAGAACTGTGGGGCTATGAAAGATGTGAAATAATTGAAAAGGTGTAATATAAATGTTGCAAGTACATTCTAAAAATTAGCTCTTCAGCTCTAAAGGCACTATCATTGGAGAGCTTGGAAGGCATCCAATATATGTCGGTCAGTTATTAAGATGTGTAAAATACTGGACAAAAATAGTACATTCTGGTAATAATAGATATCCAAAGCGTATATATAACATGCTGTTTACTCTAGATATGAATGTAAAACAAACCTGGGTTACTCATATAAAAAACAATATATGCAGCGGAGGTTTTGGGTATGTGTGGATGAATCAAGAAGTAGGAGACATTAGAATATTTTTGGCTGAAATAAAGGAAAAAAATATTGATATAGCAGAACAAAACTGGTCTTTTGATGTAGAAGTAAATACTTAATTAAATGTATATGGTACTTTTAAATCCATGCTCTCATTTAATGGAGAAATATTAACTGTGTGTGACTAATACCAAGCATAAACAAGCGCTAGACAGATTGAGATGTTCATGTCATGATTTGATGATTGAAAAGGGAAGGTATACGCAAATGGATAGAGTTTGTTGCTTTTCAATGTTTGTTTGTAGAAATAAAACTTTAAAACACTGTTTAGTTGAACCTTTACGATAACACTTTAAAAGAATGTACCCTGATAATTAAATATGATCCGCCCCTGATAATTAAATATGGGGTTAATTTCAGTGCTCATATGGAAATGTCCATAAGCTAATTAATACAAACAACATATATTTTGCACTAAGAACAATAAAACTGTACATGATTTTTAAGCACGAAGCAACATAATGAGATCACAAAGATCATTAAATAGAACCAAATAATCCAAATTTTTATCCTATCTATAAGGAACGTATAAGATGTAATGTAACTATAGTGATCTTCCGTGTATCTTTCATATAAATTTGAGTCCCCAAATTTAACATAGGATCCGCCCCCGTTACACTGAGAAGATTTGGTGGAACTACTACAAAAATGAAAATGTATCATCCAAACTTCATCTCCACCAAATTTGGTAATTTTATCCCAATCTGAACAATTCCTCTGTATTCTGCCGTTAACCGCTGCACTAAGGGCGTTGTAAGGGGCGTAATATTTATTGAAATACCCCTTGTTAATTACCGAGTTATAAGGCTTGAAAGTCATTAAAACAATGATGTCTACTCAAATACATCACAAACTGAGAATACATGTATCTTAATATACAGAGTACACCCAACACTACAAGCAGGCACTAGATTTGTAGCGTTTGGTCGTGACCACACATATCAATGATTAGCGATTTGGCTAGACCAATTTGTCCCATACTTTCTGGGGGCCTGGCATGATTGATTAAAACTTGAAGAGGACTGAGTTGAGCTCTTTGATGTCGGGAAGCCTGTATCAATGCGTCTGTTCCGTATGTAGTAAGCTGATCAGAGGTTATTCTGCAAAGGTCCGTACAGAGACGGTCTAATATTTGATAAAGTACTGCGATTCAAAAGGATTGAGACTGTGTGACAGTATTCGGTTGTCCCACTGCATATCTATGAAGTTTAATCTCGCTAAAATTCAAAGGGAGTTACAAAGAAGGTCATTTAATGTGAAGAAACGTCACGATCCAGGTTAAACCCATCTAATCAGTCCAAGTGTGTTACATTTGCGTTATTTCCTTAGCCATGGAAATGAGTTTCATCATTAACAAATTGCTTATGGGTCCTGAAGACAAGCGAGACGAAGTGGGCTCAGCTGTGCACATGGGTTCTTCCTGCCAACAGCTGGCTTTAATAATGCATGATGATACGGTTTGCATAAGACAGGCCGTGATTGATCAGTTGCCCCCGAGATGCCATCGCAGCCTTTGGACTTGCTAAGCGAACCGGGATCAGCCGGAAATTAACGGAGGAATTCGGAGTGTGACTGTCACCTATATGTATATATATATATATATATATATATATATATATATACACACACACATATATATATATATATATATATATATATATATATATATAAATAGTTCGCTATTTCTTATCATTATGATACGACAAATGTTCCTTATTCCTCTTGGAATGATCCGTGACAACGATTTTATATATATTATAGCAAGGCGTTTGTAGTCTGTAAACCCCTTGATAATAGCATTTGTGGTACTTAGACAACATTTGCTGTCAATGTGTTGTTCTGGGTTGGAATAGGAGACTTTGCATATGGAGTCCTTAAGACCCTCATGGAGGCCCGCAGTGATAAATGACTGCTGACACGATCCAATTCTTTTCCAAAATGTCGGGCGTATTGCTGTCGTATTATAACACGCCTTTTCTTAAGAATTACACCGGAGCACCTAGGAAGAAAACTTTTAAATCAAGCATCATGTTTACATGTAAGGGCATTCTATGCATCCAAAATCGTTGTCACGGATAATTCCAAGAGGAATAAGGAACATTTGTCGTATTATAATGATAAGAAATAGCGAACTAATCACACAGGTATGTACAGTAGGTAATCGCAGGCGAGGATGTATACTGACAGGATGATTGGATCAATATATACGACCAATACTTGCTTTCGTTCATACCATAACAGATCGTAGTTCATTACAGTAGCGCTAATTCCACAAGTACAAATATAATTAAAAGTGACCAGTATGACAGTAGAAAGATTGTGTATATTATCTTGAATAATGACACTAGCCCTGAGTATAAAGTGTCGGGATACCTTCATGACGTTGTTGTATTTTTTTATTTGTTTTTTTTTTCTTCTTACTTTCTCCCCAGCCATCTCTTAGGTATTTAATTTTTAACCGTTCAGAGATTATATTTGTGTCATATACTTCGGGTCTATGACAATCCGATTCAATCATTGGGAAAAGCATTGATGTTTTACTGATTTTCCCTGGTGAAAATTGCTCATATTTATATCATATTTTTTATGGACAGGACCAACTCCACGAAACAGAATAAGCTGAGTGGGACTTAGCGAAGGGATGTGATGACTGATACTGTGGTTGCCTTTTTAAAATATCGCGAAAATAAAGCCTTCATAAATAAGACCCCTGATCCTCGAAGGCAATTTATGAATAAAAATAAAATAGATCATGTATTTTCAGGGACTGACATTTTAAATTATATCAGATCTTTCCACTTGTCTGTCATTAGCGAGCAATGTAATGTTTTAATAAGTTTTATGCACATTATGTTTGATATAATTAATTTTTCGTAATAATGGTTATACTCTGTGGATAGGTCTTTTGTATTTTCAGATTGCAAAAATGGAACCCTCGCGAAACACTGATATGGTGACAATCGCGAAAGTTTAACCCCGCGAATATGAAACCAACCACAGATTATCATGATAATATAAATTACTTGAGACTCCTATATAGATGTTCATGGAAACACTGGCCGTAGGATATAACACAAAAATATCGTTATAAAATAATCATGATAATATAAATTTCTTGAGCCCCCTATTTAGATGTTCATGGAAAAACTGGCCGTAGGATATAAAACAAAAATATCGTTATAAAATAATCATGATAATATAAATTTCTTGAGCCCCCTATTTAGATGTTCATGGAAACAC
The DNA here is from genome assembly GCA_026874595.1 of Sipunculus nudus. Classification (NCBI taxonomy): domain Eukaryota; kingdom Metazoa; phylum Annelida; class Sipuncula; order Golfingiida; family Sipunculidae; genus Sipunculus; species Sipunculus nudus. The sequence goes on along the minus strand of CM049317.1, from coordinate 32,889,199 downwards.
TGGCCGTAGGATATAAAACAAAAATATCGTTATAAAAAAAAAAAGACGTTTATGTATGCAAGCTGCAGGTGGATTATTTATGAAAACCAATTCGTTTTCATTCGATGGTCAGTTTCCCGAAACTGTACGAGCTCGCTATCATTATGTGTTTTTATAATCTTTCGAATACCCTGAATCAGCACACAAACAATAGACATTTATAAAAAAGACTGTGGTTCTTCCGAAATCAAGAGATAGATCAAACTTTCCACAGAAACATATATCATACATGACATGAGTAATCTACAAACCTTCGACTTTATAACACAATGGCTATTTGAACGATACTATAACTGATGTACCACAATCATTAAAATCTCTTAACCTATATAAATAATCATGTCTCGTTTAAAAGTACAAGAATTGACTATATTTTGCATAATATTCCGCAGGATCATGAAACCGGATTGGAAATCATTTAATCATTATAAACAGTAGAACCCATTTGCTTTACTCAATACTTTAAATACATTATCAAAAAATAAATGGCAAAGTTCACAATACCAGTATTTAGCATCAGTGTTAGGTTAAGATTGAGCATACACAGTCGGCCGACACATCAGTTCCACCATAACCAATCATTATTGTTAACGCGACAAAAATACGTAAACTTAAACTGTATCTACTCAGAAATGTTACGAGCGTGTAAAACACATCGATTGACGTATCGGATGTTAATAATAATCTCATAACGTAAGATTAAAGTCACCCTGAGAGAGAAAAAAATCAAAGCCTCGAAGGTGAGTGATACAAGGGCATTTCACGAAATGGCAGAGTCGGATATCTAAGTGCTGTCATGTTGTCTCGTTTTACAAGGCACCCTGACATCCGAAAATAAACTGTTCTTGTGCTTACTTGGGTTAATGGGAACCACGTGGGATTAGTTTTGGAATAGAAACGTGTACTTTAAAGTGATGGAAAGTAACCTGTCTCCATTAGGGAAACTAGTTATCCTGCCCGTTCAATATTTGCACTTAAAGACCAGTTGAGTTTCATCCCTAACACGACAGACGCTGCTATTATATAGGGAAGTCCGGCTCACCTATTTTGATATCATTAGATAAAACAGCAACACACCCGTAACAGGTGAACATTTTGTTGAAATACATAAGAAAAACATGCCCAAAGATAATGTGTGTATTAATATGCTACATATAAGAGAAGAGTTTATTTTATTTATTCCGAACCCTAGGGTGTAATGGTTAAGGTGCCGGGCTCATGATCGAGAGGTCGTGAGTTCAAATCCCGGTCAGACCCCCACCGTGCCAAGACCCTTAGGCAAGGTCCCAACCGCAAGTGTGCCCCTGTCCACCCAGCAGTTGAAATGGGTACCAGTTAATACTGGGAAGGTAACCTGCGATGGACTAGCGTCCCATCCAGGAGGAGTTTAACTCCTAATTAGTCGCTTCACGCTACTGAAACCGAGATGAGCTCCGGCCTGAAGAGCCATTAGGCTCGGGCGGAAAAGCCAAGCAGACTTTACCTTTTTATTCCGAACCCTACTTACCCCATATTTTATGACTATAATAAAGTTTTGTTTGTTGATACTCTCAGAAGAATTGAACATTTTGAAAGAATTGAACATTTTAAAAGAATTGAACATTTTGCGATGTCGGATTTTGATACAGAGAAACAAGCTGCTCTCTGCCTGGGTAGACTCTCGCAGATACCCTTAGGTGGCCCTGAAATCGCTCCTTGGGGGAAAAATGAAGAAAATTATCTAAGGATTTGGTGAAAATATGGGAAATTATCCCTTTTTTTAGGACATACTTTGTATCATTTCCTACGGTTCAAGACCCAAAACGTGCATATGTGAGGCATGGCCACCGTTGTACAAAGGAGAGGTCTGGAACCCATTATCGTCACATGCACCATGAAGAGAAACGACTAGAAATTACGGTATCATTTATTATTTTGCAGTTATTACACCTTTTTTCCACGTGGCTATGTTAAGCTTATGAAATCATGGAACTGATTTAAAAAAAAGTTCTTAAATTTCTACAAGCTTTCTAAAATTCGCTCGAACACACAAACATTGAAAAACAGTTATATTATATCTGAAGAAATTTTTTTTCCGGTATGATCACATAATTACATTACATTGGTTAGTGGGATTCAGAATACAACATAAGTGAGTAAGCGAAACGGTGAATTTGGAGTTTATATTTTGATATTGAAAATAATTGAATTGTGTTCTTGTATAAAATTTTCCTCATTTTTCTTACGTTCAGTGAACATTTTTGCGGGTCCGATCTATCAAGGAACCGAGGTTTTTAATCCAACTAGCAGCAGTACTGTAATTACCGTTTTTTCAAAGGGCTTGAACTTGGTCAGCTTTCTTTGGTATTATACATATTGCACTACACTTGAGACCATAACCGATACATAATGACGGTTTGTATACACTATGCGGATTATTTTCTGAATAAAATATCTGAGGATGTTTCATGTTTGTTAATACACTGCATAACAATATTATGCTTTATATGAATAAACAAAATGGTCAGTTAATTATATATAATAAACACGTATGTATTTATGTGTGTTTATATAAGTATATATATATATATATATATATATATAATATTCACATGTCATCTAATTATACTCTCGAAAATACATATCAATTACATATTACGTATATTGTTTTTTTTCGTAAAGGCTAGAACCACTGATTTCATTTGTTGTTGATCACGTTGTTTACAATGATAAGAAATTGCTGCACTAGGTCTTGAAAAATATATATTTTAAGTTAATTAAGCTCTTTACATACTTGAGTGTATAGCTAAAGTTAGAGATGTACAAATATTTGTTAGCAGTACTGATGTTTCATCGAAATGACAACACAGCCCGTAAATCATATCAAAACCAAATCGATGTAGCTTATCGATTCTTATCGATATAATTGTACATTGATAAAGCCCTACGTTTTACACATTATATCGGAGCCTGGGTTTCAGAAATTGGCTGAAAGAAATGTGGCTCTCTTATCCCCGTATATATTCTCTGGTCATGCTCTGATCTTGCCCATTAGTATATTAGTCATCAGGCTGGGCATATTAATGTGCATGTTTTGTACCGCCTGTTTGATATACAGCAAATTTTCCCATACCTAATGAGGGGACCAAGTCAGACCACTATGTTGATTTCCTCTGGGCATAAGTATTACGGATTATAAAGGAAAACGGCTGGGTTGGTCGGTTGAAGTTAGCCCGTTTTTTTATGGTTACCATTATGTCCCCACTATTTATTCACATTCCCCACAGCATGGTATATAAAAAAAAAATTAATTAAAATGAACCCAGAAGCGGACACCCGTCCTCTTTTTGGCCGAAGCAACCTTTTCTAAAGAGTTTCAGAACAATTGTGCGGCCTGGTCCCTTTTCCGGACCTGAGGACCCATTTTTTTCAGGTTTTATCATAGTTCTCCTGGGTTGGACCCCTCCCCCCCCCCTTTTAACTAAATCCTGGATCCGCCCCTTGAACCTCATTGCTATTCCTAGCAGTCGTGCGACGGCTCTGCGATGCTCAAAGATACACATGACGGATTCGTAAAAATGATCATTGTTCACGGCAGTAAAACATTTAAAATGAGTGATGTATCATTTTCTCGAACCCTTTCAACATTCGACTGGGACCGTTGATGCCCGCTTCCGCTTCATTATATACCTGTATAGAATAAGCTCAATGAGATGTAATCTTATTCTGAAACAGGCGCTTGAATCCCTATTTATTATAAAGTCTTCATATTTCCAATATTCTTAGAAATACAACGAGGAAGTCAGGTCAAACGACCTCGTAATTAAACGGTAATACCGTGTTATCACATGTTATATGACAAAGTAAACAACTCAGCAAAAAAAAATCACAACCTTTCGTGCGATAATGAGGGAAGTTACGTTTTCGACCCGCTTATACTCGCTTTATCTTCCTTTTATGCGTAATCCATATGATAGTAAATTTCTACGGGAGTTACAGTTGCCTACCTTGTCAAATTAAATGTGATAAATCGGTGTAACCGTTTTATTTTTAGGTCGTTATACCTGATTTCATTGAAGAATCCCCAAGATCATTAGCGATATAAAGACTTTATTATAAATAGGGATTCAAGCGCCTGTGTTCTGAAACATGTTTTACACAGTGAACACGAGTCAGTTTCCGGGTTTGATTTAAGAATGATGTTCACGAAGCATTGCGTGCATCGCACGTAGAATAGTCACTAGATCTGCCATAATGGAGCTTTTTAAATTTGAATTGAGGACGTTGATAAAGATTCTTTTCATTGCAGGTATTGCTGGAGCTGCAGTCGATTGCAAAAAAAAAAGAATGGAAAAAGTTATTGAAACGCCGACGCTTTTGTATTTACCACTGTTTTTTCTGCTTTCAGTTTTCTGGAGTGCTATTGAAATTATAATGCACATGTTACTACAAAAAGTCACCCGCTTGTCTGATATCTGTATAAAGCATATTTTAATTCGATGTGTCGGAAAATATGGTTCAAAACCCTTTAAAAAAAGATATTTCTGCTGTTCAAAAGGGGGGGGGGGGGTCCCCCCTCCACCCCGCTAGATCCGCGAAATGAAATAGATGCCGGTTGGCCGATGGTTGAAAAGTTGCCCTTTTCGCTAGAATTTCCCGGTCCTTTTTCTTTCCGGGCCTACCCTGTCTGTCTATACCCATTTAAGCCTTTCATCCCTTGATATCTCTAGTACCCTACCTGCCTGGACTCTTGAGTAGCCAAAGCGGCTGTCTTCATCAGCAGTCGAATATAAATACGTTTCAGTTTGTGCATATATCTGCAACGCCTCTGTTTCAACAGTAAAAGAAGGCGAAGATCAAACCTCACCAAACTGCTGTTCAGCTACCCCGGACACACGTTAGCAGAGATCACGTGAGCCTCAGAGACCAAGCGCTGTAAAAGAACGTGGAAATTGTCATGCCCCTGTCTGATAGCTCCTAATTTTGTGGAGTACTTCCACTTGGTGTAATGGATTATTTTAGCGATATGAGAAAGGAATGTATTGCTCGACATGAGAGTTGTGGTTTAGTTGAATCTGACATGACAACATGCGGAATTTGCCATGTTGTTGAATCTGACTAACGGGATTCTGTTACTAGGGAAAATGTTTTTTTTATTCAGATTGGCAGGAACGGTTGGCTGTCAACGGCCCTGTTATAACTGATAGTGTAATAACCATCTTATAATGTAACATTAACCGGGTATGTAAAACGAAATCAACCGATAATGAAACAAAAACTGATAATGTAATAACAAATCAACTGATAATGTAATGCCAACCGATAACGTAATTAAAAAATAACCGATAATATAACTCAAACCAGTAATGTAATACGAAATCAACCGATAATGTAACAACATTTGCTAACCGATACGGATTACGAAATTACCTGATAATGTTGTTACGGAACCTAATAACAACAGATCACGAAGTCGTGACGAGCATAAATTTTGTAATGGAAATAAAAAAAATCAGATTCTGTAACACTAGGCAGCGTGAAATGTCTAGGAGAATGAAAAAAGAAGTCAGTGGTTTTTTGTTGACAAATAATAATTATTTATACTTAAAACAACCCTTACACTACATTACACTAAATCAATACAATTACACAGTATTACAACAGTATAACAGTAAATCAATACTATCCATAGTATAATAAATAAAGTGTACAGTACCTGGATACCATCGCTGTCACAGCGACAACAAATTGAACAGTTCCAGTATATCTTCTCAGAGAATAATAGTCCAATTCAATCACAAAATCAATCTGTTGTAATCCAAAAGTGAAGTTCTTGTCAAAATCCCGAACGCAAACTGGAGATAGGCCGCACTAAATTTGCATAGAGTTCGTAGAGTCCCTGACACTACTGCAATTATCGGATAAGTCCAAAAACTGCCTCACACTCTTCCGTGTCTGCTAGAATATTTCTCTCTCCTCCCTCTCGGCTTTAAACACAGCCCTAATTTATAGCTTCTCATCCTAAAGGATAGAAACTTATATTTCAAGAACCATCTAAAGAACCCAACAACACATAATACACACGCGCACAAAGAACATTACAAGACACACGCTCATGGAGAGCGACAAGCCAAGAATGTTCCAGATTGGCATGAGCACTGTGTTTGTAAACGTCAGACCCAACACGTGGGTCGGCCCGGTTCGCGCGTCTCCAATGGCAACGGACAATTAATGCTAGCGCAAAAAAAAAATATTCAATGTATATAATTTGCACAATTAACATAATTTCATGTGAACTAGGGACCTATGGGTCTCGACGCTGAGCTAAACTCACAGATTTTTTTTGGGTGTTGTAACCTCCTCCATTTTAATGCTCTCCTATTTAATTCTTAATCTAAATACATGCATCTGCACAGTATTATTTCGGTGCGAAACTACGTCACAGGGTGGTAGCACTCGCTCCCTGTCATATCGTTTTTGTATCCTGGTGTCGCAGGCCCGGTGTCTACTGCACCCCGATAGCTGGGTCATAACACCATGGAACCCAAAAAGACGCACACGTTTGTGAATGATACACGGCTGTGGGGCACAGCCTTCCTTTTAAGCTGACGCCTCGGCTGATATTTGAATTTACGAGCTTTGAGTCCTGTGCTCTACAGGTAACTTCCGTATTTGGCAGGTAAACCATATGTGAAAGATGGACGTTTTGGGATGAAAAATTTGATATACAATGCATTTACAATCCTAAAAGATGTGGTCCTGTGACCTTCACCCTTGATTTCGGGACCCCGAAATCAAAACGATCCCTGTTTTAATGTAGGGTCATTAATAAATCCTGTTTGAAGCAAATCTGTATATCCAAAACAGAGGTCCATAAAATAATTTATGAATGGATTTGCCCTCTGGCTTTGACATTAACCCTGTGACCCAATAATGGAAAGAATCTCCCCTATAAGCAGAGGAGAATGCAATATCTGGAAGATTGAAGGTTTGTGATGCAAAGCTTGGCCTAAAATTTATCCATGGTCTTTTTAGAGAAAAGGGTTCTGTGACCTTGACTTTGAACTCATGACCCTAAATCGATAAGATTCCTATCTTCGTGGTTGGTCATTTATAAGTAAAGCGTGAAACCAGACTGGAGTTATCCACTTGAAAACAAATTTGGACCAAACGGCCCCTGTGCCTTTGGCCTTTGGACCCCATATTCAATAAGGTTATTCCCTTTTTGACAGTCAAACTATTGGCGCAAGCTGGTAGAATTCGGATCAATAGTTGCACTTAACACCTATCCACTAGCTTATTGAATAAGTGGGTCCTGAGACCTTGGCCTTTGTCCTGATTAAAACAAAATAATTACGGTTCTAACGTTAGTGGCTGGCCATACAGACGTTTGAAATACATATGTCAATCCATACTGAATCATCTAGAAACAAATTTGTGGATGGATGGACTGACGGCACGACAGACGAACAGACGGACGCACTTGGTCAATAAACACACGAGGTTTCGGGACACTAGATGAAACCACAGATGATAGCTGAGATGATAGCTATCATTTATAGTCTTTTAAAAAATCCATGCATTAATTATCAAGATACTGAAAGTTTCATTATAAAAAAAAATTATTAATATTTGCAAGGAGACTTGTTGTTGACCTCTATGGATATTTACTTAGAAGCTTCTAAATTAAATGGTTACGATTTGTGCTTTGTTAACGGACGGCCGGAAGAACAACGGTCAAAGCGCCTACCTATACCTCAATTAACTTTCAGTCAGCTGAGTCAAAATGAAGTTAGCGCAGCCTATCCTTCAGAACTGTTTATTTCACAAAATTAATCATTAAACACATTTATTACATTTTGGGTTGTTGATGTGCGTACATATACACAATGTAACTATAACCATTGAACTTTGGAAGGAAAACTGCTCAATAAGTTTTCACACTTGTTGCAGACAAAATTGCAAAAATACGGACTGATTTTGCCTGATTTTCATTCTTAAACTAAGATATCTCAGTCATTGTTGCATGTTATGATTTGAAATTTGATAAGTTTACAAATTCTCGATACCTCTTTCAGCTGTGCATCTCTCTAAGTGCCTCTATATTTGCTTCATTCTTTTACGCATTTTTTGTTGTATTGCTTGCACTTCGAAATTTCGACTAGTCAATTATCAACTAAGCAAAAATCGTTACCGTTAGACCAAAACATTTCTTACTTAATATTAAGGTACGTCAAAAGTAAATATGCTTGCATGCATAATGTTAGTTGTTAAAGTGTTGAGGGTGTCCTCCCCACCCCATCACAGTATCCACCACATTGCGACCATGACGGGACCCTGGTTCAACTACCAACATTCACTTTCATTCATTTATGGAAACAATAAAAATAAACTCAGATTACTAAGAAAATCCATATAATTTTTTTTTTGTGTAAAACATTTGGTTAACAAATGCACACACATCAAAAACATTTCAAAATTATCCGGTGATTGGACCTGCACTTGATAAACATGTAACACATCCAAATACAAACACGGTTAATTTATCTTTTAAGCAATAAAAGGGAAGTAAACTGGTGTTTATTTTACCAACATAAAGCTAACTGAAAGGAATTTTCAGGCAATTTTCTGGCCAATCCCCCTTCATCGATTTTCGTCCTTCGCAAACTTGGCACTTTGGTGCTGATTTTTACTGTGTTGCGGTGAAACATATTATGTAGTACACGTTTCTTCGAGAATTCTTCGTCAAGCATTTTCAAGCAATTTTGGTCGATGTTGGAACCAAACAATACAGCAGACAAAAGGAGTGAGATAGTAGAATCCATGTTCACAATTAAATCTGATCGATCAACATGTTTACATAGATTTTTTAAATTCCCAAGGAACTATGGGAATATAAGATATACCAAGGATTTAAGTACATGATTCTATATTAAATAGCCTTAGACGTATAAACAGAAAAAAACAGCAGTGATCACATAACCTTGGTCCTAAGAGAGCACCCGGTAATGCATGTGTTACCTGCCTTCGTTTCCCTGATGAGTTTTTTAAAGGATGTTGTCACGTTGTAAAGTGCATGTTTAAATAGCAATTGAGTAAGAGCTTCTGTATTTTAATATTATCCATTGTTCTTTTTCAAGTAGAGAGTTTTAAGATGTTTTGCTAAATTGCTAGCCAGGTTTCAGTTGTATCCATCAACTTATTTACGTTATAAGCTAAGGGTCACCTTTAAGGTGAGCGATATGTGACAAGTATGTAACTTAAATACACAAAGTGTGAATTAATCACCTCCAGCTGCACAATCCAACCTTTCGGCGTCTTGCCAGGAACAATGTATAAATAACCCGTGTGTGGCATGTCGTTTTACGTAGCGGTCAGTGACATGGATAGTGTTAATTAATCACCTCCAGCTGCACATACCAACCCTATGGCATCTGGCAAATAAACATGTTTCGTAACCATTGTCTAGCATGTAATTTTACGTAATAAAGGTAGCCCTCACTGAGAGCGATAGTGCAAACATCGAGCCGTCAGGATTTAGCAAGCGAACAGGACAGCACCTCCAAATGTGCTTCGAAAGTTCCGTTATCGCGGTCAACGTTACGTAAAAGAAACAAAATAAAATATTCCACCACCTGGGATATATTCCAACACTCTAACACAATAAAACGAACCTCGGACCAATGTAATCTCTGTATGGAGGAGAAATACAGCATACTGCACCACAAAAGCGACAAGTCAATAATCCTACTAAACAGGCGAGGTGAATTAATTTCGAAATGACGACACCTGAAACCACCGAACCGTGTAAAAAGAAAGTAACAGTTATAGCTGGGTCCCCAACAAGCGTCAGTTATCTGATGATCGCCAGAGGGTGCCGATACCGGCAATGGCGTGAAACTCCGAGTAATAACACGGTGCCCCTGCGTGCTTAACGTTTAATATATATATATATATATATATATATATATATATATATATATATATATATGTTTATATATATATATATATGTTTATATATATATATATATATATATATATATATATATATATATATTCTGCAACAGAATAACCGAATTTTGGAATGAAATTTTACAAATATCATGCCATTGTTAGCATGGTTCATTTATATCCCTGTACCTAGTTAACTATCACTCTATATAAATGCATAATTTACAACTGCAGTAATATCGGTTACTCTCTCAATCCTGTGACCACGCGCCCTTGGTGTTATTGACTGAACGATTTCACAGCTTCCGATATCCAGCTCCCATCTCAGACGCGATCTATTGAATGTGCATGGGTTTACATACCGAGCTTGTCATAAATAAGTCAATAAACTGCACCCGAAGAAAATGGCGTCTGTAGGTACACGTGTATTAAAATTTGTATCAGACTGAATTAAGAACATAGATAAACATGATTTACCACTACATCAAATGATCGACTAAAGTGCTGCGTTTGACAGCGTGCACCATAATATTCTATTAAACCAGTTTAAGACCCGATTTGTAGTTGATGCTGAAGGAACAATATTTCAGTGGTTCAGGTCGTATCTACATGGACGCCGGCAGGCTGTTTGCATAGAGGGCACTGCTTTTATCTTCAGGGATCTACCAATTTTTTGTTCCACAGGGGTCATGTTGTGGACCCTACCTCTTCCTGTGCATGGCATGCAAGCGCTCTGTCACAAGTCATCAGAACACATATTCCATTAATGTAATGGATATGCAGACGATCATTGTTTATATTGGTCCTTCAAGCCAGATGAGGAATACGCGGAACATCAGGCCATTAATGCTATGCAGAGATGCCTTTCAGATATCAAGTAATGGATGTCGGAGTTTAAATTAAAGATGAATAGCTCTAAAACAGAATATATTGCACTTGGTTGCATGTCAACTATCTAAGCTCAGTCACAGTTATATTTGTGAAGGTAATGAGATCATCATATGTGTTAATGATGTAAATTATCTTGGTTTAAGACCTGATCCACAACCTAGGTCTGATAAACATATTATGTTAAAGTGTAAAATTGCTTCCCACAGTTTACATTGTATTAGATAGATCTATTTGAAAATTTCTGACGCCGGAGAACTGTCAAATTCTAATCGATGTACTCGTGCACAGTCACTTAGAGTACTGCAACTCTTTGCCATATTGATTTTTAATATTGACAAGTTCACCCCTTTATATATATATATATATATATATATATATATATATATATATATATATATATATATATATATATATATATATATATATATTGCCCTTTAGGATAAAATTTGAAATTTGTGTGTTGGTATATAAAGCACTTAATAACATGGCACCATACTGTATAATGAATATGCTTAGAGTCAGATAAAATACCTAAATCCCTGAGATCTGGGCTCGTGGCATTTTTATATAGTTGCACCGAGGGCTAGCAGGAAAACTTTCGGTGATTGAAGTTTCTATGCCTGCGCAACCAAACTCTGGAACCTACTTCCCATAAACGTAAGAATGCAGAATTCAATGATATTTAAAAAAAAAAAAAAAAAAAAAAAAACTTGAAGACTTTCTTCTTCCGTCAGGCTTAAGGTGATTTTACCATTACCGATGAAAGGTTTATTAATTAATCATTTTAAATATCTTGCCTTTTACTGTGTTAATATGTATTTGAAAATTTACATTATGTGCATATACATATGATTTCCATGTACATTAATCCTCTGTTATGTGCAGCGTTTAAGAATAATTTTATATTACAGATGAAGCTTTATAAAACTAGAAAATGTAACATTTAAATATAAGGCTTTCACTCGAATATTCCGATTGAATCAAACATCAAAGAAACGCAGCTTGTAGATTTGGCCTGAAATTACTTTCATGGATTACCTCCCTTTAACTGACAAATGTCCCGTGATAGCCAATGAAGTGAACGACTGCGCATCCATTGCACGCTTGTAAAAAACACTCTTCCGCTAGATTTTATACGCAAATTTATGACCGGGCGCATTATGATTTGGTGCTGGACATTAAGGGTTCACTCGAAAATTCGAAACTGATTTCGGTTCCGGGAATACCGGTGCTGTACGGTATCGCCTTCTTTATAAGCAGGCGGACTCGGTTTTTATAGACCAATTGTGATTACATAATATATCATTTAATAAAATTACATAATTCAATGATAAAAATATTATCAAACGTCAGCGATACACATTGGGACCAAGAGAGAGCATTATTTAATGTGACTGACCAATCTATATACCCCCGCAAATAATCAACAGCGAATTCCCCAGTAACTTGAATGCGTTCAATGGTCTTATGCGTAAGTCAGTCTTATATAGCAAACACGCATAAGACGCAGTCTTTTCCTACATAGTTGCCGCTCATATTTTTCATGGATTTCCCTCTTTTTTTAGCAAATGAAATTCTGGTTTATGACACTAATTTGGTCTATGGAACAAATTTCCTACAAAAATTCATGAAGGTATGGACAAAGGTCTAAATGTATTGTTGAGCATATGTTCCATTTTTAGAACTGAAGCACATGCATATTTGTATCTTTTAGGTAAGCTGCCAAAATGCCAGGTATTGTATCGGCCGATAAAGAAATAAGAAACGAATAAAATAACGCCCGCTCGCGCTACATGTTTTTGTTACAAGAATAATAGTGTGTGGTGTCTAAGCAACGGAATACAAAGTATGTCGGTATCCTATGTTACCCTGGGGATATGCAACCAAGATGTACTTCATTTTAGTTAATCGCATTGCCCTAACTAAGTATATGCAAATTTGCAGAATTCTTTTCCGGTTTCGCACAGGCCAGTAACACACGCATCCCCTTATTTTTTTTTATCTTGGTGTTAACCAGGCCAGGTGGCTTCTGCACCTACGCACCCTGGGTGTGTAATCGTCCCCATAGCTGGGTGTCAATCACGAGTAAACCCCAGAAAGGCGTACTCATTTGTGAGTGAATCTTGAACAATATGGCCGCCATTTTTTTTCCAAAATGGTCGCCATTAACCAGCTTCTCATAAGCATTTTAATGTAACATTTGTAATAGTGGTCAGGTTCAAATGGTCTTTTTTCAATCTATAGGTATGGGGTATGGGGTTTCAACAAAGATCTACGATGCATACTATGGCAATTTCGGTGTATTTCACATGCGTTTCTTGCCAACGGAGTGAAAACGGAGGTTCTCAATGGGCTTAATTTTCTGAAAGTCTCTCTTTGTGCTTTGTGGTTGAGAAATAGTATACACTGTGTATCCGAAGATTTATATGTAAATCATTCTTTCAGTCTGGAAAATTTCTTTGTAAACATAACTGCTATAAACTGTTTATCATAGGTTTTTCCTTTTTAAATTTCTTCAGAGATTACAATATGTTGCGAGTGTCAAATCTTAATTTTCATTTTATGATTGAGCTTCCGTTTTAAGGGATTCCTTCATATAGAATGCAAAAAGCGGACTTAACAATATACTTGCAGTTGAAGGCTTTATTTGACATTTATGAGATATACCAGAGGTGACATCCTTTTAAAGCACAGATTATTAATTGGTTTATAATTTTATCGGCTGTTTTCTCGTATGGTGTCTTGGACTGTTGTTATATAACCTGTTTACCCTGCTTCTAACAAATACTATGCGAATTACTGGACACCCCTTTGGTATATTACAATACCTTGGTTACAGAGGTGTGTTGCTTTATCTGTTTACCAGGTTCATATGCGAGACGTTTGTTTCGTTAAGAGGAATTAAGTGTCAAGCAAGTTTTGGCAATCGGCCTTTACCGTTTAACAGCAATCTGACATCAGAAACATAACAATTTACAATTATATAAAGAAATCTACAAAATTTACTGAGATAAACAAGTCAATAAATTTCATTTAACATAAGATTTATTTTCTTCTCAAATTTCACCTTTTGAAAGGATAGACAATGTTACTATACCGGATAGATGCATTGTGGCTTTTATAACTGCATACGTCATTTTTAATCTATACTTCTTTTGCAGACAAACTTAACGAAGTTTATTTTATTATCCTTTTTCCCTCCAGAGTTCAAACTTTATTTTAAAAGATATAATTCAGCAGGGCCCATTGTTGCGGAATTCAAAGGCCCACTAGCCACATGTACGGTAAAAGATCCAAATATATTACATTTACTCCAGGAGGCTGCGAGAAAATGGAAACTTTCAAAAGTATTTTTGGAAATAACAGTAATTTTCATTTCCTCATTCCATCTAGCTTTCATTATGATAATAACAATAATAACATGTTGTAAAAACAATATACCAGTCCCATGAGCGATTTCGAGAAACTGGGATCGAGAAATATGGGCAATGTTTCGTTAAGGGTGGGTTGATGCGGGGACATAGTCCAGGCGAGGACCCACCTTCGGAGAGATTTTGTTGGCAACGAGGCGTGTATCGGCAAGGTTTAGAGTGGAATGACTCTTTCTTTGGGCCAAGCCCGAACTTATCAACTTTGAGCAGGACGCATTAATTAACAAATTCATGATATTCAATCTACAACTAATAGTTTATGCTAACAACAAAGCTAAACGAAGAAGGGATACTTTATATATGGTAAAAAACATATATTTACTTTATAAACGTGAATAATACGCCAGTCGTGTATCTGGTAACCTCTGGCCTCATTAAATATGCGGAAATTGATGAGAATTGATGGGAAGGTAATTCGGTTCAGAAACTCTACTGATTAATATGTATAATGAGTTACATGAACATCCGTAGAATTTTCGGTAAGTCACCAAGGTGCCTCAAAGTTCGGTGACCTCTGACCTCATTTAATATACATGGACGTATTCAAACTTATACGAGATATTTTCTCGATTAACATTTCTGATGTGTTTTATCAAAATACTTCATATACTTCATAAGTTATCTCGGCGACCCCATAAAGTGGTAATGACCCGTAACCTTATTAAATATCCGTGGATGTTGCCCATAGTCGAACTCGCGCGACATAAGCTGTTTGTAAGTAGTTATGGTGAGTTCCGTGAACATTCATCAGCGCTGGTAAGTTATCGCGGCGACACTAAAAGTTATCAGACGCTATATTCCCGAAGGCCATTTCTTCACCGTAACTTATCTTCACTCCAAAAAGTGATTGATTTTAATTAAATCTGTAGGATGGCTTGGAAAACACCAGAGAACAATCCATAAAATCTAGATTTTAATTAAAATGTAATGCAGATTAAGTCTTATGTTATTTAGATCACCAATATATCCTTAAGAATAATTTACCATTATGAAATAGGGCCAGTTGTTTATCAGGACTCGCATTATTCTTGAGCAGCATTTCCTGCACTTTTGTTTAGCCAAATTCCGGCGGATGTATATCTGTGTTCTCCGACTCCTTTCGTTTATACTTTCTTCTTTCATGTGCTGGCGGAGATTTTTTTTTCAGTTTTAGGACCCATCAATAGCACCCTGCCTTCCCCAGACTGTGAAGTCACTTTGGATATCACAATATGTTAAACAGTTTTGGACTTCAGTGAAGTTACCAAAAAAAAAACACCTCTGTACTTGAAGTATTCAAAACACATTCATCAGGGGTCCTCTTACAACATAGCTTGAATTCAATTAGAAACTGGTGTTATTTTTGTATTAAGGTCTGAATTTTTAATTATATGCCAATATATATACCTCCATCTGTCCCGTATTGACGCCCATGTAGATTTCTAATTCGTATGAAAGATTTCAACCCAGTAGTCTTTATCTTATGATATACTGAAGAAATGACCCGAAAGACCAGGTCAGAAATAATGGACTCAAAAAGGGGCGCGAAGCTGAATTGAATAATTTATTGTACCGGTTGATAGAACTTTCAATCTGTATCATATTACAATTGACACAGGTTCAGAGTGTCCTTTCCCAGCACAACTGAAGAATATACAACCGGTTATTCCTGCATTAACACATTACGCAGATCTGGACTCACTATTGTACGACTCTGACAGAAGCGGATTCAGAGAGGATGTCGTCCAGACGCAGCCACCTTTTTAAAGTGTTTCAGACTAATACATTCGTCTTACCACCCCCCCCCCCCCCTTTCAGTACCCTGGACCTTTATTTTGGGTTTGTCTTTAGTCCTCCTGGATTTCACCCCTCCTTTTCCTAAATCTGAGATCCGCCCCAGTCTGCTGCTATATATGGCATGTAGGCGTCACAATGGGACCCCAACAAAGTTTCTCGGCTTCTGAATACACATTTGGCATAGCTATAAATATTGTGAATTTGGTATGAAGTTCGTTCAATTACGTTGAATAGGAATTATTTTAAGGCAATAACATTAACAGGGGTGTAAGGTAATATTAAGCAAGTATATGCATGAAAAATGTAAAGAGGTGTTTCCTTTTTATGTAACTTACAATTTTGATTTGAAAGTTTGACGGGTGAGACAAGTAGTCCCGGGTTTCCCACAGTGTCTATCAAGAAGAGGTTCATTCTGAGTAGTAACAAGCTCTGGCGGAATGATTAATTAAAAACAAAGACATTGTACCGTTTTTCCGAAAGGAAGCGTTTTACCAGTGACAATATCAACCTGTTAACCAGAGCAGCAGCCATTCATACCTGATAATAATAATAAAAAAAAATAATAATAATAACAATAACAATAACATATGAATGTGACAACGTAATGTTTTAAAATTTAGTTTAGAATTTAATAATTAGATGGCACACATGTCAAGCAATCGAGCGGCTTCCCCGGTTAAGCATTTTCACTAGGGAGAAACCATATATATATATATATATATATATATATATATATATATGTCGCAATACGTTACTGATGCAATCTAAGTAAATTAACTTCCGCGTCGGTTAAATCCGATCTTTAACATGAGCAACCGTTTCGTCTAAGAGTAACGCTTTTCTTCAGCTTCAAGTGATCTCAGCTTTTGTTATGTCACGGGAGTACTTCGCCTAAGACAGAGAGTGTCACTAGATATGATTGTCTGGTGCAAGTCTAATGTTACAAACATAATTTAAAAATGACTCAAATATAAATTATGTTATTTTTTCCCGAAATATGGCGGCTGATAGTCCCAGATAAATTACACTTTTTTTAAATCCAGAGTGTTTTCTCTAAGGGGAGAGAGAAAGAGAAAGAGAGGGGTTTTGAAGTAGATGTCTTTGCACATTAAACGATGCAAACATAAGTGATGTCAATTTATCTTCATCTGAACAGCTTTCATTCATACAATCAGGTATAGAATCTCACTCAAAGCTTTTGCCTCGACATGAAAATCAAAATTACTTTGAACGATGAAAATATACAAGATATTTATTTACCAAACATTTTACAAAAAACAGTCATTTTCATCACGCAAATTATGGATTTTTATTGTAAAGTATTCAATAATGCCAAGCTGTGCATGAGTCGAACTGTAAGTGATTTCCAGTAAGTAAAGTTATTTAAATATGGTGAATATGTGTTTGGAAAAAAATATGGTTGCGTTCACCGTGAAAGGTACCAGTATTCAAATATTAGGTCGTGGCCAAATGCCTTTACAGTCCGTTATCAACTTTTAATAAACAAATATTTATATAATACCGCTTACCGCGAATATATTTTCCATTTATACTTCTATTTTTGTGGCTTATTTTTATAAATAAAATGAAGACAATATGAAGAACAATGATGCAAACAACAAGCATATTATGTAAATGCAGCTACCCATGCTAACAATAGGCGTTATATACATTCGAAGCTCAATAAAAAAGCCATCAGAGCAGCCTTAAGAGTTTGTAGCTTCACTAAAACTGAAAAAAAGAACACGCACAAGCACCGACTGTAAAAGATTACATGATAGAATAATCCGTCAACCCTTAAAAACAGGATAAAACATATAAATTCAGTACAATCTTATCAATGACTACAAGCATACAATAAACAAAAATATTTTTTTCTCCTATAAACATAATCCTTTCACATCCTATGTTGAAAGAGACTAACATAACATTCACTGAGCAAGTATCCTTAGTTAAGTCAGCTGTATCTGGCCTTGCACCCAATAAAATATTAATACATCTTAAATTTTAATATCTTTTTCCTCTGAATTTTTCTTAATCTTTGGGCCTAATAGTAAACATATAGTAATTAAACATTTACTTAGATATCATCATTATCTTTGCTGAAGGAGCGCCTAGGGCGGGAGTCCTTGACTTCCTGAACTTCGGCGCTCGAGCGCCGTCTTCTTCAAAAAGAAAGAAAGGAAAAAACAAATCGCCGTTCTTTCGCTAAATGTATTCTGATTGTATGATGCCATTGTAGTTTAATCGACCTATTGAACATTGTATTATACTCTAATTACTCTCTGTGTTACAGGGCCCTTTTGTAAACAGAATTTTATCCTAATAAAGGCTACCATGGAATATGTTGCCGTTGTAAAAGGTACAACAGAAGTAGGGTCAAGAAAATTCGTCGCCCTGGGAAAAGGGAGCTATGCCACTACGGGCCTATTGACCAATTATTAATTTGAACGACCGGCTTCATGGATTCTATGCAAGGTCCTCTCGCTTCAAGTGTCCTGTTAGTGTCCCTTGGTTTAACAGAGATCATTGTCCGCATTGACAAGGTTTGGTCATTTACATCATTCTTTGGGGGACTAGAAGTTGAGGTCTCGGTTTTCCGTTTTAAACATTGGGGGGTTCTGAGTATGGCTAGGAGACCCTTTTGAAATAAACGATGGGTAGCACAGTAGATTAAGAAATTCAGTGCGGAATTAAGATGAGCTAACAATGTGAGCCACAAATGAAGCTCACTAGGTTGTTTATATCTCAGATGAATCAATATTACAATCGCATAAGGAGCCCAGGTTAAAATAACTGCACTGAAAACAATGAGTAAAACTTTGCTGGACTTCATAGTCTCGACCAATGCCTTTTTCGTAGCCATCTTATTGGAAGGATTCGTGCGGCTTGCGTGGACATTAAACTTTGATTTTCGGATGTGTTGAAACATACATACATGTGACACGATCATTATTAATATGCAAGGAACCAGGAAAACAGCTACAGTGACAGTATGGGAAATATTCGGCTCCCCTTTCATAACGCAAGTATGGTAGCTTTCATCAAACATGTGCTCATCCCAGCCGAACAGGTTTCCTACCTCCATCCCAAAGGCCAAAAGCCAAAGAAGTGAGCAGATGACGATGTTAACCCGTCGGCGCCCGAACAGCAGCTTTTGTACTCTCGTATGACACACGAACAGGTAGCGGTTTACCGTCATAGTTGTCAGGCTGAACAAAGCACAAAAACAGGCCGTCAAACACAGGCAGAAAACGAGCTGACAGAACCATGGATGATCCAGGAAGAACTTCTCATCCGCTGCAGCGCCTTTACAAATTAAAATGAAAGAAAAACAAAGCAAAATAAGTAAATAAAATATTTACCAAATACACAATTATAAAATTAATAAAGAGCAGGTAACGTAAATAAGCCACTCAAATAACCCGCGTGCGCTCCCTGAATGAACCGAGCAAAGCAAGTCAATCGCTTTTTTTAGATCAGCTGTCTTAAACTGACAGAATGTTATTCCGCAACATACTAGTTACAAAAAGGGCTTTAAGTCCATTTTCTGTTGCATGTATTCTTGTTAAAACAGTTTTTGAACAGTTTAAACAACTTAGTACGGCTTGTTGTTGTTCATCCAATCTTATCCATATTTATGATGTTATCCCTATTTTTTTGTGATTGCTATTAAATAATTCATGAAATACCAGGTAATCCGGTCAGGTTAAGCGTAGTTTATCCGTTTATCGACAGTTTGCCTAGATATGAGGACATTACACGCCGCAGACGCAGACTTTTGTCTATTCGGTATTATTAAGGGTGACATGTTTCTATTCCCGATAATTCATGGTTGGTTCAAATCTGGGTAGTGGGCATTTATAGTTACATTTAAACAATAAATGCTTTTATAATAAAAGTTTGAAAAATGATTATACAAACCGATGTCAGATCATCCTTCTAACGGAAAATCTTTTATTTGTATCATATCCGATTAATGATAATAATAATTTGTTTGGCTAAAACGTAATGACTGCAACTACTTCAATCTACCATCAAACCCCATCCTTCTAAACCGTGACTCAAAATTTTGTATCAACTTCCTTCACCGTATAATTATGCAGATAATTAGTCAGGTACCATGTTTTACATACGTCTAGACCTAATTGACCTTGGTTGTATATTTCCTCTTATTATCAACCTATTTTCAAATCTTCACATCGTACAATAATAGAAGCCGCCCGTTACCTTAACGCTTTGACCTATTGGTTGATTGATATAATATGCATAATAATTTGCTTGACAAACAGCTCACGGTTTAAAAGTATGCATTGAGTAACAGATTCACGACATTTCTTAACAACCTCAACCTTAGTTGTTCTTGTTTCATTGTATAGATTTGAAGAAGGTCCGAACTTACCAACGATGCACATGGGCCCTGCCAGCACAGTCGTACAGAGGTCAGCAAAGGCCATGTTGATGATAAACTCATTACCGGCCCTCCTTAGTTCCTTGTTGGTCAGAAACACGGTCAATATAAGTGAGTTACCGACCACCCCGAGTGTGATGACGCCAGTCAATGCAACGTATAGAATTCCCTGTGAAGGATCTGATACAAGCAGACTGGCCCGAGACACACTTATATTTTCCATTTCTTTTAAGAATGGTCTTTTAATATTGGTGACCTTTTATCTTCTTACTCAGTATCAACTTTTTTTAGTTTTTTTTTCAAACCTCTATAGCCTGAAGCACGCTAGGACAAAGATATGTTATCCGGAATCAGCGATATATGGATAACATCAATATTTTCAGTCTATGTGGCCTTGCCACCAGTCCAGGTGCATGCGCACTCTGCTGTGTTCGGGTCCAGTGATCCAGTAAATTAAACAGGTGAGTTAAACTCCGACCTCACATTTATGGATACAATAAATGTCTTACTTGTAATCATTTCATATATGATTTATACAATATATGGTCAATATAATTGACCAATACAGTTAGTGTCAGTCTCTGCCAACAAATGACATGTATGGAAAGTAAAGGGGTACGTAAACTGTCAGTCCTCAATTAATAAATGCGAGTGCCCGATATCTTCAATTTAAAAACCAAGCTTTGTAACCCGTGCTGACTAGATTTCTTGATCTTCTGGTGTCGCTGTTTCTTCACTCATTTATGTAAGGAAAATCCTGAAAATCTACAAAAGTAAGAATTTTGTCACACATCATTTGCCAAGAGATTTAAATATAAACACTTAGAGATTACGAAATGGTTATATGTTCCATTTCTTCCATCTGTCCTATATAGATCATGAAGCCTCAGTGCAAAAATGAAATAAAAGCCCGATTTACACACGTTTTTCTGGAGCGCTCTACATCGTTTAGCGCTGCTAATTCCCCAAAACGCGCCAGAGTTCGAGGATTTGGTCTAGAGAGCGCTAAAGGTTGACTCGGCTGTCATGTGACTAGGATTTACCCTTGCGCGCAAGAGAAATCCAATCTGGACTGCGCTAAGCGATAGATTGCAGTTTTTATCTGCGTGTAAACGTTATGCAGATTCTAGGCCGGGCCAAGTCTAATGTAGCCTAACGATACAGGTTATCAGCTCTACATGGTCACTTGGTCCGGCAAAGTATGAACGCAAGTTAAAATGAAGGCCGCTTCACATTTTTCTGAACCGGTTTTCCGCCCGCCAAATTTTCCTAGTGTAAATGGGGCTAACGATGACGTTCATCGCCGTGGAACTATATCAGCCACAGCGACAGCCCGTCTCCTTAAGCGACGCTTACATGAGGACTAGCAGTTTGAACAGTTTCAGCTTAATAGTAACAATCATTTTAAATTAACACAATATTTTAGTTGTGTTGATTGTGTTTGATTGCTGTTAATTTCTATAACAGGATTACTAAATTTACCCTATATATCCAAAAATTTTCAGACCAGTGAGAGCGGACTATCGCATTTTGGCCACCAATTTTGAAACCCGGAATCTTGGCCCAATGTACAACCACCTACTGGCAAAACCTAGACTGGTACCCCGCTCTATTATAATACTCAGCCAATCAACGCCATCTTCAGTACTCCCAGTTGCATCTCCTTGCCTTCCGATAGACTTGATCCATCTCAAACATCCACGCTCATAACGGTTATCATGGACGCTCACGCGGTCCTGGTTAATTACCCGTGGAGAGTTCTTGCAAGATAATTTTCTGTTATAAATTCTAGATTTAAAATATTTAAGAGGGAGTAGTTGCAAAAACTAAATGATAGGTGTATATGTAATACGATTTACTCATGCTCTACGTGGCATTGATTTATCATTATTATACATTTTTGTAATCAGTTGTATCAAAAAGAAACGAACAGCCAACTTTTGGCAATTCCCCCCGACCATGTTCTCCCCAGACACTGAAAGAACGGAAAGGTTGATAACTTCTGATTACGACGTGCCACAAATCGGCGGAGAGTCGAACATGTAGAAAAAAGTACACATGGGCTCTTTTTCTAGACATTTCTATCTCATATTATGCCCATTTATAATAAATAAATATAGTGTCCGGTACACTGTTATAATATGGCAAAGTATGAATAATTCATCACCAATATGTGCCAGGGTTCCCCAGTCACCTGCAATCTTCTCTATCAAAACCGCCTGTGTAATCTAAAGTCGATAATTTGTAAGCCGTTGAGAGAGTGAAATTTTCGATTATAACAAAAGGAATGCTGATTTTCTCCTGAACAAAAGCAGAAAAAGGTGCCGAATGCAGCTTGGTTTAAATTTTTGTTTTAGTGCCAGGGAAATGTTGCAATAAATGAATACCGCTGTGAGTTGACGCACTTAAATACAATCAACAAAACAATCGTATGGCATTAATGTAATATTTATTTTAACAAATAATTACTGTCACCGGAAGACTCTAGTTATCATGTCACCGCTTCTATACTTTCAATGTCAAGGCTCTAGGTGTCACTCATGTACAAACGTGTGTTACAGACCCTGATTGGGCTATTGATCTCTAAATATTCTAATAATAATGAAAAAAATATTTACCACTCTGATTTTCAATATGTAGTTGTACCACAAATCTATAAGTATGTTGTAAAATATACACTTGGGTTTATTTTAATGACATTTATATCTCCTATAAAGCCACTTGGCACTATTTAATTGTCTGGTTGTTCAACAAGATAGTTAGATAAAAAAATATTATTTGATATTTAATACCAACACTTTACAAACAGAATGAATGATTCGTGAAATCAGAGGCTCTTACCTATCAGAGCGCACGCCCGTGCCGGATAGCTAACATGTAAGGAGTGACTCTGTACGAAGCACCGCGCATGCTGACTACACAGGACAATGCTTGTTCGGTATCCGGGTAATAAGACAATATGGTCAAAGAATGTAAACACGTGGTATAATTATTTATCTCACTAAGTCAATGACGTATACTCTAACCCTTTGACCGATAAGGAATAACGCATTAGACATAAACAGTTATAAAGGCAATTTTAACTCCCGGCATCAAACATTTTCTTTTGATTATTAAGAAACTTACCAATTTTGAGTTCCAGCCGCTCCGACATTTCTTTCCAGAAGATAAAATAATACAATTTTCTAATCTAAAGTCTATATAATAAATAATGTATATATAATGTATATATATATATATATATATATATATATATATATATATATATATATATATATATATGTATATATATGTGACATAATACTTGTCACGACATGTGATTACTTTCATAGTTTTAATAATTTGAACAATACACGGAATACGCGTTAAAAGTGTCGCCGTTTTAAAATGCTGTATTTTACCGTTAATGTCTGAGAGTCTTTCAGGTTTAGTTCATATATAAAATTATTTTGGTCAAAGTTTCATAACATTAAAGCATTACATTAAAAAAGGTTAAATAAACATATGTTACAATGAATATGTGAAACCAGGGAATACTCATATTTCCGAACACTTTCGCTAACTACAGGTAATTTCTAATTCACTCAATAACATAAGCTTCCATGAATACCACTTCTAAACACAAGTTATAGTGTTTAATAGTATAACATATTTACCGCAAAACGACTTAGCAAACCCGTGTAATTTTTGCACTTGCCACTGTGTACCATTGAACAATTAAATGTTTTTTTTTTTTCGACCAGTATTACTGAAAAATGTATATCAAATGAAATAATCTTTTATTTTTATTCATTTTTATTATGTAAAAGGTATCTGCTATATTCTTATTATACATGATCTTTCACTTTGGACATTCAACATACACTTGCGTCCATATCACCCACGCTGTACCTATTTGTATAACTGAGGATTCACACTTCACGTAAATGCTCTAATATATAGACTATCACCATACACGGATGATCCAAATCCACTGAAAGTGTTTCTGTTACATTCTACAGGCTATGTCAAGAATACATAGTATTTTCTTGTTTTCTTTCATTATGGTATGCAATAGTTGTGATCGACGTAACCAGTAATTCTTTGGACCATTCAGTTTATCTATGCAGAAATTCGGCCTTTAATACAGAAAAAGTACTTGTACTTCCGAAGATTGTATATATTATATAGATGTATATACATGGTCAATTCTCATGAACTGTTGACAATTTACTTTCACAATATATTTATACTTAACGTTAATAATCCTTTCTTCACAAATTTGAATCCGGCTTGTGAACAGGTGGATATATATATATATATATATATATATATATATATATATATATATATATATATATATATATATATATGGATATGTAACATTATTATTGACAGTGCCAGAAGTAAAAAAAAGGGGGTGAAAATGGCTAGAAATTGGCAATTCATGTTATTATAAAATAGCTATAAACCGCTACGGGAGTTATGGAAAACAGTTATTCGTTTCTACGAACTGTAGCATTACAATACAGCCTATAATATCAAACGACTTCAACGGATTTATAAGGACCATAAAAGGGCTTTCATCACGTTTTCCCCGAAACAGCGGAAGTGACTGTTGTTATATTGATCTTGTTTTGTATTCTATGTTTATAAAGTTTTTATTATGTGTTCATGATGTTGTCACCTTTAACACAAAAACTACTATGCTTTTATTCTCTTTATCGATCTCAATTTATGTTTCTTCACGTATCATTTTCATTTTGTCTTAATCATTTTTTCAACCTTTTATTTTATGGTCTTTCTTTTATTCTCTCTGTACGTTTCTTTTCTTTCTTTACATTTCTCTCTTTTTCTTCTTTCATTTTCTTGTGTTTACTTCTGTCCCCCTTTCTTTATAGTGTTATCTGTCTTTATCTTTCTCCTGTTCTTTCTTTACAGATTTCTTTCTTATATTTCAAGCCCTGTTTTATTTCCTTCCTCTCTACATTTGTAATCTCTCTCTCTACCCTTTTTATCACTGTCACTCTCTTCCTGTCTCTGTATCTGTCTTTTCTCTTGCTTTTTCTGTCACCTATTCTGTCTCTCTGTCCAGTCTCTCGACCAAATGATTTTGGCTGTCTATCAATCTGTCATTTTCTTTGATCTCTCCCTTTTTTTTTCTCTCTCTCTCTCTCTCTGTCTTTCTCACTCTCTCTCTTTCTCTCTCTCTCTCTCTCTCTCTCTCTCTCTCTCTCTCTCTCTCTCTCTCTCTCTCTCTCACACACACACACACACGTCCTTTCAATTGCACATTATAATGACTTTCTGGTCGGGTGGACTTGCATAATTAGCGAGACCCTGAAGCTTCTCTATATATTATCAGATGGTATTGTTATTACAACACTAATCACACTTAGAAACTGTTATTTCCAAGTCTGTGAACCCCTAACCACTCTATAAAATATCTAAGCAAATTGTCGTCCATTTGGAATGGTTGTCTCAGACAGTCGATCGCAGCACATGTACCGGATAATAACAATCAGGAACAGGCACAATATACGGTACATTATGCGTAGAAAGTCTACCACTTCACTGTTAAACAAAAACAGTGTAACATACCTGCGAATAAGAGTGCCTACACTCAGAGAAATTTCGCACTGTGACGTTGTCAGTGTTTTTTTTTTTTGTTAACAAATAACTATAATTTATTCTTAAAACAACCCTAACATTACAATACACTAAGTCAATACAATTTCACATTATAACAGCAAATCACACAGTAAAATATACAAAGTGCACCGTACCTGGATACCACCACTGTCACAGCGATAAGTCCTTTAAAATGTATAAGCCGGACGAACAGTTTACACAAACTCTCTCGGAGAATAACAGTCCAATGTAAAGCTCTTGTAACAATCCCGAAAGTATACTGAAGACCAAATAAGATTAGTCACAAATCCAGAAGAAAATCTATAATTGCCGCACTTATCGGAATAGGTCCCAATTACTGACATACACGCTTCTGTGTCCGCTGGAATACTAAAATGTATTCTCTCACCTCTCCCTCGGCTTTAAAACACAGCCCCCTTTTATAACTTATCGCCCCAAGAGATGTACATTGCACAATATGGGCGGTATGTCGTTAAAATGCTCCATAAATTACTCGGGTCTATGCAGCAAGTAGATGTCCTGGATTGTGGTTAAATTCTTGATTATTTTAAATAATTGAAATGCAACAACTTTTTTTAAGGTAGAATTACTAAGACATGCGGGCTTGGTTAAGAAACTAAAGTTTCACAGGAAACTGCATGTCTTTATATATTTACCTGAACCGATTACTAATCGATCATCGATCGGTATGCTCAAACCAATGATCTATTATGAAAAAGGAACCGACTCCCACCACTAGGTTCAACCAATGCGGATTAAACCGAGCCTGCAACAGGCGAGGCCGCTACAACACGTGCTACGTGTAGCACACGAACCAAATGTCAACAACGCATGGAGCACCCCTGCGTACAACACATGCAAGACCGCTGCACACAATAAAAAGGGCACCTGTAACAATGTGTGTATATTTTGTATACAATATAATTTATATTATATATGCGTATGTTTAATCGTTCAATAAATTCTGTTTCTTAAACTTTTAATCATTTGTAGCTCTAGTGAGAACTTTTCATGACCACGACTTTGCATTTTGGAAGTAAATTAATCATTACAAATTTTGCGGGCATTTTATTGAAAAAAAAAATACCGGCAGTGTTGTTACTTTGCTAGTGAGGTTTGGCTCCATTTCCAAAATCTTTTTGCCAACGAAGTGTACCACTTCAGTTCGGAACCCCTTTTTTCTTGACGTAGACTAAATGCCAGTTTAATTAGCACGCCACTGATTAAAGGTAAAGTTATCTACATATATCAGGATCTTTACCAATTTTATTGACATGGTATTGACCCCAACGGATTCAATCTCAGGTTCATATGCTAGAAAATGTTGTTAATATTGTTAATTAAGTTAACCTGGTCATCGAGGCTAATTAGTCTATGGTTGTCACAGTGATAGAGTTGGTATATAGCACGTGCCCACGTGGCAACACCTTCTAATACTCACCAGGGAACCTGAGACAGGTGACACCCGTGGTCGGAGGTAACAAACGGCACTTCCATTTACCGTCGATGTTCTAATTGGTTCTCATAGCATTGGTGACCGGTGGGCTATTTGTTTCGGCGTGTTGTTTTGTGTTTTTCTCTGCGGCGCCTGAATGTATTTTAAAAAAGCGCCGGCCCTAAATAGACGCCGGCTTTGATTAGAAGCCGGGTCATAACCAGGTAAAAAAAAAAATGAACGCACGGTTTTTCAACTTGTTTTGCAATTAAACCCCTACGGGTTCCATAATGATGACATTGTCATGACTAGCAATGTTTACCACTTTGATTTGTAATTATGTTATCGGTTTGTGCTATAATATCGGTAAATTTCTGATTACATAATCGGTTTATGATACATTATAAAACGATTATTACATTATCAGTTGTAACAGGGAACTACTTGCAGTGACATGGTACACTTAAGTAATTGCCTAAGCATGGACTTCCGTCGTGCAGTACTGTGTTGATGTGTTAAATGTATTTTATAACCATTCCCTGTATGTACTTGCCAGACAATACATAGAAAAATGAATACAAACAAGCAAATTGATGTACATTTGGATCAAAGGACACACGAGTCACGGCGCCCAGCTGTATTTTGTAATATTTTAGCAAATGCAAATTTTCTATTTCTATTGTTATTGTTTTTAAATATTAACTTTGAAAAGCTAAGAGGAATTGGTTGTGGTCTTCGGTGATATTTAAGTACTAAATTGCGTAACTCACCATAACATAACATGACTGCCATGACCAAAATAGGTTTTTGAGATACTGTGTCACATACATTTCAATTTTTTTAGTTGGTCAGACGTAAAGGTTGAAACAGAGGAGTGATAAGTTTATTTCATTTTCTACTGAGGTAGGGGCATAATGATTTTATGTTTCTATTAAATCATACTTCAATTTATCCATTTTGGCAGGAGAAAAATAATTTAATTAATGAATAATTTTTATCCTCTACATTTGTTTAATTAAAAAAAAATATAAATTTCTTATATAACATATCTGCAAATAGTTATTTCAGATTGATATATCGCATCATTTGTTATCTTTAGTTTGGCTAATATCATATCAACTTTTGCATACACATATATGTAACTGATTTTCCATCATAAAATGTTTAAACAATAAATTAAAATTAATTATTAATTATGATTGGCATCTTCCAGATTATTCCTTCGTTCATTATTGTTTTCCATATTGTAGTTCTCAGTTTAATGAACGTACTTATATTTTACAATTGAAATGAAAAATAAATTAAAAATACCCTTTTTAAATCTGTTTTACACTTTTGCTGGATGGGGAGAAATAATATTGTTTTGCTAATTAAATTTTATAAAATATTTCTTAACTTCAATTTAATACTGAAATTAATATTCAATGAGTTAAACCGAAAAAATGTTTGTGTATGCATCCTGCCCGGGGGGGGGGGGGGGGGCAGAGGTGAAGCCTAGGTCAGCTTAGCAAAGAGAGCGAAGTTGTTACGTAACAGAGTTTGCACTGGGGAGGGCTCCAGCACTAAATGCACATGCTGCACATATATCTCGGTTTTAAAAAATAAAACCCTTATGTTTTAATGCTGAGTAAATTAAACTAGCAAAGCTTACAGAAACAAAATGTGCAAAGTTCAAAGTTGAGCCAAATTTGAGCAATTGATTAGATATATATATATATATATATACAGAAGGTAGTGTAACCCTCCGAGGTAGAGTGCTCTATGGCCTACAGACTAGGCCAGAGCGGTAAAACTTTGAAGAAAAACAACACTGTTAATTCACAACAGTCTGTTTCACAGGATGCGACCCAATCATCAGGTGAATGTGGTTAGAATGAAGCTAACGGCGTGGTTTGAAAAGCCGAGACTTTACGAGATTACGAGATTATGCTTTGTGCGATTCGGGGCGGGGGGGGGGGGGGGGGTTGCACATGCACAATGTGTACGTTGAGATCCGATACGACGTCCTATGATCTTGGCTTCGTATCGTATCATATTATTTCGAGCATGAGTGAAAACCATACAAATAATCTCCTCCTCTTCCGCCCGGTAGATTCTCTTCATCGCCACCTAATAATCAGACTACGAAGCGCATAGAGCCAATTTTCTGCGATGTATATACTTTCATTGGCAGCCATGTTGCTGATCAGTATTTGAAGTAAATATCCCGTCCCCTTTTGCACGACATTCGTATAATGTACGTAGAAATACGACACGGATCTTGGGTATTTACGATACGACATTGAGATAGGAAATTACAAAATCGTATCTTATCCAAATTTCGTACCGTGTACGCTCGGCTTCATACTGCTGTATTGACTTTCATTTTAATCCTCTTAACCATTCAGTCTTATACTCGGCGGGGTAATATCACTGGTAAAAAAAATATGTTTATCCCCAGGGGGTGCTTACTGACCCGTCGTTCCTGACACAAATCACCTCTAATTGAATATGACCTCTCAAAGCAAAAAAATAGTGGCTCTCGTTTAACTTTATTTTAGAGTAAATCTTTGTCAATCATGAGATTAATATTTTACAAATGCTTTTATTAGAATAAATAATACAAGTAGCAGCTTCAATATTTTAGGGATTCAATTAAAAATATATATTTCTCTAGAATCTTCAATTGATTGAAGGTCTTGTCAAAGGACTGATGCGTCTGTTGACGCTGGGTCTGCTCTGCTCTAAATTTGCATGGGGTTTGTACGGCGGGGTAAATAATGTAATACAAAATCAACTGACATGTAACAACATTTGCCAACCGATAACGTATTTCGAAATTGCCCGATAATGTAACAAAGTTCCTTAGCCGTTAATGCAAACCAAATAAACCCGTAATTTTATAACACTTTAGCAATCAAACATAATCGTTTGTGATCGATTATGAGAAAAAGCAAATAAGCAGGGGCGTTGCCTTTGTTGTCTACAATAAACAATGTTGCTATAGGGACAGTGTAGACATAAATCGGTTAAAACTGAATTAAAACTGTACTGAAATTGACATCAAATTAGACACCTGTATTCTCTAAACTAAGTTTTCACGCTAACATCTAAACATGATACTCCATATAAAAAAAACAACAAATTTTTAAACAATCATCTGGTTATACTTCCAAGGCCAATAAAAAAGTAATAATATGTGTCCTTAACACTTTTCATAAAAATGATGCGGGCGGGCTGGCTTTTATTTTATTTTTCTTTACTGTGAAAAAAAAGGGAAAATTATCATAAACTATTTCTCGGGCACTGGCATGAAAATGGCAAGTAATGATAAAATATGAGATAATAAACGATGTATATGTGGAATTGTCATAACTTTGAAAGCATCCTCCAAATATGAACTTTTTTCTTTTACGTGTAACATTAACATCCAAAGCAAATTATATAACATTATGGGTGCCAAAATATCGCACTGAACACCGGAACACGCGGGCCTACCGATAGCCATTACATGGGGGATTCCAAATGGAAAGGCATTATGGTCATGCATTATTAGAACAAGATCCAAGATAGTCTAATAAAGAAATACATTAGAAATTTCTTTAAGTCTTACATAATCTTTTTTAGTATTTCTTATTTAAATTTTAATTGCAAAAGAAGAATAATTGAGGTTGGTTTAATAACCGATATCTTCCGATCGGCCCACGGTGAAAGCCATTTTAAATCTAGCCGAGCGCAAACTTTAAAATAGGGATAATACGCAAATAATATCTCTTTGTGGGACCAAATTTTACATTCGAATGCTCTCACACAAAAATTGGACCAATTCTAAGTTTCTGTTTAAAGGTAAGTGTACGTTTTTATGGTAAACCAAGCGTATTGACGCATCGTTTGCTATAAAACTGGCGCCTCGTAGTCCACGTCAACGAAAAAATAAACGATGTAAGAGGTCTAATTTGTTGAAAGTTTTAGGGTTTTTATAGGTTTACACTTGGGCAATAAAACGGTTTACGCTTTGGGCTAGAAATGACGCGGGCGGTGCCCGAGAAACATGTAATTAATTTGTTGGCCTTATTTAAATATGCAATGAAAATAACTAAGTCACCATTCTCTAGTGAAAGTGGTCCTGTGAATTTCACCTTTGAAATCATGACCCTGAAATCAAAATGAATCCCATTTTAGTGGTCGGTCATTAATACATCCAGTTTGTAGCAAATCAGTGTATCCAAAACCGAGTTATCGTCTGTAAAATATTTTGTGAATGGATTCACCCTGTGACCTTGGCCTTTAATCCTGTGACCCAAAAATCGAAAAAAGAATCTTCCCTTATAAGCAGGTGAGCAATATCTGGAAGATGAAAGATTGTAATGAAAAGTTTGGCTTAAATGCATCCACAATCGTTTTTAAGAAACGAGAGTTTGTGACCTTGACTTTGAACTAATGACCCACATTTCGATAAGATTATTACTTTAGTAAGTCAAGTTTGAAACATATATGTAAAACCAAACTGGTGTCGTCATTAACAGTCATCCGACTTTTAAAATAAATGGGTCCTGTTGTAAAAGGTCTGGTCCTTGCGATTGTGTACAGTACCAGAGCTCTTTTAACGATCAATGATTATTCCTGTCCCGAAAAAAATCTCATGCATTATGTTTGAATGACTATCGTCCTGTTGCGTTATCTTCTTTAATTGCCAAGAGTTATGAGCGACGGGTGTTAAATTATCTCAAAAGCTGTATTTCAGAAACGTTTGATCCTTTTCAGTTTGCCTATCGTAGAAACCGCTCAACAGATGACGCTGTATCATTCACACTTTACCGTATTTTAAAACATCACGACTTAAGAGAAACCACCTATCATTTGGTTTTATTCTTTGATTTCAGCTCAGCCTTTAACACTATCCTTTCCCTTAAATTAATCGGAAAACTATCAGAACTTGGTCTTAATATTAACATGTGTAACTGAATGTTAGATTTTTTTTTAACAAATCGGCCTCAAGTGGTTAATATTGGTAACATTATTTCCAAAGCATATATATATATATATATTATCCACAGTATTGGAGGCGTTTGATAATCAGTTTGCCACGGGGTTAGCAGGTCTGTTCTGTTCGCTTGCTTAATCCCGACCGCAAATTGATGGCACTATCCATGTCACTGACCGCTAGGTAAAACGACATGCTAGACAATTTTGGGTTATCATACACGGTTCCTGGCCAGACGCCGAAAGGTTGGTATGTGCAGCTGGAGGTAATAAATCAAACCGTATATTAAGTTACATACTGGTCACTGATCCCTCACCTTAAGGGTGACCCTTAGCTGATAATGTAAATAAGTTGATTGAAACAACTGAAATCTGGCCAGCAAATTAGCACAACATCTTAAAACTCACCACTTGACAAAGAACAATGGATGATATAAGAAACTGAAGCTCTAACTAAATTGATATTTAAACATGCACTTTATTATGTGACCTTGACCTTTGACCTTATGAAAACACAACCATTAGGGTTATTGGTTTAATGGTTGATCATACAAACGTTTGAAGTCCATATGTCAATCCAAACTGTAGTTATCATCTGGAAACAAGTTTTTGGATGGACGGACGGAAGGAAGAAGTGATAACTTTAGGGCACCCGCTTAAGATCAACAATCACTGCGGGTTTCGGGACAGTATATGAAACAATAGCTAAGAAACTGTCATGGTTGGTGTCATTTTATAGTATAGACAAAACCGTAGAAATAAAAAAAAATACAGGTTGCGTCACTATTTTTTTTAGCTGAAAAAAACTATGTTCAATATTCAAGGCAAGATTCATGACAATCCATGCATTAATTATTAAGATACTGGAGCTTATATAATCAAATTTTTTAATCACCCTGGCGAAAGGGGGGTACCTACAAGCCCCATAACTCCTAGGATATTGGGCACAGTGACCTAATTTAAGGTTTCCAAGGAGGATTTATTGAAGGGTTTGTTAACGGGCGGACGATGGACAAAAAGCTATATCTATACCTCAGTTGAGAGTTGGTCAACGTAGATCGAAAGTCAAGGTCTGTGACTCATTTTCTTCCTCTTGGCCTTCTTTATAATCTGGCCTAGTCACCTGGACTCAACCTAGTGTCACTTTGTCAGTATATCTGTCTGTTTTTCAGTTGACATCACTTTCGCCAGGTTCTTGCATCTTATATATAGCATTCTACAGCCCACTGGAATCACTTTGTAACTTACACATATTGCAAATCGGAACGATTTATGGAAGGCTCATGTATATTATTTAAATAGATCAAATGTCAAAATCAAGGTCAACACATACAAATCTTATATTGCTCATAATGTTGTTAATATTTGTCCTATTGTCACAAAATATGGCTCAGTTCTTCATCTTCGTCTTTCTCATGACCTAGTTTAATCATCTGTCTTCCACTTTGTGTCGTTTATTCAGGATGTCTGTCTATTTGTGGCAGTTTGCCAGTTGCCCCAATCTCGCTTGCTAACTGGTCCTAGCAACTTTTATAGCATTCTAGAGCCCATACATCTACAGGAGTCAATTTGAAACTTACACATATTGTATATCGGGACGATTTCTGGAAGTCTAATGTATATAATTAAAGTAGGGCTAAGGTCATGTTCATTAAAACACGTAAAAATCTTATTTTCTCATGATTGTGTCAATATTGGTTCTAATTTTACAAACTATGGCTCGTTTCCTTCATCTTTGTCTTCTTCATGACCTGGTTTTGTCACTAGCAGTCCACTTTGTGTCACTTTGTCGGTATGTTTGTCTGATTTTCAGTTGTCCTCAATTTTTCCTGTTTGCTGGTTCTTGCATCTTATATAAGGCATTCTACAGCCAATATATCTGCAGGAATCACTTTGAAACTTACACATGTGGTATATCGAGACGATTTCTGAAAATCGAATGTATATTATTTAAATAGGTAAACAAAGTTGAATGACATAAAAAAAATCAACATTTTATTTTTCCCATAACTTTGTCAATATTTGTCCTATTTTCACAAACCATGGCGCATTTTCTTCTTCTTAATCATTTCTGATTATTTTAACTATTTTTAAGTCATTTCCGACTCTGTTCGACTGGTTTTCTTAGGTTATCGGTTGGTATTATATTTTTTTATTGATTTTTTAAATATTTTTTGTTATTGATTTTTATCTGTTGATTAAGTTATCTAACTGTGTTTTATTATCGATTAAGTTTTATTACATTATCGGTTATTAATACATAATAGTATGATTATTACATTGTCGGTTGAAACAGGCCCTATTGCTTTCATGTTTTCTAACTCTAATAATTGAACAGACGAAACTTTTGAAAGGTTTTCACTTCTTTTCAGTACGAATATATTAAGTTTGATGCTTAAAAAACAGATAAAGCCAGCTGGCTCCACGGATCTATTAAATCGTAATATCAAAATTAAAGATTTCTTTTATTGCTGAGAGGGACAGGCTAAATTTAACCAGTTGAACATACACAAAAGTGAAGGCTCCATTTAAAGAGCAAATCTTTATGCTAATAAAACGATTTTAATTAAATTTCATTTTGATTTAATTAATTCTTTGTTCGATTGTTCCGATTACACTAAGAAGTTCAAGATTTAATAAGATTAGATCTTTTCTACTGACAGTCCTTAACCTTCAGTTGTTCAAGCGTTTCAATCAGCATTCTCATCAGACAGTGTTACAATGAACATATTTATCCCGTCTTATCTAACTTAAAGGAAATAAAAAATATATGTGGAGAGAAATCAGCAAAAACGCAAGGTACAAGCTGATGTGATAAGGTCAAACCGGTTGTAATTTGAATGTTCA
The DNA here is from genome assembly GCA_026874595.1 of Sipunculus nudus. Taxonomy (NCBI): domain Eukaryota; kingdom Metazoa; phylum Annelida; class Sipuncula; order Golfingiida; family Sipunculidae; genus Sipunculus; species Sipunculus nudus. Next base: position 32,853,846 of record CM049317.1, on the reverse strand, counting down.
GAAGGAATGTAATCAAACATGGTGACATGGTGCCTTTTAATCAGACCATAATGTCTTTACAGAGTGAACAGTCTACTGACTAACACTAATTAAATTGGTATCAGGACAGATAAAAATAGGGTTTAATCAATATATATATATATATATATATATATATATATATATATATATATATATATATATATAATTGGTCAGTACACAAGGAACACGAATATGTTTCCTTGACCAATGGAAGGCAGGGGGTATTTTATTGGTTTTGTTCTAATATATATATATATATATATATATATATATATACTCACATTCATGGTTTTGTTTAAGATGTCACTTTGCCATATCGGGACGACAGCTTTTTCTTTTAGGGCAAAGAAGGCAGCATAATTACAGAAACAAATAAAAGAAGACAGAATGAAAAAAAAAACAGACGAAATATATAGGAGGATTTGGTTAATGTTGGATTTTTATTGACCCGGTTCTCGGAAACCAGGTCTAGGAGTAGTAACAGTAAGGAGATCCACTCGTCAGTAGCCGTTTAAATTTATTGATGTTGTCCGTGAGGCAGACAATCAGGACACTTGTGCCAGTCTAAGTGGTGTATCCGCTTATTCTCCTATTCCGCCACCGATATGTGAATTCAACCTCAAGCGTTATTAGCAACCTGCCTGACATGCTATGGCTGCGACATCAGCAATTACCTGTATAGGGTCTGCTACGACTTATTCCGACCTAAATACCGCGGCCTTAATGTAATTTCTTTTTTTTTATATTTCAGATTACCGCAGATAACGTAGATTCAATTCAGGTTTAAGAGCTCCGTAAAAATGTATTTTGCTGAGTGCGTGATCATAAGTCGTCTGTTTTGTTTCACTAAAATTACAATGTGCAAATTTGAGCCTCATCTCAAGTTTAAAAAAAAAACTGAAACAGGATTTTCAAAAAGTCTGTTCATTGTGAGTATTTAAAAGAATTATTTTTCTTCCATGAACCAGACAATTTCTCCCTTAAATCATTTGATGACGGCATTGGGGCTTCATTTAAGGGACGGCATAGGCCCTACGTGGAAACATTTTTTTTTCGAGCCACAGTTTTTGAACATTACCATCCCCCTAAGATATGGTACGGCTTCATGTCATTTCCTATTTTTGGGCGTACACCGACAGAATCTTGAAGTTGGTGTTCTCTATTTCCTCGTCTTTCCCTGAACTTAACCGTAGAAAATTATATAGACGATTAGCACAGAATTCCGCTGTGTGAGAGCTGGTTTAAGTCGCATTCGGTCTTCAGGGTGCTGGCACAGGGCCAGAAAGGTTCAATCCAGTGAGGGCAGGGTATACTGCGGGTTTTGAATGCGAAAGAAGTGTCAGGATGAGCTGAACGCTACATCTAATACACATTTTCCGTTAAATTTGTGGAAATAAGTCAAGGCTGAGTAATACGGTCATGAAATCATATCAACGATGTTAAGATAAGGTCATATTTAATCATACCTTGATAATATTTGTAATCATTAAACAGGCACCTGGTTATTTCTCCATACTGATTCTTATCCAGTTAGAATTACATCAATAAGGAAGGTCCCACTAATAAAACCCAAAGCAAAAGGTTGTGTTTACGGTATAAGAATCCTTTATAAAATAAACTCTAATAACCAGAGAATTGAAAGTCCCTTGCTTCTAAAGAAAACACGATATACCTATAAATAAATTCTAGACGGGAAATCTTTGGAGACCTCCAGCGATCTCTCAGGAGAGCACAAATAACAAAAAAAAAACACAATAAAATGGTCAAACAGATCGTTACGAGAGCCAATGTCGGTTTTGAAATCATCAAAAGAGCGACTGGATGTCCTTATCTCGGAAAACTGTACAATTTGATCTGGGTAGGCCGGTCATCAGAGGGAGTTTATAAAACTAAACCGGTTTTTTAACGTGTAATACTTTCCTGCCGATAATGTATATACGTTCATATTGCTCTCATGTTCATTTAGAGTAAGGGAAATTTAAGGCTAGGTGTAAACATTATCTATCTTCTTAATGGAAGACGAGTCGGGGAGTTTAACCCTTATTTATTAGGAACTCGGTGTAATACTATATGAACCATTTATCTCTTATATTAACTTCACTGAAATGTGAAATATATTCTTATAATCCTTGCCCAATCCTGCCTCACATGTTTCGCTCCAATAATAAATCTTCTCTGCACATGTTATATCTTCATGCACATTTCTTTTAAATTTCCCCTTAATTGATGCCCTTTTTATTAAATTAAGAAATAAAGGTGCATTTAGAGTCATTGTAATGCGTTAACAATCTAATGTATTGTAGCGTACATATCTGGACTTTATTATATCAATCACACATGCAAATTAAGAAAACATGTACAAAATACGTATATTTATTAGATCTTATCACTTAAGCACATTTGATTGAAAATAGAGTAAAATATAATTCCGAAAACATGCCCGTTTTGCAATTAAGACCACAACGTTGGTCCCGACTTGGTTTGACGAGAGTTGATAGTTGATTGCAAGACCAAGACATAACAGTAGTCTCGGCGCTTAATGGTGGCCTTGTGAGCGGGTATGACTGTATTTATAGTGATAAAAAAATTCATCAGTGCTATCTGATAAACGTTTATCAGGGTTAATCCGTTCGGTCACTCGAAACTCATGCTGAGACTCTGTATTTTGAAGTCATGAACATGCGAATTTGGTCAATCATACGCAGACGCCTGATTCGTTCATGTATGGATTCACGATATGAGCGTTGCATTTTCTAAAAAGAAAAAGAAGAAAAGTAAATGATAATGTGTATTCTTATTTTTTATGTCACAAAATAAGCACAGATACATTAACATTACTACTAAGGGTCATATATATATATATATATATATATATATATATATATATATATATATATATATTTATATGTGCTCATTTCTAAATGTGGCATTTACATTAAAATATGACACTAAGGCCACAAATATAAGGTATGGTTCTCGCGTCAATTTCCTCCTTGCATCAAAAATTTTTATTTTGATTTTCAAATTTCAAGAAGATAAAATAATACAATGTTGATAATTTTGCCTCTGTTATGTAGTGCTTTTATCTGTTTAGTAAAAAAAAATATGTTATTTTCATGCTTTTTACTGATCATATGATATTTTTATCGAAACATACAAAACAGGTAAAAAATAAAATATCGCCTGCCCGAGACCCAGTCCTTTTTTGCCTAATATATGTTTGTATGTATGTTTGTTTTAAGGATACAGATAGATACAAGTAAACAGGCAATATATCAAAATTAAAATACTCACGTCTGAATGGATATGGATTGTACGATTGACTCTGGCAGAGAATCCCTTCGGGTTTTCATGCGGAGACGCCAGAGAGTCAGTGAGATATGAGTTGTTGTGGGGTTTCTATCCTGGAACAGAGATTATCATACCTTTCCATATACATGTACTCAACATTCTGGACCTGTAATGCTGTACACTCCTCACGCGTATTGGTGCATCCAGCTCCAAATTTTAAGCATGAGACACCAGCTCCCGCTGGTCTGATAACACCCTTTCTGGCACAGAGCTAGGCATAAGACGAACGAGAGCAGCTGAGGGTGTCCAAGTGTAATCAAACCAGCGGGTGTTGCATGTTTACATTTTGGAGCTGGACGCATAATGCGATACCACAGTTTGATTGGTCTGATTACGATTCTTTCGCTCAGTGCCGACCTCGTGATATAACCCAGAGAATCACTTCATACAAACCAATGGTCAACGGAAAAGGATCTAATACGACTGCAGTGTACGATACGCTCTCGAGGCAACGGAAATCTTGCGCTTCTAAAGAAGCTACTGATTTTCCCGCTGCCTGCTTTGACCGTTTATGATGCACTTAAACACAAGGTGAAAGGCCTGCCTGCTGAAAGACTGCTGATGTGACTAGCAGCCAACCAAATGCCAGTCAACAAACACTCGAAAGGCATCAGGCTCCGCCCAGAAACCACGTGCGGGGGACATTCTCTCTGAGAATGTGGCCTGTTCAAACGGATGCCGGGGCGAACGGATGCCGGGGCGATGAGCTTTCAGACAAAACGAAATGAACAACATTAGCCCTGTGTATTCCTCGCTTGACTGGTAAATCGTTTTGTCTTCATGCACAAGGTCTCATTTGATTGGACCAAAATACAGTGCTCCCCTCTGGTGTAGAGATTCAGGATACGAGCTCAAAACAAACAGCGCTTACGATACAGGTGGCTGGCCTATAGGGAAAGCGCTGTGTAAAGAGCGTACAGTGTATGACCGCTGAGTGCGGAGCGTATAGTAATGCAGTTGTAACCCTAAAGTATAACTTTTTTTTGTAAATTTAATATGATAGGACGCATAATGTTGATGCAAGGAGACTCGTCATGGCGGTAAGAGTGACATAATTACAATGGCACGTCACATTCTATGTACGGTACACAACCGGTTTAACAATTTTATACTTCCAAATGATCGGCAAATTGGCTTATTCATTGTGTGCCTCTCTCCGAAATATAGCTTTTTTGTAATTAATTATTTTAGAACGTTTACCCAAAACATGGAATGATCTTGCAAATGTTCCTTATAAGGCAGATGAGTAACTGAAGGAACGGTAGTATTCATATTGACTTTTATAGTATTAATCAAATTCATTTACAGAGCGAATCAAAATTGTGCACACTATTCATTTATAGAACCAGGTTAAATGTTTGCGAATAATTCAGACTTCAATAACAAGTAAAGTAAATGGTAGTTACCTTCCTGGTCAGTTTGGTCGACATGAGATACGATAAGCCTGCTGGGTACGGGGGCGTAGGTACAGGTAGCTGACGCGTTGTCTCCACTGCTCACTTTAGGTCTTGGAGCTGACGGTTCGTGAAGGCTACGGCTTTACAGATTGGACGACGATTATGACATTATAATTTAGAGAATAAGGCTTATTAAGATATTTTTTATCGAATTCGATGTCGTATTCTTGTTGCGAATAATAATAAAAAAAAAATAATAATAATAATAATTATAATTATTATTATAAGTATTATTATCATCATGACAATTATTACTATTTTAATTATTAATGTTAAAATTAATAATAATAATAATAATAATAATAATAATAATAATAATATTATTATTATTATTATTATTATTATTATTATTATATTATGAATACTACAGTATAATATAAGAATATATGATAAAATATAAAACAGTATCATATCAGCAAAATATACAACATTATCCTCATTTTAAAACTGTGAAGCTAGGCATTCACATTTATTTCTATCTATTCATGCATAACAAAGCTCTACGGAAGTCGAACAAATCATGCATATGTTCATAAATGTTATATATATATATATATATATATATATATATATATATATATATATATATATATTTATATATATATATATATATATATATATATATATATATAATTATAAATCATGTTTATACGTTTAACCTATGATTTTAAAGGACAGTTATAATCAAAAACCTCACCATACTTTGTATACAGCGACCACAACGAATATAACAAAACAACAACCGGCAGTTATAACGGCATACATCCAGAAATTAGTGGCGCCATCTTCTGCAAAGAGGAAAAAGGTGTTTTAATCCCTCATATTCTGAGATTATCAGTCTGCGTTACATTGGAAATTAAAAGTCATTCTCTTAAGATTAAATAGCTTAATATCAAAGAAGCTGAAAAAACCGCTTTGATAAGAAATAATTTAAGTGAAGGAATGCATGAATACATCCAGCAATTAGTGGCTCCATCTTTTGCAAAGAGGGGGAAAAACAGTGTTTTTTTTATCCTTCTCCTTTTGAGAGTTGCAACATGCGCTATATTGTATATAAAAAGTCAGTTTGTTCATACTAATAGAATAATATTAAAGAAAGGAAAAAAAGCCCCGCTTTGATAAGAAATAAATAAAATTGAAGGAATGAATGAATGGTTGTATTTTACAAAAGGTTATTCCATCACTGAATTCAATTCTGTAGATCAGCGGACGAAAGTAATTATTTCTCTTTCTATACGGTCTTTATATTAAAAAGATAATCTGGAGATGTTGGACAGGTGCATATTGTTAGGAGTTAATGAAAACTCACCAGGGAAATACCTCAGTTTGTTTGCTGTTGTTGTGGTTGACGACATGATCACAATCTAGCTTGCTTTTTACATCAGCATCATGTAGCATTCTTCTAGATACTCCTAGCTGACAGCAGGTTTGGGTAGGAACTGCATTTGTTACTTCCCACTAACAACCCACCAACCTGTTGGCACCGTGATACACAGAGACGAACTCGGCTTTTAGAATGTCACTTTGACCTGCAATTAGAAGAAATTGTCTTATATTCGAAGAAACAACATTAACAAATAGACAAGCAGGGGGGAGATATTTTTACATTGATTTTGAAACCACACACTTTTGTAAGATTGCGATCCTCTCCTAGGTAATTTTGATTAAAGTATCATGCAGTAATGTAGAACTCGAGTTCGGACTAGGACTCGAGTCAACTTTTTAGTGACTGGATCCCGAACTCTAGAGAGAAATCGGACTCGGATATCAGGACTTAGGCCGAGTCTATCTCGAGTCGAATAGCAAACATTTGTCAAATATAATAAAGACGTATATACAAGTGCGAACTACAAAATGCATATTACAAATACATAACACTATACCTAAAAAGCTTTGCTCAGCATCAGGAGCTATTAAGGTTATTAACCATTATATTAAAAGTATATATGAGCTCACTTTAAAATGGACATGATAAACATAAATTTCCATTTTAAATTTTTTACGAAGACAAATTGGTCAGGGGAAAAACATTGGGCCGATCCCGGTTTCGAACCCTTGTTGGTGGCGCACATGCCCGGGGTTCCAACCGCGTCGCTAGGAAAGCACGCTTCTCCAGCGAGACAGTTCGGTCCGCTTTTATGTGCACCTCGTAACAAATTGATTTTTACGAATATTTGTATTGGACTCGGACCTGGCCTGGAAACTTAAGGACTCGGACTTGAATCGCAGAGTCCTTTAATGGCATGGACTGTGACTTGCACTCGGACTCGGATTGTAGAGACTCGACTATATTTTTTTTATTCTGACGACTTAAACATATTTACAAAGGCACGACAACTACAAACATTGTACAAACAAAAGCACGATTATTACAAGCATTACACACTATCATAGCTGATTTCAGGGTAAACGCAACACTAAAACGCGAAAACATACCAAGACCAGTACAGGCTTAAGCTGATTTTCAGGGACAATATACAATAAAATATAATGTTCTTTGGTGTGTTCTTGGGAACACAAGTTATGTCATGTGAAATCAAACCATTCTAAACAGCACTCTAAAGTTCATACAGACTCGACTACATTACTGGTTTCATCTACATCAGCTTCTTATTCTCAAGTTATCATCCCAGTCCTCCACTGAATTATTCCCATTGAACCAGTTAAATAATACCAAGCCATGTACACTGAATTATATATAAAATATACAATATTGTAAAGGAATGTAACCACATAATTGGCAGGCTGCCCTATTATCTGGCATCATAACCAATTGGTGTTTTTGGATGCCTTCCTTCTGCAGGTTGGGACCCGGGTATGCCACATAAACATTTCTCAAAGTAAGGTCTTCTCATAGACTACCTTTACTTCTGGCGCCAGGATTTTATACGATGACTTGTCACACGAAATCCCTCGTTTCTTGTTATTTATTATGATATAGTTAGGAACAAGGGGTTTATCTCAAAGAAAATCCACAACAGGCCTCGTATAATATTGATTTCTTATCAGGACCGTATCATTTTTTGTTCCCTCCCGGATGGGTTTTAAATTACCAGTTACCTGGCACCAGAAGCATCGGTACAATACAACCATATTATGTTATGATAAACGTGATAACAAGCAGGGGAGTCAATATAGGAGATAATGGGTGTATCTGACCCCCAACTTTTCGGCAAGGAGGGGGATGGTCAATGTGACCCCCCCCACACACACACACTATTCAGAGATGGATATTTATATATTGCAAATGTATTACTTGGAATGTGTCATACAAACGCTAACTTATTTGAAATGTGTCATACATATGCCAAAAGGTATATATATACATATACATAAATATAGTTGTATATATATATATATATATATATATATATATATGGGTGTGTCTCTGCGAGTCACCCCCCCCCCCCCCACCAAGCCGGGAAGATAAATTGACGCCACTAAAAACAATACAGAGATTAAAGCAAAAAAAGTTATACATGCAAATGTTGCTGTTGTATAATTTTACCGTACAATATGTTTTAACTTTTGAAAATTACAATAAGAGATCAGACTCTCATTGGAAATGCAACGCAAACGTTATGCTAACCTGTATGGATGAGGTGATCAGTGATATTGGTTGTGTTAACTGCTGAGTTTAATTTCCTGATTCCGGACAGATAAATCAATAATGCTCAACGCCGGAAGCACAGAATCTGTATTCCTGTCACACTCTGAACATCACGAGGTTCCGTGTTAATCCAACTCCCCTTTACCAGAACGTTAATGACCTTCTTACGACGAGAAATGGATCAACGTTTCGAATGACGCTGGCGACAGTGCCTGGCTGGGAAGCTGGCAACCTTTATGCAGGCCCAAGATCTATAGGAGTAGGACACTCACGGATGTACACGTGATCAAACACGTGAGACCAAGATTATGGCCGATTTTCACTGAGCCCATGTGAATAACATATCGGCATGTTGTGATGGTCATCACCCAGTGTATCCGGGAGAGCGGTCGCTTTGTGTTAAGCAGATCAAGAATCGGTACTTCTGCACTTTCACATTGTATTTCCTTCTTAATCAATGTTGCAAGCATTTTCTTCTTAAGCATTTCTGAAAAAAGTTGAGTTGAATATTCAGCTGTTTGAAAATTCAACTGGAAGAATTGAAACTGCGAGATACAAACATTTCTTTTCATTTATTGAATCCGACTCTCCTCGACATTTGATCGATCGTTCGTCTTAGTTGATTTACAACATAGTTCATAATATTCAGACCTCTCCTGTCATATGGTCAGTCATTAAACTTTATTCAGTGGGCCTAAACATATGGAAGTTTTTTTACATTAATCGTGGCAATTAAATTTTGGACTTTGTCAAGATCCTTGTTAATTGTTAATAATGATCGGACTGAAGTCAAGGTTTAAGTCTTACACTACAATCAATGACGACCAATGGCCCGTGTTGGGCGAAGATGGGTTATAAGAATTCTGATGCTCGAAAGCAAAAAGCAGAACGTGAAAATGTGTTTTCAATAAATTAAACTAAAATGCGGTCGTTGAAATTTGTCTCATCACTCTAAATTGAAACATTGTATAATAAGTAGGTTAAAAAATGAATTCTTTTTCCACGGTCGTTTATACATACACCTCTGCCAGAATAAGGCGTTATTAAACCCTCTTTCATTCTCTCATTGAGACTGGACTCTATGTACCGAAATTCGCATATTACCAATACTTGTTGATGGTTTCAAGTTTTTTTAGCTCAGCTGACATGAAGTCTTCTGAGCTTTAGGGATGTGTCTTTGTCTGTCTTCTGTGTGCCTGTCTATATATTAGTTTGTCTGTCCGTTAACATAGCACAAATCTGAACCGTAAGATCCAGGAAGTTCATAATTCGCATGCTATCAGGTCCTGATAGGAAACTAAAAAGTAGGTCACTACAGAGTATTTCCCCATGGTTATGAAGCAGCAACATCAGAAACCATCAGTCAGGCATGTAATTGAAAGGTTAGGAGACAAAAATCCAAATATTTACAAACTTATTACCTTAAGTTCTATGTGGAAACCAGAAATATGGTTACTGTGATGTATATCTTTTAAGTTTTTGGACGAAACATTGAAACAATCATACTATATAAACAAGGTACATATCGCAGCTGGAAGACCCTGTCATTTAAAAGTTCACCTGAGGAGAGATTCTGATAGGTCCTCTGTGAAATCCACTATATAGGTCAATGTGACCTATATTATCTACAGGTAAAAACATGTAAACGGGATTCATCGGTCAGTACGTTGACAGGGCTCATCTCTAAAGCAAAAGCCGCTGGAACTTTTAAACTTCGCATGCTGACAAGTCCTGATACGTTCTGTATATATATATATATATATATATATATATATATATATATATATATATATATATATATATTAAGGAAACGCAGCAGACTATTGACAATTTATGAATTCTGAATATTGCTTGATGTTAGGCCGGTTTTTGTACACAAGGACGAATGAGGGGAACTGAGCAGAACATTCGCGGTTAAGTAATAAAAAAAACAACGAAGCCAATTTGCTGTTAGATGAGCATATCATCTAGATACATTCAACATCAGCTGACGCGGTATAAAATCAATACACCTTTGCCAGAGTGAGGTAGGTGGAAAAAAGGTTATTCTCGATAGGGGAACCGTTCATCTCTTCAAACATGGTGTGGATTATGGCGGAATTTCCAGACCAAGTGTTAATTTTCTTTATGGTGTCAATTTTTTTGTGTATGTGATGGTAAAGCTGCAAAGCACTAACAAGAGATCTGACATGTTTTACAAACTATTCTATGAGCAGAGCTAGCAAATACAATGTAAAAGCTAAAAACACTGAAATGTCTAAAAATGTTCCTGAAATGTTGTGCCTTTGGATATATTGAGCAAATTATTTCAATAAATATATATGTGTAACGGGTGAAAATAGGAACGAGCCCGAATGTGGGTTCGAACCCGTAACCTGAAGCACACAAGCCAGACTTTCTCCCGCCTTGCTAACAAAGCAAGCTTCACTAGCATGGCCAGTAGGGAATGCTGAAACTTTAAACTTCGCATACTGACAAGTCATGATACGTTCTGTGTGGAACCGGAAAAGTATTTTCCCCGAGTTTTGCAGCAACAATTTACAAGCCATCCGTCAGGGCTCGAATTGTAAAGCCTGGGTCTCATTGTTCAATTCCTTCTACGGTGTCTCACGGTTCAGCTACGGTAAGCCAGAACGTTGCAGTGTCGGGAATGAACGTGATGAAATTGAAGCCCGCCTTTCTGTGACGTTCGTGGCACGTTCTTCTCATAGTATTTCACGTTCATCCACGGAGCTGCTACGGTAATAACAACGTTCTCCTAAGATAAAACTTGGCTTGCCATGAAAGTGGGTAGGCCCTTTTTTTTCCGAATGCTCTCCACGTTCTCGCTTCGGTACTGCTAACTGTTATCTACTTTCTCCTACGGTGGTGTCACGGCCGCGTCAAGGAAACTACGTACAGTCACGTTTTCCTACGGTATTCCGCGGCAATTGACCACGTTCTGGGGTGAAGAGGATTAACCGTAGCTCAGCGCCCACGGTTTGACATGCAAAATCAGTTCAATCAAATGCCACGTGGTGCACATTTCTGTGTCAGGAACCACGTTCTGCGGAGCCCGCACGACCATACACGTTCATTAATTTACTACGGTAAACGCCACGTCCTTCAGTATTCCACAACCTTCAAGATGATTTGAAACGTAGACAGAACATGTTAAGTGTGAGCTCGGCTTAACCGAAAGAACAAAGGGACTTGTTCACTTCCCCCTACGGTAAAGGCCATGTCCTTCCAAATCCTTCCACAACCTTCAAGATGATTTGAAACGTAGACAGAACATGTTAAGTGTGAGCTCGGCTTAACCGAAAGAACAAAGGGACTTGTTCACTTCCCCCTACGGTAAAGGCCATGTCCTTCCAAATCCTTCCACAACCTTCAAGATGATTTGAAACGTAAACAGAACGTGTTAAGTGTGAGCTCGGCTTAACCGAAAGAACAAAGGGACTTGTTCACTTCCCCCTACGGTAAAGGCCATGTCCTTCCAAATCCTTCCACAACCTTCAAGATGATTTGAAACGTAGACAGAACATGTTAAGTGTGAGTTCAGCTTAACCGAAAGAACAGAGGGTCTTTACACTCCTAATGGTAACTGGTTACCTTATGTACTTAGCTATTAAGGTCACGGTGACCTTTTTTATCTAAGAGATTAAGCAAAAACATCAGGAACCATCTGCCAGTCCGTTAACAGGGCACAACTCGTAAATAAATACCAAGGGATTGAAAATTCCCATGGTAACCTTTTACAGACAACCTGGGCAGGTCTTTTGTGGAAATCAAAATGCGGGTCACTGTGAGTTATTGAGTGAAAACCATCATCTGTTCGTTAACAAGGCATGAATCATAGGATCCAGTAAGTTTAAACCTTACTTGCTAAATGATCCATACTGGTATGTTTTCACGGACACTCATTCTTAACACAAATCAGACACCGGAATTCTTCTTATTTGATCTAATTATATGAATTTAAAGTATGTTCACCTACTAATTAGCATTATCATAATAGAAATCAGCAGATGCCCTCTCATGGCGCGCACGCTAATAGTTACGGTAGCTCCTTTTGTTGGTTCATTAATCACTTTCCCTTCAAAATTAATAAAAATCAATAATATTTGCCTAAGGTACATAATATTTCTATCGTTTTCAGAGTCTGGCAAAATGAATACAGTAATTACAATTAATGCATTCTTATCTTTGGCCTCCTGAGCACTCACAAGAATAAAGGCGCTAAGACTGCTGAACGGGAATATTTTAACCTGTATTGAAAATAACATGTTATAGTCATCTGCAGCATATAGCCTGTTCCACATATTATATCTTTAATTCTTTGAAAATGTCAACGTTAAGATGTAAAGGTTATTTGAATAAATGCTATTTAATAACTAGAAACCTGTATTCTAAGCAATGCAAGCCTCCGCCATGTGAGGGATCTCTATTGTGGGATGTTCTCACGATCGTGTTTGCATTTCCATTTTCAGCCCATATTCCCATGTTCTTTGCTGGTGAAGAAAATAATAATCGTTCACTCTGAAGTTCGCAGGAGTTTGGCTCTGTGGATTGATTTGGGACGAATTGTCAATGGGATCGGTGCCGGTTTGTACCCTGCCTTAGGGCTTTTGGGCTGTGGATCCTACAGCTTTCTCCGGTTACCGAATGCTCAATATTTTGTGTGATTCTGTTCATGTTTTTGTGAGTTATGTTGTAAAAAAACACACATATACAATCAAACGCACACACAAACAGGGATGAACGCATACCCTCTGGCGGTGGCAATAACACCTTAAAAAAAACCACCCGGTGTGTGTATTGGTAACTGGAAGTGTTTACTTGTCTGTAACATGTTATGTGGCGAGTTTCATCACTCAGTAGACTCAACCTGCCACCTTTCATAGTGATAACGTAACGTTCGTTTTGGCTTTTTATCACTCATACACTGCTTGCCTGCAAGTGCCGCCTCTGTAGAGTACAACCAAAAGGAAAAGGAGGGCCCCACGGAGTCTTACATATTCAAAAGGCAAGGGTATGTGTAATGAGCACGAATGTGACCACGTGGATTGCATTGGACATGAAAAAAAAAACAATAGGCCGTGTTCATATTTAAATAATCTTGCAATGCTAAAGCGTTCACATAATTACGAAAGAGAAACAAGTAGACTTTATTTTTTTCATATTGGATGTAGAATATTCATAATTTGTTTAAAGGGCTAAACTTTATACATATTTTACAGCTCTGTTTTTATTTTCTGAAAATTACCTGGTTTGAAAACTATTGTCACAGGGAATTCATCACGAGAGAGACAGACAGACAGACAGACACAATAAACGAATCTTTAAGATTTTCATAAGAAAATGCTGATGCAATAAGGAAGGGAAATAAAGTCCATAGTATTATGTAGACACGCAGTTAAAGTCCTATATTTATCCTAATAACATGGGGTCATAGAATCCATAGAACTGAAATAATTGGATACTTATTATGAACCACTTCAGTACTGACTTGCAGGCTCGTTGTTCTGAGAGCAGCGTTTTCAAATCTAAATATAGACAACATAGGTCTTGAAGAGGTTTCCCTGACATTGAGGTTGACATCTGCCCGTGTCCAAATAGCTTCGTTATCGGGACCAGAATGAAAAGAGGAGTGTACCGGGCCGGAACTAAATACATGCCTCCAGATCAATTAGGTTCACATTTAGTCAGATGCCTGCTAAATCTAAACTGATGATGTTATCTTCTAAGACTCTATCCACGTATAGCTGGATGCCTTGCAGCTGCAAGCAATATATACCAAAGTAAATCCAACGTGTGTTTGACCTGGACCGTAACCCGTGTCATTTGAGAAAGGCCATATTTACCAATGTTATGAATAATATAGTCTTCCAAAAATTTTCGACAATTCTGTGTCTCCCTGCCAATACATTTGCTTGTATTGAAAAGGAGAACTCATTAAAAATAAAACAAAATTCTACATAAACATTAAGTATGTTTTATTTATTTATATATATATATATATATATATATATATATATATATATATATTAAGAACATACAGCAAACTATTGACAATTAATGAATCCTGAATATTCCTGGATGTTCGGCAGTTTTTGTACACCAGGACGAATAAGGGGTACTGAGCAAAACATTCGTGGTTTAGTTATAAAAACACTGATCTAGATACACGTAACATCAGCTGACGCGGTATAAAATCAATACACCTATGCCAAAGTGAGGTTGGTGGTACAAAGGTTATTCTGGAAAGGCGAACCGTTCATCAGTTCAATCATGGCGCGGAGTTAGGCGAAATTTCCAAACCAAGTGTTGATTTTCTTTATAGTTTCAGGGTTTTTTTTGTATATATGATTGTAAAGCTGCAAAGCACTAAGCTGACATGTTTAACAAACTATTCTATGAGCAGAGCTAAGAAATACAATGTAAAAGCTTACAACACTAAAATGTCTAAAAATCTTCCTAAAATGTTGTGCCTCTGGATATTCTAGGCATGTTCAGCAAATTAATTTAAATAAATATATATGTAATTTCAGTATTTTGTTGATTTGTTTGTAATATATTAAAGATTATAAGAGAAAATAATATATTCTTTTTACATCAATGTAAAGATCAACGTTGAAAGTCTGTCAATAAGACTAGTATTTTCAAGGATTTATAATACTTCAAGTATACACACATAACCATAACTCGTATAATAAACCTTTTTATGAAGCCTGTTTGAACATGTGTATATTATATTTTGTTATTCAATATTTGGTTTGTATGTAACCTGCATATTCATCAGATAATATTCCTTATTTTAGGGTCTCTTGACTTTCGCTCTATGCTTTATTTAAACTAAATCAAACGTACCTGACATGAAGTTAAACACGAGGAATTACACTATAGATCAATTAGGCATGGCAGAGAAGGTCATAAATATTTCACGTTTATGATTCTCGGGGGAATCAGTCAGCGTACCGTACGACTCCAACATGCCATTCCTTCAATAAGTAATCAGTTAGCAGCAAGTGTTGCAAAACATCAACACACATTACGTGACCATGTTATCAACATCGTTTTATTTTTGTTGAATCAATCTATCTCTGCTCCTAACATTGTAACCGAGTAACATACAATGCTTTTCACTAAACAAACATGATTATCCCTTGTCTCCTGACATAACACTGGCAATCTGTATTAAAAATAATGCCGATCTTAATTATGAAACGGTATATTGTCCTATGGTCAATATGCTTTTACAAAATAAGGCTATTTAGTTAATGCACCAATTCCGTCAGTTTCGAAATTAATAGTGTTTCTGAAATATTAGACAGCATGCTGACTAAGCAATTTAAAAAAAAAAAGTTAATAATCCACAAACATAAAGAGGGAAGTAAAAGAAATTAAAGGATAATTCAAAATAAATGAGAAGGATGAAACCAGACAGCTTTTGAGATGAAAGGGACACGTTGATAACAAATTCAGATAGAGACACGTTTTTACCACATTCTTCATGTTGATAACCCTGTGTATCAACAGTGATTCACGGAAAATCAGATTCCAATCCCTGCCAGTTAAACCTATCATATTTCTGAGGTAAAACTCAATAAGCTACCCGTCATCTAAACATAAAAAAAACTGTAGCTTTCAGTTCCAATCAGTCCGAATTCCAAGAGTTAATGATTAATAGACACCAGGGAATAGGTTTCTTAAAGACACAGGCCCAGTGGCCTGCTTATCAGGCGGTTTCTAAGATGTTTTTGACATGTAGCGCAATAGTAATTCACCCTTAGAAAACGTGCCAGACGGGGTATTAGGGCATTCGATAAATAATCGGCGAATCCAAGTCCGACATTTTATAATTGTCAAACCGTGGCCTTAGACGATTAATAAAGCGGCAAGGGTGACTGACATGTATAACAGTATTATGAAGTTATTAAAGTCAGTCCCAAAGAGAGGAACTTATACTATACAGTTTTATCTCGGAACATCTGGTGGGCTACCCTTTGGCAAAGACGAAGCCAAGGTATCCTTAGTTGGGATAAGTTTGATATATCAAAAGGCCCCTGTTACTGCGTTTAGTATTGTTATTACTCCATAATATGTTGCTAAAATGTAGTCCCCTTATTGTTATCACACTGACATTAATGACAGAGATATGTAAAAATAATAACAGTAAATAAACATTATGAGTATTCTGGTTTCATAATTTCCTTATCCCGAAATTAAACGCTTACCAAAATAATTGCGTCTGCTCCACGTTTGAATGAGGGACTGTTTTTTTCTGAAATGAATGTTGTCTCTATAACCGTAACAGCAATTATATTTCTGAGTGTTTGATTCACTGTTTCTTCCAGAAGATTTTGGATTAAATGTGAGCCAGTAGGTACAAATTTTAACAAAAACCACAGTTGATGTATTTTCTACCGCTCCATATGGTGAATTAAATATGGGAAAACATCATTTTTGTCTAGTGACAGTAGATCTCTTCATATTTTGTTTCTACCATTAACCTTACACGCAATCCTTAAGGGCAAGCCACAAGTGCCTCTCAGCTTCTTAATATCTCCTAAAACCAGCAAAGAATATTAGGGCACCTTCCAAAAGGACCCTTCGAGGCAAAGTCAGTTGTAATCATACGCGGCACGGACCTGCTGTAGCTAGCAGATAAGGTCTCAAGGTGTTTTTTTCTGTATTTATTATAATATTGCATAACATAATTTATGTAATATTATTTATCTTTATATATTTTTTTTTTATTTTAAGTTATTTCTTTCTGTATAGTGCTTGTCATTAGAGCTCACGTAATTATATAACTTAAATGTCTAATGGATTTTCGCCTAGTTCTGTAAACTCCAAAGTATATTTATATAAAATAAGAAGACACTGAAGACATTTAATTATTCCAGGTAGGTGAATGTACCACTAAAAATAAAATTAATATTCACCTGAACTCCTTACTTTCTAATGTTTCCTATGCTTTCCCTTTACTGATATTGAATAAAAAAATCAAGCTTCCTTCATAGCTTGCACAAAGTAATTTACAAAGAGATTCAAAGTAACGGTAGTGTTAAGTTAGCATCCCTTGCAAAATTCCCTTCAATCCAAAATAAACCCAACAGTCATTAAAAATGAATATGATCCATGAAGTATATATCATTTTATAATGGTGAAGTGTTCTGATGGTGTTCTGTATATATGATATTCATTTAAATATGAATCCATTTTATATGATATTTTAACGTGCTTGAACATTTTTATAGGTTCACGATTTTCAGCAAACGGTAACCGCAAGGTACTTTTCAGTGATTTAGAATCAAAAGAAAATGACTTTATGTCAAAAACTTTGATCCCACTCTCATGTTTCATTAATGCAATTAAAAGTTTTATTTAATCAAAATAAAAAAAAATATATATATATATTTGATGGTCCTTAAGGTATGAGGTATGTGCCCTTACTTTTTATTCATGATTTTTCACGCTCTTAACCTGTCGTTAAGAAATGTGAATGAATCTATTCCAGATTTCCTCATTATTGTTCCTGTGCTTTATGAGTAAAGAATTATATCATTAAACTCTGGAGAAATGTTGAATTCGATAACATGAACCTGCAAAACATTCCGCAAAAATAATAAACATAGTCAATCTGAGATGAAAAAGATGTATTATATTCAGGTAAGGTGAACAAACAACATGGAACATAATATAAAATTACAAACAGTGCGTGATGCCCACGAATGTTACATAGTCTTCCACAAAATAAACATACCGTCAATAATATTAATCCGACTTGAAGCGGATGTATTTTATTCAGGGAAAGTAGGCAGATAACAGGGGACATGATGTAAAATTACAACGAGCGTGTGATGACCAGAAATGTTAAAAAGTTAGTTAAATGCAATGCTTTGTATAATTTTTCGGCGTATGTAATTTATAAATGTATAAAGTTAAATGTATAAGGATGCCACAGAGTTGCATTGAAAAGTTCGGTTTGCACCTACACGGAATAGAATCCCGGACCTCAGTTTCGGGTTGGAGGTAAATAACTGAATCCCTCTCGCTCGCGCTCTCTCTCTTTCTCTCTCACATAAACGCATATGTATATATACATAAATATTAATATGTATGTTAATATATATAAATTATATACTAACACTAACTCTGGGTATCCATAATACGTGCATAGCGGCAAGCTAGGAAAAGAGAAAAGAACGTGGACAGACCTTGCAGCGTGTTTTACATAACGTATTTCCATTAAGAAGCTATCACAGATGAACCTTGTCCCACACGTGTGGATATTCCTAGAGATTCTGTTTCATCCCTGTGAAGCTTTCTGATGAATAAAGATCCACCACGCCGGAGACAGGGCCGTGTTTCTAAAGACAGCTTGACATCGATTTTTTCTCAACGTCACCTTCAGTGATTCACCACCTCAAGGTAACCCATAGTAGAAACAGCGAAAGGGAGGGAGTGGTTTTATATATTGTTGCGACGTGCCATATATTCATATCAAACACAAGTCCAAAACAAAAATCACCATAAGCAACTCAAAAGTACGCCGATGATCAGGCAGATATCAGGTATCAGATTTTTCACATTTCAGGTTTATGATTACAGGTTTATGATTTTTTTTCAGTGTCAATCAGTATACGGGTCGTATGAAGGATAAAAAAAAAACTAGGAAAAATACACCTATTGATATAAATGCTATTTTGTACGTGTAAAATGATCAAACAAAAAGGAAACCCTGTAAAACAATCATTGCAATCAGTCTTCCAGAAGAAAATCAATGTATCAATGTATTATCAAGTAAAGTGTTAATAAAGAGAAATGTGGACAGAGACAGCATACATGGAAAAAAACTTAATATATTTGTTCAACATACACGGAATACTGGAAGTATTCTACGGCATTCAAACATTTCGCGCTAAACTTGATCAACTCGAAAATCCAACTACCAGATGTAATAATATGCTTTTGACGTTTTGATGATTACCTCTTTGGATATTGTTATCATTTCAATTCAATATAATTGAATGCCTATATAGGACAAGTGGATGTATGACATTTTGCATTGCATCAGTATTACCAGATTGAATAACATCTGCATACACGTATTTATGAAATTACTTTCATTTATTACCATATCAAATACTATTTCCAGAACTTGCTGGATATGCCACTTTTATTCTTGCACATGCCCGACCGATATAAAAAATGTATAAATGCATAAGAAAATAAAAAATAAATACACATTTGGTAGCTTTTTCTTCATCGTGATATTTGAAATAGACGTAAACAGTACACATCTAGATTCAGTCATCCGTGTGTCACATAAAGACACGACATAGACGAAAAGGCAGTATGTCACGGGTAACAAACATTGGGATACAATGTGGACGCATTAGTAAAAGCAAGTCCTGTAAAGTATTTGGCATCCCACCATGTTCTCTTATGTTTTATTCAAGTATTCAGTATATACCGGCTACAGTAAAATCTACAACAAAATATTACCTGCTATGTTTTTTTTATTTTACAAATAAAAAAATCTCCAGGTATAAATTAACTACTTCTGTGTATACAGCCTTTTATTGCCTATTCTTGTCATACCATTACACATGTTATGCAGCATGGTGATATTCTTAGTGAGTCCCTTTTCTGAGTCATAGGTGCGTATATTGAGTTAATTCAATTACTGCTTCCATCATTCAAGCACATTGACCTACACGACACAGCAGGGTTATCCTTTAGCTTCACATTATCCTGAATGCTTTCCTCAATTTGCAACATGAAACGCTTCGCGACATAATAGAGGCTGCAGACAGCCAATTTGCCAATAACCATAAATACGTTGGCTTGCGATTTTGATACGCTTGATTGTGACAATATTGAAAAGACTTTTCGTCTCGTGTTTATAGTTTACATCCTCGTGTGTCGATGCGGCAATAGCTTTTATCCCTACTCTTCAAAGAGAACCGTAATCGCGTGCACCGACGTGTTAACGACTGATTATGTGGAGCTATAACTATAGACTTCCTCATAAAACAGCTTTTCTGACGGGAATGAACTGTCAGCACTTTTTAAACTTTAACGCTGACGCTGAGAAGTGGAATTTAGACTGTCTTTGTCATTTCTTCTTAAAGCAAGAAACATTCAAGGCCAAGATTAGGAATATAAGTTTACTGTATATTAATATACATTAATGTATATTTGGCATGATTTACTCTGTTGCCACAGACTAACAGAAAAAGCTAACGTTTTGATTAGTGAAAATATTACCTATCTAAGACAAGTGATATGTATATCATTTACAGATTTGTAATCTATACAATTTTTATTTTCTGAAAAAAAAGTGGGAGGAGGGGGTGTAATTAAACGATAGTCTAGAGTACGTGTTTTCATTTATGAGGATCGCATGCCTCTTGCAGAATTCTTTTTATTGCCCTAGGATCAATAGCCTACAAATCCTCAGGTGCTCATGAAAAGTTACATTAGGTACCAACATATTGTACAAATTAGGCAGTAAAGCCTCATCCCAAGTATGTCACAATCGGCAAGTTCAACGTTATTTGAAGCCTCTGCAACACTAAATATAACATAGAAAAACCACAGCTAGAAAACCACGAGTCACATGTAACCATCTGAATTGAATCCTTATAAATGTCTACTTGTTCAGAATAACAAGTCAGGAAAAGACTTTATTTTACCAACATTCTTTATTTTACCAAATTTAATATCTTAAGAAAGGCACAACCGGACTGACGCCGTGTGGGAACAGGAACATTTGTTCATTGTTCAAGGGTTGATCTTTATCAATTTTAATCTAAGGATACACGACACAAGACTCAATCTATTCCTCGGTGACTGTCTAATATGGAAGAAATGTTGGATCATCCCTAATCCATTATTCAGCAGCAGGGGCCGTAACACATCAACTCACATATCAGGGCCGCGCTGGCATGTTTGAAAACAGACTCTTGATAAATGGATGTGGTGTTATCAACATGCGTGGGTGACAGCATCAAAACTGTCATTCTGTTGAACTGCTCCGCACGATTAGAATAACAATCTCCGAACAAAAAATTAAAACATAATGCCGCAATCGGTGCCTATAATAGTAATGAGTGTATTTGCTATTTATTGTAGCAACCCATTAAACATCATGCGATGCAAAAATGAACAAAAGGCTCAATAGCAATTCCTAAATATAATATGATGTCTCTTGAGTAAACTATCAGTAAAACATCAACAAAAAGATATCTTGTATTTCAATGGGACGGCTGCAAAAATATTTCCTTTTTGTCAATACATATAAAAATCGGATTTAATAATACTATTTTTTTTTTAATTTTAAGCTATTCCAACAATAGATGACAAGGTATAATACTTTATTTCGGAAGTACCTTCTTTAATGATCGCCTGGCATCCGTAAAGATTGAACTCTCATCCTGTAGGGTTACACAATAGGTGAATGTTCTCCAGAACTGCATATGCCGAGTCCTACGACAGCTTTATCTGTCATAAATATTACTGGCCAACGAAGGCCAGGTTGCTTACACTTTACAATCCTGGGTTTACACACTGAAGGATCTTGTTTATGAGGCCACTGAATCACTACTTGTTACCACTTTTTCTCAGTACCACTACTAAGGAGATATTTTAGAAAATCTTTACAGACATTGTATTTTAAAAAGTACAATGAAAAAAAAAAGAATTCCATTTCTCTCGCTCCACTTAACTGTGATAAATATATCTGGCCCGTTTCATGCATCTGTCTTGGCACCAACACTCTTGCTACATTTTGTCACCGATGTTTTGAATATTCCCAAGTCTACATGACGTAGAATAGAATTGTTGAAAGAAGCGATATTCGAGAAATTGTTTGTTTGTGTGCCATCAAATTACAGTATGAATAAGTAGTAAGTTATATTTGCTGTGCGAGTTATAGAACAACACACACACACACATATATTACTATATATATATATATCTACATATATATGACTAAATATATATATAAATAAATATATAAATATATATATATATATATTATAATATAATATTTAGTTTGAAATGCAATCAACAGTCCAGGGCATGAGTTAATCCATGACCCAAAATTTGCATTAAAGTCGGAAAGAGTTAGCGAGAACTACAGTAGTCTCACCCTTATGGCATGTTCCTGCATCAATGCTCATTTGTATGACTCACATAATAACGTAGTAAACTTATATAGAAGATCACATCTTTTGGCATAATATTTATACTGAGTTTCACAAGTTCAGCCCTGAAATTCCATAGTTTAGAACTCTTAGTTTTATTTCTGTTGAGGTAAGGGACATATTTAAAACAGTTTTTTTTTAAACTGAGCTCCTGATACGTATTGATTGTAATATGGTGGAAGGCACGCCTGAATTACGAGACAACGGTACACATATTGCTTGCACAACAGGCTGGTTGACTTAGAACTTCTTTAACATAACCATATAACATAATATTATTTTTAACAGAAAGGTTGGGTGACAGACAGTGGCCTGATTGATGCACGGTCATTGTTGGCTTGTTATGTGACCCACGGTTTAACACCACGCTACACAAAAGGTCATTTGTTCATATTTGGTATCATGTTCTGGGCCCATTGTTTTTAATGATCACTTCTTTTTTAAATTCCCGCCTTTGGCACTTAGATAGTAGCCTAAAATGACGCTTGCAAAATATTTGACTGCGGCCAAAGTTACAGGTTTTATAGCATGAAAAATCATGTTACCACATCCTTGGTTAATCAAAGTGATTTGTTTTTGCCACGTGTTAAAGAAAATATCGGAAGACAACAGTGTACAATGCGAACTGAAAAGGGGAATGGATTCAGTTAAAAACAAATGGAAAAATGATAAACATTACTGCTAATGCCAGACAAATAAATTTGAATAAGCAGCAGTGCATGGCCTAAATCTTCTGATAGTTATCAATAGTTGATAGTTGGCTGCTAGCGTACCTGCCCGACACTTCTAGTTTGTGTCACTATGTTTTATTCTGGTAACCATGGTTTGATAAAAGGTACTTGAAGTATCGTTAAGACCAGGGAGCCATGAATCATCCGTACCAAAATACAATGTGTGTATAAATCAATAAACCCGACCGCAATCGATAACCAACTAGCAACACCTGTTTTTCTAATATCGTTCCGCACATACAACTGTTTGAATACCTGTAATGACAGCACGGATGCGTAAGGGGGCAGCGAATTTGATAATATTATATATGCTATGGGCGGTGAATGATAGTAGCTGATACCTGTTTAAACAAGAAATAAAGAATGATACCCCCAGCAAAGAAAACAGTTCTTCTGAATCGGACATTTAATCCAGACCAGCACCGCAACTGAACTAGATTTTTGATGGCCAATGATGCCACCCCTTTTGGTGGCCTTGACCTGGTTCTGGTGTCTATAATACACCTGTATCTGGTAGTTCGGATATTTATTGATCAAATCAGAATGAAACTTAGATAATACACATTTATACAATCGCTCTCGGATCGATGCTGTCCTGGGGGCATTCGGTTAATATGTTCACAACACATTCAAGCCTGTAACACTTATCTAAACAGTGATCAAGACCCAAGTGTGCACCATGAAATTGTTCATATATCAATACCTAAAAAAAAAGCAAGGAACTATTTTTCAGGAGTTCCTCGAAACAAAACAATATTTTTTTGTTGTACTATCTAGGCAGTAAGATTACTTTATTAAAATTATTATAAGATTATTATAATAAAGTCTAAGTGTTTTCGTTGGGATATTGCTCTAGTCTTTCCTAGATCTAGAGATCTAATTAAGCGGTTACACAGTCACAATGCCGATAATTCAGAGATATTTTGTCAAGTTTTCATACACTATGAAACAAAAGATGATTATTACATGCAGTAGCAAATTGATTCAAACATACATGTTATGTTTTCCTTCAAATCCTGAGGAGCACTGATGATTGGACTAGTGGGTACAAAGGAATGAACATATGTTGAATTTACAAATAATTCTGCTTGAATCACTAACCTATTAAAGGGGGATGAAAATAACCCAAAACAACGGATCATACTTATTATTGAGCTATCAAATTCGCAGGTTATTTTCTAAGTCCATGACTGAGAATAACCCAGAAATCGGAGTAAGTATATACATATTGTTTCAGACCGAAAGCCTGAGTTTCAAACAACAATTTACTTTATTCCTGTCTTGTAACAATATGAAACTGCTTTAAAGTCAATTGCCAGGTTATCGAGAGAGTGTTCCTCCTCCTGGAAATCCTTATTCCATTTGGTGCTCGCATCAGGGAAAAAATTACCAATGCCATGGCATGTTTGGCCTTTGATAAAGCCTTGCTATTCACGTTCACGCTTTTAGGAAAAAAAGAAATGTAATTTTGTGTGTAGAATTTGATTTCGCTGGCGACCGTTATGACATCACAAAATGCAGTCTTTACCATTGACAACAAAAGGCGGGGAATTGATATCGTCACTATGAATGATGCATTGTCTTTTAATTGTGATGGAATCTCATTCCCAGATTGAGAGAACTTGTCGTCGGAATTTAAAACGTGTATAATGCTGGCCATATAGGTGCGCAATCACTGTGTCAGGAATTTTGCTGACAAAACTCGTGAAGTATATTTAAAAAAAATGTTTTTGCTGAAGTAGAATTGTACCATGTCATATCGGCAAAATACGAGTTACATACCCTGCTTACTAAATGACAGAGATTATTTAATACTTTAAGTATTGCTTTTTATATATTTTCTTCTATAGTATGTAAAATTAAAGCATACCAATTTTATATAAGGAAATATAATGACAAAATCAGATTAAGACAACTAGGGAAAATAATCTCGGTCAAAAGCTCAATGTTGTAGTAATAAACATACCCGAAAAAAATTGACGATTGTTAAAAAATGTCATACTGGGCAATTATTGTTAAATAAATGCTGATATTTTCCGATATTCCTGCTTGGACTCCACAGGCCAGACAAACAGGATTAAAACAATTAACATGTAACACTGATATTCCGATTTTCATCGTGCTTTTCGATGGCATCATAAAGTGATTCCCCGATCATACATTTTTTTTTTAATTCAGGATAGAATCGACGCCATGGGAAAACGTGTTGGCTCACTCTTTTATAATCGGATAAGTATATTGTATATTGATATGCCTTTTTGTAGCCACACATCCGAGTTCATTACTCGCCGCAACATGAGATAAGACCTTGCAAGATTATATATCCTACCATTATAAATGGAATAAAGGTCATAATAGGCGAATTATGTAATGTAAACAATTTCATATCAAGGTAGTCCATTGCACACAATACTTAATCCATAAATTATACATCGGGGGAAAAGGCGTTTATACGCTGATAGAGGTCTTCTCTATTTTTTTCTCTTTGGCGCTCTCAAACCATGTTGAAGCTTATTACCATGAACGATGTATGACGCACTGCTGAAGCAATGTTCAAGGACCTTAATAACATTGGCGACACAATGATATTTATCATTTATATATTATTATATTATCAATTGATCTATTATTTTAAAAACACTATTATGTGATGGCTGAGAAAACTGCTCTCAGTAAAGCTATCTGGTACTAAAAGAAGTAGAAATCTTACCGTGTGGTTTGAAGCCCTACACTGTAGTCATTAGTACTCCTGTTCCGCTAACTTTGACGTGATACTGCAAAAGCCCAAGTTCATCTACCCGCTACAAGTTCAGCCTCCGCCAGTGACTGCTCTGACCAGACTCGTATTGGCGACTGATTAATTAATAAAGCGGCTTTGGGCAAGGCGTGGCAGTGTCCATTCAGGTCTTCTAGTGAATAATCGGTAAGGGAAGTGCTGACACTTTGAATTTCGGTGTGACAGACATAGCAATCGTTGATGTACATAATGTCACGAAAGATGTAAAATGTGATACTGGCGATTATAGGGCAATTGTGTTAACTTGAATACATAAGCGTGCCACTATTGTTAACTTCCTTCCAGAAAATGGGAACCATTGACTTTTATTCTACTTGACATCATAATGTATGCTGCCGCTGCTTAAGCTCTACGATCAGACCATACAAGAGAGTGCAGGGTCACTCAGACATTCACCAATGGATCAGACTGGACGTACTGATTCACGGGTTACAGACAAGGCTGCAACGGTATTATTCATTTACAGCAGAGAAAACGATAGGTTTGATGGACCGAAATAATTTAATGTGACATGGGTGTGAAGAAGAGACACCTGTTTTATGCCACCAGGGACTTTCAGCAAAAGAGTCAGGTTATGCACATGGCGAGAGATATATATAAGCGTACGCAACGTTTAATTTACAGCAGAAAACTAGTGGCCCATGGGCCATGACGCTCAGATGAATTCAAGGAATGTTGAACAAAGAGAAAGATGACTGCCAGAGTGGCAAAAAATCATGAATTTTATGAAATGTCTGATTTACAAGAAAACTCTCCACGACAGATTTACATGCCAAATTTCAGACCAATATCTTGAGCCATTCCTGAGATGTGAGCAATTTTCCCCAAAAGCACATGTACGTATGGACGCCACAGAAAACGATTGCAGATGTGGCGCCACCAGTCTTGAGTACAAGATGAAGCAGCCCAAGATGTATGGACATGCACATTTTTAGGCCAATATGACAAGTCACTCCTGAAAAAAAGGGCATTTATTTATTCTACAAAACCGAGTAGCGCCATTTGTCTGGTTAACCAGAAAACTTTCCAAGATGGATGGACATCCCAAATTGCAGAACAATATCTTGAACCACTCCTGAGGTATGAGCAATTTTCACCCAAAACAGATGTACGGATGGATGCCGCAGGAAAATGATTGCAGGTGGCTGCACAAGTCTTGAGTACAAGTTGGGGGAGTCCAAGATCTATGAATTTGGACAATTTCAGGCTAATATTGCAAGTCACTCCTGAGAAAAGGGCATTTATTTATTCTACAAAACCGGGTGGCGCCATCCGTCTGGTTTACCAGAAAACTTTTCAAGATGGATAGACATGCCAAATTTCAGACCAATATCTTGAACCATTCCTGAGATATGAGCAATTTTCACCAAAAGCAAATATACCGATGAATGCCACGCGAAAATGACTGCAGACGGCGCCACCAGTCTTGTTTACGCGATGTAGGTGTTAGGGATCTATGAACATGTACAATTTTAACCGAATACATTGAAGAACCACTAAGACGAACAGATGGCAAATGTACAGATGGACACTATGCAAAAAGTATTGTAGGTGGCGCCACCAGTCGCAATTAGGAGATAGAGAGATCCGAGATCTATGGACATGCACAATACATTGAGCCACTCCTGAGATATTGGCTGTTATCTAAAAGACACCCAGATTCATATGGCACAGAAAAGATTGCCGGTGGTACCATAAGTCATTGTTAGGCTAAACAACATAGGTGAAGGAACAGCTATGCTAGGTTTTGGAAAGATCAGTCCAAGGGTCTCAAAGGAGTTCAAGGAGGATATGGGTAACAGAGACCGTATTTCAGATTTCCATAGAGACTTTTCATGGACCTCCTTTGATGTCAAGTTAGAAAAACCAAGTTCCAGCGGTAACGATTTGTGCCCTGTTAACAGATGACAGCTTCTTTGAACATATCAAAAAATAGAAAAAAATCGTAAAAATGAGAAAAATACAGGTGGCGCCACCAGTTTCAAGAAACTGATGGAACACTCCATGACCAATATTCATGCAAAAAATCATGGTGATCAAGGCAATAACTGTTCAGATACTTGAGCTTTTATATCAAATTTTTAATTATTCTGAGGGGTATTTCTCAGCCCCATAGCTTGGAGGATATAAGGAACAGAGACCTAATTTCATGTTTACACAGAGACTTTTTATGGACCTCCCTGGATGTCAAGTAAGAAGATTCCAGGTCAAGCGGTTATGATTTGTGCCCTGTTAACCGGTGACAGCTTCTTTGAAGGTATCAAAAATAGCGAAAAAAATCTGTAAAAATAAAAAAAAATACAGGTGTCGCCACCAGACTGCAGAAACTGATGAACCATTCCATGATCAATGTCCATTCAAGGAATCATGGTGATCAAGGCAATAACTGTTCAGATACTTGAGCTTTTGTATCAAATTTTCCATTATTCCGTTGGTACTTCGGAGCCCCATAGCTCACAGGTTATGGGTAACAGAGACCTAATTTCAGGTTTCCAAGGAGATTTTTTTTGGACCTCCCTGGATGTTAAGTTAAAATATTCCAAGTCCAGAGGTTATGATTTGTGTCCTGTTAACAGATGACAGCATCTTTGAAAGTATCAAAAATAGAGAAAAAATCTTAACAATTGGAAAAATACAGGTGGCGCCACCAGTTTGGAGGAACTCACGGAACACTCCATGATCAATATTCATGCAAAGAATCATGGTGATCAAAGCAGTAGTTACTCAGATACTGAACTTTTTGTATAATTTTTTTTTATTATACTGAGGAGGGGGGGGGGGGGTTCTTCGGAGACCCATAGCTTCGAGAATACGGGTAACAGAGACCTAAATTCAGGTTTCCAAGGAGATTTTTTATGGACCTCCCTGGATGTCAAATTAGAAGATTCCAAGTCCAGTGGTTACGATTTGTGCTATGTTAAGAGATGAAAGCTTCTTTGAAGGTATCAAAAATAGAGAGAAAAAAATCGTAAAAATTAGAAAAATACAGGTGGCGCCTCCAGTTTGCATGAACTGATGGAACACTCCATGATCAATATTCATGCAAAGAATCATGGTGATCAGAAAGTAGTTATTAAGATACTGAAGCTTTTGTATCAAATTTTTGATTATTCTAGGGGGTACTTTGGAGACCCATAGCTCGGAGAATATTCCAGATTCCAGGTCCAGTGGTTACGATTTGTGCCCTGTTAACGGACGGCCGGACGGCCAGACGGAGTGACGCCGGACAAAGGGTGATCGCTATAGCTCAGATGACTTTCACTCAGCTGAGCTAAAAACACTGTATCTCGATGAGTGGCTCTCAAATAGCCTCTGTCTATACACTGATGATGCCACATGCATGGTGCATGGCACGGTTCTCAGGAATGGCTACCGAGTAATAGTTTATCTTGCTGGCATCACCCCGCCAACTTTCTTAATGAGAAATAATAAGGATCAATATTATGTATAGTCTTTCACACTATCCGGCAGTTTTGCTTTAATCATAATTTTCCCCAGCAAAACTGTCCTAGCGCACAGTCCCACAGTCTCCCATACGGCTGTTTTACACCTTGTTATGTTTGTGCCAGTTGGTAAACACAGTGAACGTGTGTCTTTTTACCATAACAATGCCGCGTGACTGGAGGTCCGATTGTGAGCATTTGTCGGCCACATAAACTATGTTTCAGCCAGCGGGAACATGTTTTGCATTGTTTAGGCCAAGTCAACGAGGGATCTCCTGACTGATAGGTGTTGTGGGCCAGGCGATGCACTCTGTCCCACGCGCTGTTTTTTTTTATGTTGACGCCTGTAATCGCGCCCGGTTCATTATTTTAAACACTCGTGTACAGAAGTAAGCCTGGCAATTACCAGTTTATTTTAAAGAAAAGACGCTGATTTCCGTGTTAATTCAACCTGCCTACTAGGAAAGGAGGCCTTTCAATGTGTCATATTGCTGCAGTAATATATTGCTTAAGAATGCTTATGTTTATGTATATTTGATGATTCTTTCTCGCAGGGGAAAATATATTACAATGACATAAATAATTGGAATTTCTGTTAAATATGTACTAAAAGATAACCTCGTAATGGCCTCGTGTGCTATTCAGATGACATTGGGTCGTAATGCCCTCATTTTAAATTTATCAGTTTGACATGGAATCGCAATAGGCGGTTAAAACCTAAGCAACACATGTGTCATGTTTATTCGGATATACAGTAAAACCTCGCCTAATGATCCTCGCCTATATATATATATATATATATATATATATATATATATATATATATATATATATATATAAACCTTGGAATTGTGGGTACCTCGTTTTTTTGTTTTGAGAACACATATTTTGGTCCCTACGGGAGATCTGGACCTCAATTATCCGATCACTAAGTATAGAGTAAACACTGCCTGGTCAGCCGTAGCGGTAGGTTGGGCGAAAACCAATGCATTACATCCCTAATTAGTAAAGGACACTAGACGAAATAAGCGCAGGGCATAGATCAAAGGGTATTGACGGATGATCACACCAGACCAGAAATAATTGCGTCACGGTTTGACGACATTACGAGGCCTGCCGTTAATTATATGCGTGATACATAGAACCTAAGCTATGATGAACTCATGTGTCTGACCAGCCAGGCTGACAAGCTCTTACCTTCAAGTATGTATTGGATATGGCAACCACCATTAAAGACTTTTTGCGTGATCGCGGCTACCGTGAATTGTGGCACAACGTGTCTGCGTTAGAGGACAAGTAGCAGGGCCAGCTGTACCCGCCAAATGTCAAAGTTGACCACCTAGTAACTGAATCAGTTTCTCAGGAAATAGACCTTGTCAGGGACCTAAAAAAATGGGCCTGTTTGGTCTGAGGTTAACGTTAATGATATATCAGGCATAGATATGGTACAAGCATTCAGTATACATAGTGTTATATAGTTATACAGAAGTTATGCTTGCCTATAGATGTGCATAGGTAAAAATTTTTATTTTTTTTTATAATCTTTGGGTTTTCTCAATTTTTCACCATTAACAAATACAATTATACCAAACGCATCGAGGTAATTTCATGTCTTATTATGCAGATTTAGATAGAAAACATAATCAGTAATTCCAGATTTTAATGAATATCTGCAGAGATTATGAACATACGGCAAGACGAGCTGTTGTAACACCCTCGATAGACAAACCTTACTTAGGCGACCACCTCGGAAATGCGACCACTTTATCACGGTCCCATCGGTTGTTGTCCTAGGTTTTACTGTATTAATTATATTCACACTGTATTCACAAATATTCGATTGTTCTCTAGAAATACATTAACTCCATTTTATTTATTCATGGACGAACATGGTTAGGATATCCCATAATCAATACAATACAGATTAACAGTGTATTTTGTACAAGTGGTGATAATATCATTATGGCACTCGCGACATCCTCGTACGAAATAACATGCATGCCGCCATGGGCCATAAGTCCATTATAAAAGCTGGCGATACTGGTGACACTGAGGATTACTGTCAATTTTCTATCAGTACCATAAGAAGGGGGGCGGTGACATATACGAAGAGATATGGACAGTCATTACATATGCTGAGATATTTCTATAGCTGCCTAGCAAAGTAGACAAGAGCTTTCTAAAAGGCAAATTTAGAATATGAGTATTCGGACGATTGGCAATGTACAACAAATAATACCAAACGATTCTCAGACTGGTAACAATAAAAATAATCATAATGACATAATAACAAACGACGCCTGAAAGATTATGTTAATTTTTCAGGCATTCACATCAATGAGGATTTAAAAAAAAATGATCTATTACACATTTTGTTAATGAATAAGACATGCTTAACTGCTCCCTTTGTTTTTAACAATATATCCATATCAAATATCAATGAGCTGGCGACACAAACGTCACACCTATTGTTTGATGACGAACCTTCACCTTTTAGCAGTTCCCTGGGTTTAAATGTGGCCGTGGGTTTGTAGGAATATGTTAACGTGTGTATTCCTCTGGAACTTATTACAATTTAAAGAGCAATGTTTGAGTAATTTTTATACACACTTTAGACCGGCATAATAATTGCCATGTTTATGCCCTTCATATTTCCCCTGAGTGATAATAATCGAATTAGAGTCTAAAATCATCTATAGTTGACAAAACGTCATCGTTCACACACAGAGAGAGAGAGAGAGAGAGAGAAAGAGAGAGAGAGAGAGAGAGAAGGAGAGTGTGTGTGTTAGGGGGGGGGGGGTCACCTATTATTGCTTACATGATGTATTGCTGTATATTCAGAGTGACAATTTGGGGGTTTCTTAGAAAATTCAACTTATATCAAACTCAACGGGAAGGTCTTCCTTCTGATATTTTGGAGAAATATATATATATCAGTTTTAGAATAATTAGTTATCGTAAGAAAATTCGAGGATTTATTTTTGATGCATTTAACATTATAACCCTGTATACAACTCTGGCAACGGTCGCACGTTCTCTAGCCATTATGCTTGATTGTCTTAATTGTGTAATAGTGTAATATCAAAAGCAATCCAAATAGCACACGTTTTAATGAAGTATCTTTAATCAAGCAAATTATTGAACCACATTTACTTTTCGGATTGATTAACATATCATAAGAATGCACATCCCATGTATTTACTACCGCTTTCAAAGTCCAGAGTACAAGTGTACCGGTGAGTACAAGGTGAATAAAGCTAATTTTTGGATCAATATGAAGATATCCTTGATAATATATCTCAGTAGTATATGACCTGCACACTCTAGCACCTCTGGCTGAAATAATTTGTCCATGCCTAAAGGGATATATAGTGAACATATATCTAGATTTAATTAAGTCTATATTTGCTCTCCTAGGCGATGTTTAGTATACAGAGTTAATTTTGTTTCAACAGAGGCATCTGAGACCAAATAGGATAACAATATTATATCATACACTACTCCCCTGGGCCCACCCTGCCTTTCCTGTCCTGAAAGTGTGAGTCAAAAATGGGTGGTTCCCGTATATAAAGAAAACACCTTACGTTGCCATATATATTTTGTTGTTTTAAATTAAGTTAAATTTTAATTCAATATTTCTTTTATTAACCATTCCAGTTGTACAATTATTTATTGAACATGACTTTATCTTAACAAGCTGGGTGCAAACAATAGCTAAAATAGTATGTAATCAAGCAAAGCATTTCATACAAAGTAGTAGAGACCGTCCATATTAAAGAATGCGTGATTCTCATTAATGCTGATATATTTTAAAGTGTTATCGCAATACCGCCGTCGTATGGTGTCAGGTATCCTGAAGTACCAACAATTAAAAAAAAGTGTTACAAGAGCTTTACACTGGACTGTCATTCTCCGAGAGTATACATTTAAAGAACTTATCGTTGTGACGGTGGTGGTATCCAGGTACTGTGCACATTGTTTATTTTACTGTGTGATTGTATTGATTTGTTGTTATACCGCTATTTTACTGTATAATTGTATTGATTTAGTGTATTGTAATGTTAGGCTTGTTTTAAGAATAAATTATAGTTATTTGTTAACAAAAAAAAAAAAACCACTGACTTCTTTATTCATTCCCCTAGACATTTCGCGCTGCCTAGTGTTACAGAATCTAATATTTTTAATCTCCTTGATAAAATCTATGTTCATCATGCAAACGTGATCTGTCTATATCAGGTTCCGTAACAATATATGTCTTTATTAGACAAACCGGTTTGTGAGAGAAATATTTGATATCTGACCAGGAACGGTCGAGTGTTTACATTTTTATGTAACCTTTTATGTGTGTTTATGTGCTTTACATTGTACACGTTTGTAATAGTGTCTTATTTGTTGTAAATCCGGATGTTTTATCGGGAAGACATACGTATTGTTTTACTGGGCTATCACAGGAAGATGCTGAATAGTACTCACCTGAGATTATAATCTTCGGTGACAGACTTATTATCTGATGTTGCCCTTTCTGTACTCATAAAAATAAGATCGTTCAAAAGCAAATACATATATCAACTAATATACGTCAGGGGTTTCAATCTACGGAAACTGTCGGGAAACATTGTACCATTAAAAGGGCGGAAGAACCTCAACATGTTTTCATAATTGAGAGTTGTAATAGAGAATAGAAAAATGTTTAGTCAGGCCTGGCAAACAATGAAGCAAACATGCTTTTGTAGTACCTTGGCAAACGATAATATTACCGTTACGTCGTCTTGCAGCTTATTTGGAAGTCCTCATTCCCCTGATACCACGCGTATCGATGTTAGTCCATTCACGTTAGGTTAGTCCGGATCACTGATGCGAGCTATCCGGGAAGCAAGACATGTAGATTTTATGACATGACCTGCATGGACTTGTGTCGTATCTGCTGATGCCATATAGTTCGACCTGTGAGGTTTGGCTAGTTCGTGGCGTGTGTGTGAAAAACAAGACCTGGCTAAGTGTAACATTTCAATCAGCATTTCCACTGTATGTCTTACGAAAACTGACGAGAGAAATACTATACAATGACATGACTTGAAGCAAAAAAAAAAAAAAATCAATATCCAACAGTTAGCTAAGATCGCAAGAATGCCCTGCATAATACATCGTTCAAATAAGTATGACTGGCTCGTTTATCACGAACAAATCAGCTGGTTAGATCCGTATCTCAAAGAAAAGACATAATTAATATTCAAGAAATCACTCTTTCTCCGGTTTGTCAACTCCGCCAGAATGAAGGAACAATCTCATTGGATTTATTTTTCAAGTCCTTCACTTCTGCCAGAATGCAGAAACAACCTCGTTGGATCTACGCAATATACAAATCATTTTGACTGTTTCACATATAACCGAATATCATTCAAACAGACCAGTAAATCGCCCATGTCTCTATTAATTCTTAACCGATACCAACGTCTTTATTTGAAATAAAGCATCCACGTTGTACCTGTGGTGAGGTACGTACTGACTTTAAACTGGAATACCGATGATGAAACGTCGAATAAATCTTTTTATAGGATTGTTTTAAAATACATGTCAAATTTGAATTACAAAATGTTATCCTTTCAGATATAGTCTTGTATTTAAAAAAAAAATGTATTCCGTGATCAAGAACACAAATGCACAGATAAAAAGAACAACTGTTTTTATCTAATATCCAAATTACAAAAGCTTGAAGAACACTTCTTCATTTGCATTGCATGGACTACAGTATTCCTGGCAATGTAATATAATTCGCCTATGCGTTAATCAAACAAGCACGTAGTTTATTACTACATATTCACTGCTTTATCAATGCTTCAAATACAATACAAATGTAACATGCTGATTTAGAGAAAGACTTTGCAAGACATATGAATTTGAATCAATAAAGATTTATGATGAATAGGTAAACTTAAACACTGCAGAATCAAATGCAGATTGATGTATATACTAGGTCGAATTAGCCAAAAACACTTTAATCAGCTTCGGTTGAATCACTCACCGTATGAAAGGTATTATATCGGGTATGACTAATAGTCATATTTCAGAATAAATTTCATGTGCAGTCTCCCTAGCAAAGAAATTCTCTTTTAATTTTGGGAAAATATTTGTCTTAAAACACAATTGTTTAAATATGAGTACAGACGATTAGATTGCATGTATACAGTGAATAATATGTAATGGATGGAAATGTATTTGTTTTACATTCTTATGTGTCAGAATTGTACGTGTCTGTAGGATTGCAGATACATAAGCTGTATCACTGGTTTGCCCTATACCTTCTCCTGGAGCCCTGCTGCATCCAATGCGTTTATCCGGATCCACACCAGGAAATTATAGGTTCTTTCCTAGCGCATCTTTTTACTTCAATATAGTTTTACCTATATAGTATGTTTTCCGGACAAACAAATCAAGCTATCAAAGGAAACATACATTCAGATATTATCAGATATTCTATTTTATCCCTTTATAGCTTTCTGGAGAATATATATCCTCTCCGCGGGACACAGCGTGATATCGATTTCATTCATTTTTACAACGCTTATACCTGTTATCTATCCGAACGTATTTGACGTATATTATACGTACCGAGAAATTAAACTGTGTAACATGTTTTCTGTGACAAGCCTTAGCCAAATATACATTGACTGTGATGATCAAATCCCGAGATCATTGCACTGATTTGCTTCTTATAAACTGAAACGTATAGTAATTATTTTAACACCTATTGTATCAAAACAATTTACATGTGTATGATGAGGAATATTGGTTACATGGATTTTTTTCAGTTACCCAGTTTAGAAAGCATATGCTTAGCAAGCGTATTCTGTTTTATATCCTGGTGTCTGCGGCCCTGGACTGCAATCAACCCCATTGCTCGGTCTTAACGCCGATGTGCCCTAAACGACCCACTGTGTTATGAACGTTATACAGAGCGCTCAACCAAGGTAGGGGCCGCCCATGACAAAATCTCACCGCTCTTCATTTGAGACTTGATATCATCACTCAAGGCCTGTGTAATGTTTTCTACCCCTGAAGAGTATAAAAACTTTACGACGTCCACTTTCATTTAAAACAAATACCGCATTTGTTAATCATAAAAGGGAGTATAAGAAGTGCCCCTTTGGACTATATTAGCTACTTCTGTACAGAAATAGTCTTCGGAACAGAAGCTTTCTTATATGCATGGATACAAACAGGTATATACAGGATTTGCCTTAAAATTACCCTTTTGTTTTTGCAATTACCATTTTAGTTGTCTTCCTCTGCAGTCACAACTGTAAGCGGCATGATCTTCTAGCCCTAACAAATATATTATAAATGACTATCACAGTCATTTTGAAGGTCTTTGTCGTAACAACATACAATAGTTGTTTAGGCAAGTTTAATAAAAAATATTTCTATGTAACTTGACCATGCAAGTTTTCAGAGGTTAAACATCTACAAAAAAGATGCAAATAGTGTCACGTCCACAAGTTTAGCTTTGTCACCTTGGTTCTTAATACATATAATTGCACTTCTTTTTATTCTTTCTAAAGATAAAATAACGCTACCTGACATGATTACCCTTCCACCCTTAATTGCCTGTAATCATTTTCTTTGATAAGGTCTCCTAAGCCTGTAAAAACTTATATTATAATAAACAGACGACAGGGACTAATCGCTCTGAAACAGAAACGTGTCATTGAACAGGCCAAGGGGCATGCAGATAGCTTACTGAATCTATAAATCGTTTAAAATAACGAAACCCTATCAGGACCTCCTCAGACACACAGGAGGTGATATGCCCCGTCCCAAGGGCATATAAATGATCACTTACTGTTATCTATATGTATAAATCAAGCACACTAAGCATAAATTAATGTCTGACATATAGATGAAACTATCACTTGTAAACAATCAGGTCGAGTCATCATGCCTAGAGATAACAAGCAAAAGTGTCTCAAATGACCCTTGTGAAGAGTTTAATTTGAATAGAGCGGTGTAGATTCTGTAATATGTAGATTACCGGCAACTGTGGTAAAATAAATACGGCAATGTATCAATGTCAGTATAATGACACGGACTGCGGTCCTACAGAAACATGGACATTTACAGACGGTATACGGTTTTAGCCGCGTATGTCAAAAGACGGCACGAAAAAGAGTGCATTATACTGAACTAACATGGATAGTAGCATAGGAGAGTTTCATATTACCGTAAACTCCGTTGCCTCAGTAAATGATCGACTAAGCTATTAAAGAAAATTAAAGGAACAGTTCTTATAGTAAAATGTTTCAATTTAATGCACTAGAGAAAATATGGAACATGTTTTTGACCTCAACACAGATGGCTCTTATGGATGTTGGAGTTAACAACCGGTCGTGTTTATTGTTTAAGAAGAACTTCTTGAATACGAGTGATTAAGCAGAGTCAGGCGCCTGCTGGGTCGTACGTAATTCATTATTCAGCAATAGTTGTAAAACATGGACTGACAATGCACGACTGCCCTAACATGTCTGAAAACCGACTCTTGACAGATTAAAAAAAAGTTCCGTTAGTGACAGCATCTAACCTGTCATATAAACCAGCTCTGCGCGATGAGAATACAGGCCTGTGGACACCAATTAAGAATATATAATGAACTTATAAGTTGTTGTAATATCACCTCCGGGACAGTCGCATAGAATATGTGATGAGATTTTATACGTTCCAGTGTCATTAACCCATTTTAACAGGATGTCATGCAATGTAATGATTTATGATATCTACTCCTGAAAAAAAACCCCAAAAAATCTTCGATATCTTATACGTTACTAGAATCTGCATTTTCCCGAATGCAGGCCTCCCCCATGTGGGAGGTCCTTAATCGGGGGTAATCTGCAACCCGCGTTTGCATTCACTGATTGGCCCATATTCCAAAGTTCATTGGTTTAAATGTTCCCCATCAAGTGTTTGCATTATTTAATCGGCCTTTATTTAAATGCTTAATCGGGTATATGTGACAGCACATTTGTGAATATTCCTTGTCCTTCTTGGATCCGAATCATTAGCCAAAGTGCTTCAAGCGCGCTCCGCGCTCCGTGTCGGGCCGACGTCGGGCGGCTACTACGGGCCCCGGTTGGACTCCTCCCTTCAACTCATACATGGGTATATATCCCTGCATTTTGAGATATTTTTTTAACATTCCTCAGTGCTCTTCACTTTCTCAGACATCAGAAATACGATGTGTAAAACTTTTTTTATGCTCTATATATACAGACCAGTTGAACATCGACCGGACCTCGGACAGGGCCCGCCATCATGTCAAGCCTGCTTCGCCCGACTCCCGTTTGTTTACGGACGGTCGCGGGGCATTTTTGATCACAATTATTTAAAGGGCATCGCCCAAGACCCGTCCAGTATATTAAAGGGTTGGTTTTATGCGAAAAATGCGACCGACTCTCCAGCTGACTTTAAATTCGACGGTTTTCTTGCGATCCACAGAACCAGTCGGAGGCCGTTTGATCGGTGACGCCGGCTTGATGGAACCAAAAAAAAGGTTGATTTATAACCTATCTTTCCTCCCTTTTGTCATTTTTTACCCTAATTATAATCCTGGAGACGAAATTAGATGTGTCTAAAATGACCAGAGAAATATTTGCAGGAGATATTTGGCACTCACCGGCCAGGGAGATATGTAGATATATCCAACCGGTTAAAAAAATCGTCCAACAATAAAAAATCGGTAGATGGGAGGCCGGCTTTACGATAGATTAGGTGTATTATAGAGCAATACATGGCGGGTCTGAATATGTCTCTGTCGGATATAATCACTGTCCAGGCGAGAATGTCTAAAACTATCTGATACAGGGCTAGCTCGTTTTCTGATGAGTGATCCTCTTTTATAAAACAACTGAATGACTTTTGTATTAGCGCAATGTTGCCGTCCAGCCAGTCAAGCGCTGCTACTGTAGCAAAGCAAACATTAAGCTTTATAGACCGAGTAAAGGTATTCATATTATCTCATCCTTGCTCATAGGGGAAAGACTTTTCACTCCTATTTTATGCGTCTGCTCGAAAAAAAGTTCTGTGCCTGGTTCCTGAAATTAATGACAAGACCTTGCCTTTGATGTATAGAAACTTTATGTATACATGATTTATGTACAAATGTCGGTATTCCTAAGTATAAAGCGTTTTTGGAGTGTTTAGGTACGACCCCTACAGCTTATCACATTCGTGGAATAGCTTAACTAGATATCACTGTTAATGTAAAGTTTGAAATCACCGTGCTAGTCTGTTACTTTAAAAAAAAAAAACCTAATGTAAATGATTTACACATTGACCAGCTTTGTTAAGAATCTTATACACTAGCTATCGGGTGCTCGGGCCCATTCCTCAGGTGTGAATTTATCAGTTTTAAAAATTATATAACAAGTCTTTACGATTGTAATTCTTTACGATATTACTTTTATGAAATACAAATCAAAGAATGCGGACATGAACCAAAAATACATGTTGATCAACGTTGCTCTAAATATTAGCTTATGTATATTTGAATATATATATATATATATATATATATATATATATATATATATATATATATATATATATATATAGTTCTATGAATAGCCATGCTGGTTCATTCTTTATAGGTGGAAAGCGTATACACAGAAAAGTCAGCAGGGAACCGACTTTTCTGTATATACCCTTTCCATATATATATATATATATATATATATATATATATATATATATATATATATATATCAGGATCAATTATTGAAGGAAAATTACTTGTCTCGTCAGATTCACTCTACTGCTGTACATCAACGTCTCGAGATTGAGACCCTTATGGAAAGCAGTGTGAGCATCAAAATAGGAGAACCCTTTGGAATCCTATAATTGACTTTTTAGAGGGTATCAACATTAGATAATTACCTTTTCGTAGTGTTTGGATGTTTCATGAAATTCCTCATCCATAATTTTCCATAGAGCCCTAAAGTTTACATAGAGAAGAAATCGCCATGAAAATGTTATGTGTCCCGCAGTCCTTTGGAAACAGATCTAGACTGGGACCCCGCTTTGATCATATCGTTGTTGGAACTGGAAAAAAGCAGACGTTTATAGGGATCCGGGCAAGATGTCAGTCGATAAACGTCCGCTGACAACATGTTCTTAAAATGTATTATGTTTGAATCACGGCGGGCTTACAAGGATCTATAGGGGATATGTGTTAATAATATATTAAGGCAAGAAAGATGCACATTCTGTCGTGATTTAACGCTTTGGTATTTCCCGTACTTTATTGGCCGATGATGGAAAGAGACGTTTTTCTTGCGAAACAGATTTTTGTGGTGTTGTTCCGGTTCCTGTTATGCCTACTAGGGTTACTAGTTGCCTTTCAGGACAAAGGCGATTTATTATCATATACACGGTAATTTGGTTATGCTTAGAACTTTTACACATTAATGTTAGAAGTCCAGCAGAACAATGTAATATTTGAAGTGTCTGACAGTTTATTATTTGTAATTATCTTTATTGAGATGTCGGGGAACCTACCCACTGATAAAACATCCCGCAGTTTAAAAGTCACATGTTCCTACGCGACACCATACACCCTGCCCATTCGTCGGTCATTGCCTCCCTATCTGTCAATATGTAGTTTTGCCTTGACCGATTATCCGTGTTAGCCACCTACACGTGGCTGCCTTGGAAAAAAGATGGGTGACTTTAGAAGTAAGAGAGGTTTCGTGGTTTTGCTCGGCTTGAAAATATTGGCTGGCTTAAGCTGACCTGAAAGCCTATTCACTTGACGATGTTACAGAGTTTCCGTTTTATTTATGTAAGTTACCTATATTACGTGTGACATACTGCATCCGTTTTAAATTTTACTATAGTTTTACATTTAACTGTACTTTGTGATTTATTTTCGAGTATGTAGTTTATCTTGGTGGTTTCACAAGCAACAATTATATTTCAGGGATGTCAGGCTTGACCATGTATTGTAATGCAGGGAACTTCAGCTTTGACAATCAGCATCAACAACAACAAATCCTACTTCGTATTAGTATGTATAAGTCATAAATATTACTAGCTCACGAAGGCCAGGGTGATTACAGAATTTAATCCTGGGTTTACTTGTTTTCTGACTGAAGGTTCTTGTTTATAAAGCCACTGAATCACTACTTGTTACTACTTTTTCCCGGTACCACTACTAAGGAGATATTTTATGAAATCTTTAAAGAAATTATATAATATAAACCACGGTAAAGAATAATTCCAATTCTCTCCCTCGGCGTGACGTAGAATAGAATTGTTGAAAGAAGTTATATTCGAGAAATTGTTTGTTTGTGTGCTATAAAATTACAGTATGAAAATAAGTAGTCAGTAATATTATTTTCTGCAAGTTATATTACTACATAAATACATACATACATACATATATATATATATATATATATATATATATAAGGAAAAAAAAAGAAA
Organism: Sipunculus nudus; assembly: GCA_026874595.1. Taxonomy (NCBI): domain Eukaryota; kingdom Metazoa; phylum Annelida; class Sipuncula; order Golfingiida; family Sipunculidae; genus Sipunculus; species Sipunculus nudus. Next base: position 32,811,764 of record CM049317.1, on the reverse strand, counting down.
TAATTTCAGTAAAGAACAAAAAGAAGAATGAAAAAACATTACTGCTAATGCCAAATTAGCCTGAATTAATCAGTCTAACTAGGCTGGAGACCATGGCTTCAATCTCCTGATAGTTGTCAAATATTGGATAGTTTGCTGCCAGCGTACCTGTTCGATACGGCTAGTATTCGTCTCTATGTTGTACACTGGTTACCATGGTTAGATAAAGGGTCCTTGAAGTATCATTCAGACGAGGAAGCCATGAATCATCCGTACCAAAATACCAAGTGTGTATAAATCGATAAACCGACCGCAAACGATAACCAAATAGCAACACAGGTTTTTCCAGTATCGTTCTACACATACAACTGTTTGAATACATGTACTGACAGCACGGATGCGTAAGGGGGCGGCGAATAGGATAACATAACATATGCTATGAGCGATGAATGATAGTAGCTGATACCTGTTTAAACAAGAAATAAAGAATAATACTTCCGGGAAAGAAAACAATTCTTCTATATCAGAAATTATGTCCGGATCAGAACCGCAACTGAATTATAATTTTGATGGCTAATGTTGCCACCCCGCTAAGTGGTCTTGAACTGTTCCTGTTGTCTGTGGTATACCTGTATCTGGTAGTTCGGATATTTATTAATCAAATAGGAATGAAACTTAGATAATACATATTTATACAATCGTCGCTCTCGGATCGAAGTTGTCCTGGGGGCATTCAGTTAATATGTTCACAACACATTCAAGCCTGTAACACATATCAAAACAAGTGATCAAGACCCAAGTGTGCACCATGAAATTATTCATATATCAATACTGAAAAAAAAAGGAATTATTTCCAGGAGTTCCTCAAAACAAAACAATATGTTTTTGTTGTACTATCTAAGCAGTAAGATTACTATATTAAAATTATTATCAGATTATTATAATTAAGTCTAAGTGTTTTCAGTGGGATATTGCCCCAGTGTTTCCAAGGGATCTAATATAGCGGTTACACAATCACAATGCCGAAAATTCAGGGATATTTTGTCATGTTATCATACACTATGAAACAAAAGATGATTATTACATACAGTAGCAAATTGATTCAAACATACATGTTATGTTTTCCTTCAAATCCTGAGGTCCAATGATGATTGGACTAGTCGGTACAAAAGAAGGAACATATATTGAACTACAAATATTTCTGCTTGAATCACTAACCTATTAAAGGGGATGAAAATAACCAAAAATCAACGGATCATACTTATTATTGAGCCATCAAATTTCGCAGGTTGTTTTTTAAGTCCATGACTGAGAATAACCCAGAAATCGTAGTCAGCACATATTGTTTCAGACCGAAAGCCTGAGTTTCAACAACAATTTTCTTTATGCTAGTCTTATAACAATATGGAACTGCTTTAAAGTCAATCGCCAGGTTATCGAGGTTGTGTTCCTCCTCCTGGGAATCCTCATTCCATTTGATGCTCGCTTTAGAAAAAAAAATCACCAATGCCATGGCATGTTTGGCTTTGATAAGGCCTTGCTAATCACGTTCACGCTTTTAGGAAAAAAGAAACGTAAATTGTGTGTAAAAATTGATTTCGCTTGCGACCGTAATGACATCACAAAATGCAGTCTTCATCATTTACAACAGAAGGCGAGGAATTGATAGCCTCACTATGAATGATGCATTGTCTTTTAATTGTGATGGAATCGCATTCCCGGATTGAAAGAACTCGTCGTCGGAATTTAAAACCTGTATAATGCTGGCGTTAGGAAATTTCGCTGACAAAACTTGTGAAGTAAATTAATAAAAAAATGTTTTTGCTGAAGTAGAATTGTACCATGTAATATCGGCCAAATATGAGTTACATACTCGGCTTACTAAATGACAGAGATTATTTAATTATTTAAGTATTGTTTTGAGTTTTTTTAGTTTGCAGGCATAAAATGAATATAACCGTAGAACCCGCAATTGCTTTTATATATTTTCTTCTATAGTAAAATAAAAATAAAAATAAAAAGCATACCAATTTCATATATGGAAATATAATGAATACATCTGATAAGGAAACCAGATATGATCTCTGTATAAAAGTTCAATAGTATAGTAATATACATACCCGAAATAAGCTGACGATTGTTAAAAAAAGTCAAACTGAGCAATTATTTTCTAATAAATGCTGATATGTTCCGACATTTTTACTTAAACTCCACAGACCTGATCAACAACATTAAATCAATCAGCATGTGACAGTGATATAATGCTTTAGATCGTGCACATTGGATGACAGCATAAAGTGATTCTTCAATCTTACTTCTCTTTAAATTCGCGATAGAATCGACGCCATGAGTAAACGTGTAGGCTCAATTTTTTTTATAATCGGATAGGTATATTGTATAATAAAATGGCTCTATCTAGCCACACATCAGAGTTCATTACTCACCGCAACATGAGAAAAGACTTGGGAAGATTATAAATCCTATCATTATACATGAAATAAAGGTCATAATGGGCGACTTATGTAATGGAAAAATATTTCATATCAAGGTACTTTATTCTACATGTTATTACTAAATCGATGAATTATACATCGGAAAAAAAGCGTTTTTACGCTGATCGGGGTCTTCTTAATCTATTTTTTCTCTTTGGCTCTCTCAAACCCTGTTGAAGCTTATTACCATTGACGATGTATAACGCACTGCTAAAGCCATGTTACAGGACGTGAATAACAGGGGCGACACAATGATATTTGCCGTTTATATATTATTATCTTATCCATTGGTCTATTATTTTAAAAACACTATTATGTGATGGCTGAGGAAACTGCTCTCAGTGAAACTATCTGGTACTGAAAGGAGTAGAAACCCTTACCGTGTAGTTTGATCCCCTACACTCTAGTCATTAGTAATCTTGTACCTCTCCCATAGACGTGATACAGCGGAAGCTCAAGATCATCTGCCCGCTACAGGTTCAGCCTCCCCCACTGACTGCTCTGACCAGACTCGTTTTGGCGACTGATTGATTAATGAAGAGGATTTGGGCAAGGCTTGGCAGTCTCCATTTAGGTCTTTTAGTTAATAATCGGTAAAATAAGTGCTGACACTTTTAATTCATCTTGACAAACATGGCAACCGTTGAGGTACATATTGTCATGAAAGTTGTAAAATGTTATACTGGCGATTATAGGGCAATTGTATTAACTTGAATACATAAGCAAATGCGAGCCACTCTTATTAAACTTCCTTCGAGAAAATGGGGACAATGGACTTGTATTTAACTGAATATCATGATGTCCTATTTGTCTTGTTTTAGTCGGAAGTTCTACTTTTCTACTTGTTCTAGTTTTCCCGTGTTTTTTTTTTTTTCATCCGAATCTAATACAACTGTGTAAAGCAGAAATAAGACGTGTTGTTCTACCACCTACTCTAAAGATTACAGGGCGACAGAATTTTAGCATCGATATTTTTTTTTTCAGTACAAGCACACGGTCACAGAGAAAAAGTGAAAGTTGTGATGAAGGGAAATGGACAGTTTGCATGTTCCCCGCCTGTATACCGCCGATGGTTAAGCCATACTATTAGACCATAAAAGACAGTCCAGGGTCACCCTAAAATTCACAAATGGATCAGACTGGACGTACTGATTCACGAGTAACAGACGAGGCTGCAACAGTATAGTTCATTTACCGCAGAGAAACTGTAGTTTTAGGGACGAATAAAATATTATGTGACACGACGTGAAGTAGAGATACTTTTTTATACCTTTATTCAAAACAGTCAGGTGGTGCTGCTGGCGAGGAATATATTAAAGGCGTTAACAACGTTTCATTTACAGCTGATAAGAACACTGAATCTCGATAAGTGGCTGTCAAAGGGCCTCTATCTATTTCCAAGCATTATGCCACATGAAAAGGTATAGTGCATGGCACGGTTCTCAGGAATGTCTACCGATTAATAGTTTATCTGGCTGGCATCATCCAGCCAATTTTCTTAAAGAGACATGATCAGGAACAATATTATGTCTATTCTTTCACACTGTCAGTTCAGTTTTGCTTTTTACAAATGTTTCCCAGCAAAACTTTCTGGCATACAGTCCAAGTGTCTCATACACGGCTGTTGTACACCTTATTATGGATGGGCAAGTGGGTAAACACAGGCCACGTGTGTCTGTTTACCATAACAAGGCCGCGTGACCGGAGGTCCGATTTTGCGAAAGCTTTGTGTCAGCCAGCGGGAACATGTATTACATTTTTTTAGCAAAGTTAGTGAGGTCATCTCCTGATTAACAGGTGTTGTTGGCCAGGCGATGAACTGTGTCAACGCATGGCATCGCGCCCGGTCCACTATACAAACACTGTTGTACACGAGTAAGTCAACAGTTCGAGAGCAAAACGAGGAATTATCAGTTCAATTCAAAGTGAAGACGCGGTTTTTCGTGTTAATTCAACCTGCTTCATAGGAGAGTAGGCCACGTTAAAGTGTCATATTGCTGTGGTAATATATTGCTTATGAATGATTATGTTTATTTATATATGGTGATTTTTTCTCACCGAGAAAGAAAGTTGCAATGACATCAATGGCGGAACATTCCTGTTAAATATGTAATAAAATATAACCTCGTAATGGTTTCGAGTGCTAAAAGGATGCCCTCATTTTAAATGAATCAGTTTGATGTGGAATGACAATGGGCGGACAAAACTTAAGCAACATATGTTTCATGTTTTTTTGGATATACAGTGAATCCTCGCCTAACAAACAACTCGGTATAGCGACCACCATGGAAGTACGACCATTTTTATGGTCCTGCTTTTCTTTTCCTTTTATATAATATATTTAAACCTCGGAATAGCGGGCACCTCTTCTTTTCTGTTTTAAGACCACTTATCTTTGTCCCAACGGGAGATCTGAACCTCAATTATGCGTCCCCTATGTTCAGAATAAACCCTACCTGGTCAGCCATAGGTCGGGCGCAAACCAATGCATTGCTCTAATAAGTAAAGTGCAGTAGACGAAACAATCCTAGGCCATACATCCCAGGGTATTCACAGATGATCACACCAGAGCAGAAATGTTTGCTTTACGGTTTTACAACTTTTACTAGGCCTGCCGTTAATTATATGCGTGATACATAGAGCCCAAGCATTGATAAACTTTTGTGTCTGACGCCATGAGTGACCAGCCAGGCCAACAAGCTCCTACCTTCAAGTATATATTGGATATGGCAACCACTATTTAAGACTTTTTGCGTGATCGCGGCTACGATGGCTTATGGCATGACATGTCTGCGCTGGAGGACAAGCTGCAGTGTCATCTGTACACGCCAAATGTCTAAGTTGGCAACTTTGTATATATATATATGGATAAAGTTTCTCAGGAAATAGACTTTGTCAGAGCTCTAACGAATGAGTCTGTATAGTCTGAGGTTTACGTAAATGATATATCAAGCATAGATATCGTACAAGTGCATAGTGTATAATTGTTATACAAAAAGTTATGCTTGCCTTTAGATGTGAGATTTTTTAGATTCTTTTTTATTATTTTTTGGTTTTCTCATTTTTTAGTATTAAGAAATAAGAGTGTTAAATTCCTGTCTTGTTATGCAGATTTAAGTAGAAAACATAATCATTAATTAATGATTTTAATGAATAGCCACATAGGCTATGAACGAACGGCCAGGAGAGCTGTTGTAACACCCTTAGGCGACCACCTCGGAAATTCGACCACTTTATCACGGTCCCGTCGGTGGTCGTAATTCCAGGTTTTACTGCATATAATTATATTCACACTGTATTCACATATATTCGATTGTTCTCTAGAAATACATTGACTGCTTTTTATTTATTCTTGGACGAACATAGGATACCTCATACTTAACCAAATACGGATTAACAGTGCAATTTGTACAAAGTATGAGAATGCCATTTTGGCACCCACGAAACCCTCGTACGAAACAACATACTTGTCGTTATGTGCCAAAAGCCAATTTCAAAAGCTTGCAATTCTGATGACACTAAGCCATTCCTTATTCTGAGATATTTATATTGCTGCATAGCAAAGTAGACAGCAGCAGTCTAGAAGGCAAAATTAGAATATGAAGTATTTGGACGAGGGACAAAGTACTACAAATAACATCGAAAGATTCTTAAACTGGTAACTCTTTCAATAATCAACGTAATATAATAAAAATTGACGCCTGCTATATTCTGTCAGATTTAGAGCCAGTCACACCATTGAGGATATAAAAAAAATATATAATCCATTTCACACTTTGCTAATTAATAAGACATGTTAAACTGCTCCCTTTGTTTTAAACATTATATTCATTTCAAATATTAGTGTGTTGGTTACACAAACGTCACACATATTGTTTGAGGACGAACCTTCACTTTTCAGCAATTTCTTGGGTTTAACTGTAGCCGTTGGTCTGGAGAAATTTGTAAAAATGTGTTTTCATCTGGAACCAATTACAATTTTAAGCGCAATGTTTGAGTAAATTTAACACATAACTTGGACCGACATAATTATTGCCATGTTCATGCCCTTCACATTCCCCTGAGTGAAAATAATCGACTTAGAGTCTTTAGTGACCTATCTTTGGCAATACATCATCTTTCAAACACACACACACACACACACACACAGAGAGAGAGAGAGAGAGAGAGAGAGAGAGAGAGAGAGAGAGAGAGAGAGAGAAAGAGAGAGAGAGAGGGAGAGAGAGAGAGAGAGAGAGAGAGAGAGAGAGAGAAAGACAGAGAGAGAAAGGTATGTGCAATACTGCACATTTAAAACGAATTAAATGCATGGAACATCAATTCTTGTGCTAATATTCGCTGTGCAGCCTATGAGTACAAGAAAAATTTAGCTATTTTTTTGTCGATCAATATGAAGATATCCTTGGTAGTGTGTAATATGTTAGTAGTATGACCTGCACACACTGGCACGGCTGGCTGAAATATTTTATGCATGCCTGCGGGATATATAGTGATAATAGATCCAGATTTAATTAATTATATATATATATATATATATATATATTTATATATATATATATATATATATATATATATATCTATATATATATCAAATGCCATCAAATAGCTAAAAAATGAAGAAACTTTAATAAAAACAAAAAGTGTTAACTAAGTTATATATGGTGAGCAAGGTGATATTAATACATATTCTGAGGTTACTGCATTACAGGATGTCTTTAGGATATACGGGTGGTAGTGAACAATATTTGATATTGACCAGGAACGGTAGAGTTTTTACATTTTTGTGTAACTTTTTTATTATGTGTGTATGCACTGTACATTGGACATGTTTGTGATTATTGGTGTCTTATTTGTTGTAAATCCGGAAATGTTTTACTGTGTTATCACAGAAAGATGCTGAATGGTACTCAACCGAGATTATAAGCTTCGGTGACAGACTCATTGTCTAATGTTGGCCTCCGTGTACTCATCAAGCAAGATTGCTCAGACGCATATACAAATTTAAACAAAAACATGGCGGGGGTGTCAATCTACGGAAACAGGACATATTATACTATAAAAAGGTGGAGGAGCCTCTTCATGTTTCCGTTATTCAGAGATTTATATAATGTGATATAAAATTTTCAGTCAGGCCTGGCACATGGTGAAGCTAACTACTTTTGAAGCATCTTAGCAAACAGGAATATTACCGCTACGTATTCATGCAGCTTATTTGGAAAATCTCGGTCCCCTGATACCAGGCCTATCGATGTAAGTCCGTTCACGTTAGGTTTGCCAGGAACACTGATGCAAGCTAAAGCTACCCGGGAAGCGAAACATTTATTTTTTTAAAATGTGACCCTCATCGGCTTTTCATGTATCTGCTGATGCCGTGTGGTGCGACCTGTGGGGTTGATAAGGTCATTGCGTCTCTGTGAAAAAAAAAAACAAGACCTGGCTTAGTGTTAGATTTCAAAAACATTTCCACTATATGTCTTACGAAAACTGACGAGACAAATACTATACATTGAAATGACTGGGAGTAAAAAAATCAATATCGAACGGTTTGCTTAGGTCGCAAGAATGCCCTGCATTATACATCGTTCAAATAAGTATACATGCCTAATTTATCACGAACATATCAGCTAGCTAGATCAGATATCAAAAAGAAAAGACATAATCAATATTAAAGAAATTTCTTTGTTTCTGGTCCGTCAACTCAGCCAGAATTAAGTAACATGCCCATTGGATGTACTTTTCATATCCTTCACCTCCGCCAGAATGCAGGAACAGCCTGGTTGGATGTACAGAATGTACAAAACCTTTTGACTATTTGAAATATATCCGAATAGCTCTCAAGCAGAAAAGTATATCATCTGTGTTTCTATTAATTATTTTGTCTTAACCGATACCGACGTATTTATTTAAATAAAGCATCCACTATGTACCTGTAGTGAGGTACAGACTAACTTTAAACTGGTATCCCGATGTCCAATCAATTCTCTTTATAGGGTTTTTTAAATACATGTCAAATTTGAATAACAAAATGATATTCTCCAGACGTAATCTTGTATATAAAAAAAAATGTTCCGAAATCATGAACACAAATATACTGATAAAAAGGACAACTGTTTTTATCAAACATTCGAATAACAAAAGCTTAAAAAAATACATTTTTATTTGCTTAACATGGACTGCAGTATTACTGTTAATGTGATATAATTAGACTTTATAATAATTAAATAAGCACGCAGTTTATTACTACATATTCACTGTTTTATCAGTCCTTCAAATACAATTAAATATTTGAGAAGCTTTTTTAATAGAAAATGTTTGGTGGTGACTCAAGATGAGGAAAGAAAAAGAAAAAGGCATTCAGGAATTTGAATCAATAAAGTTATATGATGAATAGGTAAGCTTAATCACTGCAGAAGCAAAGGCAAATTGATGTGTATACTTGGTCGAATTAACCCAATACACTTTAATAAGCTTCGGTTGAATCACTTACCGTATGCTAAGTATAATATCGGGTATGACTTATGGTCACATTTCAAAATTAATTCCGTGTGCAGTTTTCCTGGCAGAGAAATTCTCTTTTAAGTTTCGGGATATTTGTTTAATAATACAATTGTATAAATATGAGTACAGATGCAATCAACTGCAAGTAAACAGTGAATAATATGTATTTGATTGAATTGTGTTTGTTTTAAATTTTTATGTGTCAGAATATATGAGCCTGTAGGATTGCAGATACATCAACTGTATCGCTGGTTTTCCCTTTAGATTCTCCTAGAGCCCTGCTGCACCCATTTCTTTTATCCGGACCCAAACCAGAATATGAAAGGTTCTTTACTGGCGCGTACTTTCACCTAAATATAGTTTACGTATTCCAGTACATTTTCCAGACAAATAAATCAAGCAATCATAGGAAAAATTCATTCCAAGAATGGAACATAACAACAAGCACTGAAAATATACTGTTTCACTTTTGTTCCTCTGTGTTTATTTCGATAGAGATACAAACTAGGCCAGGTGGTAGAACAATATTTGCTGATCACACCACGTGTTCTCAATAACACAATTTCACGTGTAGAAAGCATCAGAAATTCTGTATTATCCCTTTGAGGCTTTCTGGAGATTACAGATCTTCTCCGCGGGAGACAGCGTGTTATCGATTTCATTCATTTTCACAGGGCCTACACCGGATCTCTACCCTAACGCAATTAATGCATATTAGACGTACTGAGAAACAAGTGGCCCATGCGCCATGACGCTCAGCTGAATTCAAGGAATGTTGAAAAATGAGCAAAATGACTGCCAGAGTGCAAACAAATCATGAATTTTGGGAAAAGTCCTTAGAAATGGGTTTCAGTGGGCTTTTGGATAGATGACAACTTCATTTGAAGGTCTCATAAACAGAAAAAAAATGTGTAAAAATTTGAAAAAAATACAGGTAGTGCCACCAGTCTGCAGGGACTGATGAAACACTGCATAATCAATATATATCCAAAGAATCATGGCTATCAAGGCATTAGCTATTCAGATACTGGAGCTTTTGTTTGTATCAAATTTTTAATTATTCTTGGGGGTATTTATGAGCCCTATAGCTCGGAGAATATGGGTAACAGAAACCTAATTTCAGGTTTCCAAAGAGATTTTTCATTAGTCTCCCTGGATGTCAAGTAAGAGGAATTTAGGTCCTGCGGTTACCATTTGTGCCCTGTTAACAAATGACAACTTCTTTGAAGGTCTTAAAAATAAAGAAAAAAAATCGTAAAAATTGAAAAAAATACTTTTAGCGCCACAAGTTTGCAGGAACTGATGGAACATCCCATGATCAATATTCATGCAAAGAATCATGGTGATCAATGCAGTAGTTATTCAGAGACTTGAGCTTTTGTATCAAATTTTGCATTATTCGGGGGGGGGGGGTACTTCGGAGCCCCATAGCTCCAAGGATATGGGTAACAGAGACCTAATTTCAGGTGTTCAAGGAGATTGTTCATGGACCTCCCTGGAAATTAAGTTTGAAGATTCCAGGTCCAGTGGTTACGATTTGTGCCCTGTTAACAGATGACAGTTTCATTGAGGTCTGAAAAAAAAAAGAGAAAAAAAATTGTAAAAATTCGAAAAATACAGGTGACACAACCAGTCTGCAGGAAATGATGGAACCTCCCATGATCAATATTCATGCAAAGAATCATGGTGATCAATGCAGTGGTTATTCAGATACTTGAGCTTTTGTATCAAATTTTGCATTATTCTGGGGGGTACTTCGGAGCCCCATAGCTCCAAGGATATGGGACCAGAGACCTAATTTTTAGTTTCCAAGAAGACTTTTCATGGGCCTCCATGCATGTCAAGATAGAAGATTCTAGGTCCAGTTGTTACGATTTGTGCCCTGTTAACAGATGACTGCATCTTTTAAGGTCTCAAAAATAGAGAAAAAAAATCGTAAAAAATCGAAAAAAATACAGGTGGCGCCACCAGTCTGCAGAAACTGATGAAACATCTCATGATTAATAAGTATGCCAACAATCATGACCATCAGTGGTGCAGTTAATGAGATATTGAAGTTTTTGTATGAAATTTTTCACTATTCTTTGGGGTACTTTGGGCCCCATAGCTCGAAGGATATGGGTAATAGAGACCTAATTTCTGGTTTCCATGGAGACTTTTCATAGGTCTCTCAGAATGTCAAGAATGAAGATTCTAGGTCCAGTATTTACGATTTGTGCCCTGTTAACAGATGTCCACATTTTTAAAGGTCTCAAAATTAGAGAAAAAAATCGTAAAAAATCGAAAAATACAGGTGGCGCCAGCAGTCTGCAGGAACTGATGGAACATCTCATGCTCAATAAGTATGCAAAAAATCATGACCATCAGTGGTGTAGTTAATGAGATATTGAAGTTTTTGTATGAAATTTTTCACTATTCTGGGGGGTACTTTGGGGCCCCATAGCTCGAAGGATATGGGTAACAGAGACCTTATTCCAGGTTTCCAAGGAGATTTTTCATGGACCTCTCTGGATGTAAAGTAAGAAGATTCCAGGTCAGTGGTTACGATTTGTGCCCTGTTAACGGACAGACGCCCCGACGGCCGGACGGCCGACGGATGACGGACAAAAGGTGATCCCTATAGCTCAGATGACTTACAGTCAGCTGAGCTAATAAAACTATGTAACATGTTTTTTTAGAAGTCGCATATATCCGAACACTGGGACAAATCTTATCAAGCCTTGCCCAAATATACGTCGACTACGATGGTCCTAATCTTGTTTATTGCCTGATTTGCTTCTAATAAACTGAAACATATTGTAATTATGTTAACACCTATTGTATAAAAAATATTACATGCGTATGTTGAGGAATAATGGAAACTTGCAAGTATTATAGATATTTAGTATATAGTATATCTTTCTCAGTTACCCAATTAGGAAAGCAGCCCTGGTGTGCAATTAACCCAATTGCTGGGTCTTAACGCCGATGTGCCCCCCGAAGACTAACTCAGTTATGAGAGTATGCAGACCGCTCAACTCAGGTATAGGGGCCGCCGGTAAATAAAATCTCACCGATCTTCATTTGAGATTTGATATCATGACTTGAGGCCTGTGTAAGCTGTTTTCTACCCCTGAAGAGTATGACAACCAACAACGTCCACTTTCACATAAAACAAGTACCGCATTTCTTAATCATAAAAGGGAGTATGAAAAGTGCCCCTTTGGACTAACCTTACCGTGTCTGTATAAAAATAGTCCTCGGAACAGAAGCATTCTTATATGCATTCATACAAACAGTACATATAAAAGATTTGCCATAAAATTACCTTTTTGATTTTGCAGGAACTTTTTTTCGTCTTCATCTGCAGTCAAAACTGTTTGTGCCATGATTTGCCCGCACTATTAAAAATATTAAATATGACTATTTGTGTCATATCGAAGGTTTATTAACGTAACCATGTTCAATAGTTGTTTTTGGTCAGATTAATATAAAATAAATCTATGTTACTTGACCATGCAAATTTTCAGAGGTTAAACATCTACAAACAGGATGCAAAGAGTGTCAGCATTCACAAGTTAAGCTTGATCACTTTGGATCTAAACACATATATTATCGAACTTCTTTTTATTCTTTCTAAAAAGATAACGCTACCTGATATGATAAATCTTCCACCCTTAATTTCCAGTAATCACTTTTCTTTAATAAGGCGTCCTAAGCCTGTATAAACTAATATTTGATATTTGGTCATTTACTGTTATATATAGGTATAAATCAAGCATAATAATCATATATTGTGTCTCACGGATGAAACTATAAAATTGAATCATCATGGTTTGAAATAAAACATTAAAGTGTCATTAAAGTACACAACGTCCGCTCACAACATGTCCTAAAGTTTGTAATGTTATGAATCACGGCGGGCTTACAAGGATTTTAGGGGACATGTTAATAATATATTAAGGAAAGAACGGTGTCATGATGCCAGAAAGACCCGTTTACTACCAAAGACACAAACAGATGTATTTTATGTGTATATTTAGCCTTTTAACAGTTGTGATGGTACCTTCTGCATTCTTAACATTACACGGCCTATATAAAAAGGTATTCCAACAACTGTGATACAGATGGTTCACAGTTGTGGGTTCCGCAACAAGAAATTACTAGTCATTTCAGTTAAATGCTAGTTACATAAACCAAATCGCTATTTATCTATATAACTGAAAACAAGGGTCAACTAAAAAAACAGACACCATAAGGTATTTTTCTTCTTAATAGATGCCATGAAATGTCCTTTTTGCTGCACATTCTGCTTTGATTTAACGCTATGGCATTTCACGTACCTTTTTGGCCGTGGATAGAATGAAACGGTTTTTCTTGTGAAATAAATTGTTGAGGTGTTGTTTAGGTTCATGTTTTGAGGTTTCTTGTGGGTTTTAGGACAAGGAAGGTTTATAATTATAAACACAATAATGTGGTTTTGCTTAAAACTTTAACTGATTAATCTTATAAATCGAGCAGAAGAATGTAGAATTTGAAGTGTCTGACCGTTTATTTAATAAATTATTTTAATTGAAATGTCATGGTATCTACCCACTGTTGAAACTTCCCGCACTTTAAAAGTCACATGTTCCTACGCGACACCATACATTCTGCCCTTTCGGCGGTCATTGCTTCCCTATCTGTTAATATGTAGTTTTGCCTTGAGCCATTAGCCGTGTTAGCTACCCAAACGTGGCTGGCTTGGTCAAAAGAATGCTGACTTTAGTATTAAGACAATATTCGTGCTTCGGCTCGCCTGCAAAATATCGGCTGGCTTAAGCTGACCTGATAGCCAATTCATATGTTACAGGGTATGCGTTTGATTTATATAAGTAATCTATAATAAGTGTGACAAATTATATCCCTTTAACGTTTACCTATAGTTTGTGATTAAAATCGAGTATCCTGGTGGTTTCACAGGCCAGCGATTTGTATTTAAGGGATATCAGGATTGACCATGTATTATAGTGCAGGGAACTTCAACTTTGACAATCAGTATCAAAATCAACAAAACCTACTTTGTATTAGTATGTATATGCCATAGGAAATTACCGGCCACGAAGGCCAGGCTGGTTACAGTATTTGATCCTGGGTTTACTCGTTTTTTGCCTAATGGTTCTTGTTTATTAAGCATTTGAACCACTGCGTGTTACCACTTTTTTCCCGGTAATACTACTAAGGAGATGTTTTACGAAATCTTTTCCGAAATTATATTATAAAAAAGAATGTAAATAAAAATCCAATTCTCTCCTTCCGCATATCTGTGATAAATCTATCAGGCCCGTTTTAAGCATTTGTCTTGGCACCAGCAGTCATGCTAGATTTTTTTCGATGATTTGAATATTCGCAAGTCAGCATGATCGTTGAAAGAAGCTATATTCGGGAAACTGTTTGTTTGTTTGCCATAAAATTACAGTATGAAAATAAGTAGTCAGTTATATTTATTGTGCAAGTTGTAAAACTACATATACATATATATATATATATATATATATATATATATATATATATATATATATATCTACTAGGGAAAAAGGGAATAATTTCAGTAAAGAACAAATAGAAGAATAAACATGATAAACATTGCTGCTAATGCCAAATTATCCTGAATAAATGAGTCTGAATAGGCTGGTGTGCATGGCTTTAATCCTCTGATAGTTGTCCATATTAGAAATTTTGCTGACAGCGTAGATGTCTGATACTGCTGATATGTGTCTCTGTGTAGCATCCTGGTCACCATGGCTTGAAAGAGGGTACTTGAAATATCGTTCAGACCAATAAGCCATGAATCAAAGTACCAAAGTTCCATGTGTGTATAAATCAATAAGCTCGACCGCAAACGAAAACCAAATAGCAACACGTGTTTTTCCAAAATCGTTCCGCACATACAACTGTTTGAATACCTGTACTGACAGCACGAAGGCGTAAGAGAGCGGCGAATTGGATAATATTATAGATATTTTCTAAGCGATGGATGATAGTAGCTTATATTTGTTTAAACTAGAAAGAAAGTATGATCCCTCAGCAAAGAAAACAATTCTTCTAAATCCGGATCAGCACCGCAACTGATTTAGATTTTTGATGGCCCATGTTGCAACCCCGGTAAGTGGTCTTGAACTGTTCTTGTTGTCTGTGGTATACCTGTATCTGGTAGTTGGATATTTATTGATCAAATCAGAGTGATACTTTGATAATGCTTATTTATACGATCTCTCGGTTCAATGCTGTCCAGGGGGCATTCAGTTATTATGTTCAAAACAACTTCAAGCCTGTAACGCTCATCCAAACAAGTGACCAAGACCAAAGTGTGCACCTTGAAATTCTTTTTATATCAATATCGTGAAAAGGGAACTTTTTCTTCAGGAGTGTCGTTTAAAAAAATATTTAAAAAAAACCCGGACCAGAAGAAAAATAAATAAGCCTGTAGGTGCATGGCCATTTTAGTTATAATATATATAAATAATCGCCGATTGAAAAATGCCAGGTTCAGAAACTTTTATCCACATATAATAACTATTATTTTATCTATTTCTCGGCTGGTGGGAGAACTTGGAAGATTTATTTAATACAAATTAAGTGGCAAAGTATAACTAGCTGCAAAATATAGAAATGTACCAAATGTCAAATGCAGATGCTATTCATCTTACCAGGAAAAGAAGATGAGACATATCCACCTATGTATCAACCATTTTCATTTTGTTTTTAATATTATAATATAGAACCTATTACATAATCGAAAATTGCTCCTTCAAAAAAGCAAAATTATGTCTTCTTCTTGCAACTTCTGAGCAGTCAGATTACTATTATAAGATTAATATAATAAAGTCTCTTTATTTCTACTCTACTATTTTTTCAGTAGGATATTGCCCTAGTGTTTCCAAGAGATCTAATCAAGCAGTTATTCAGTCAAATCCCGATAATTAAGAGACATGTTGTCAAATTTTAATGTACTGTGAAACAAAAGATGATCATAACATGCAGCAGCAAATTGTTTCAAACATACATGTTATGTTTTTTTCTTCATATCCTGAGTTGCAATGATGATTGGATCACTGTGGGTACAAAAGAATGAAAACAATTAATATTTACAAATATTTCACTCGTCTTTTAAACGGGGATGAATATATCTATTATTCAGCCATCAAAGTTGCATTTTTCAGAACTGAGAATTACACAGAAGTCAAAGCTAGCATATATTTTTTTTCAACCGAAAGTCCGAGTTTAAATCAACAATTTACTTAATGCTTGTCTTATAACAATATGGACCTGGTTTAAAGTCAATTGCCAGGTTATCAAAGTTGTGTCCTTCCTATTGTGAATCCTCATTCCATTTGATGCTCATATCAGAAAAAAATCACCAAAGCCATGGCATGTTTGGCTTGTGATAAGGCCTTGCTATTCACGTTCACGCTTTTTAGGAAAAAGAAACGTAATTTTGTGTGTAGAATTTGATTTCGCTGGCGACCGTAATGACATCACAAAATGCGGTCTTCGTCTTTGAAAACAGAAGGCGGGGAATTGATAGCGTCACTCTGAATGATCCATTGTCTTTCTATTGTGATGAAATCTCATTCCCGGACTGAAAGAACTTGTCGTCGAAATTTAAAACCAGTATAATGCTGGCCATATAGGTGCCCAATCACTGTGTTAGGAAATTTCGCTGACCAAACTTGTGAAGTAAATCTAAAAATGAATGTTTTTGCTGAAGTAAAATTGTGCCCTGTAATATTGGCAAAATACGAGTTACATACCGTGCTTACTTAATGACAAAGTTTATTAAATCCTTTTAGTATTGTTTTGAGTTTGTAGTTTCCAGGCATCAACGGAATATAACTGTAGAACCCGCCATTGCTTTCAATTCCGGAAAATATATATTTTCTCCAATAGTATGTGTAATAAAATGTATAACAATTTAATATAAGGAAATATAATGACGAAATCAGATTATGAAAACTAGGAATAATAATTTTCTGTCAAAAGCCCAACGATTTAGTAATAAATTTACCCCAAATCTTCGGACTATTGTCAAAAAAGTCATACTGAGCAATTTTTGTTAAATAATTAAATGCTGATTTTTTCCCGACATCCTTACTTAGACTCCACTGACATGACAAACAGGATTAAAATAATTAACATGTGATATCATTGTTACGCATTTTATCGTGCGCATTGGATGACAGCATCAAGTGATTCCTCAATCCCACTTCTCTTGAAATCCCGCGATAGAACCGACGGCATGGGATAACGTGTTGGCTCACTTTTTTTATAACCGGAAAGGTATATTGTATAATATAATGGCTCTATCTAGCCACACATCCGAGTTCATTACTCGCCGCAACATGAGATAAGACTTGGGACGATTATAAATCCTACTTTTATAAATGGAATAAAGGTCATAATAGGCGAATTATGTTATGTAACAATTTCTTATCAAGGTAGTTCATTGCACACATTATTACTAAATCCATAAATAGTAGGGCGTTTATGCGCTAATAGAGGGCTTCTTAATCTATTTTTTTTTTCTCTTAGACGCTCTCAAACCATGTTGTAGTTTATAACCATGAACGATGTATAACGCACTGCTGAAGCCATGTTCCAGGACGTGAATAACAGGGGTGACAAAATGATATTTGTCATTTATATATTATTAAATCATCCATTGGTGTATTATGTTCAAACCCTATTGTGTGATGGCTGAGGAAACTGCTCTTAGTGAAACTATCTGGTACTGAAAAGAGTAGAAACCCTTACCGTGTGGGTTGAAGCCCTACACTGTAGTCATTAGTACCCCTGTTCCGCCCTCATAGACGTGATACAGCGAAAGCCCAAGATCATCTGCCCGCTACAGGTTCAGCCGCCCCCACTGACTGCTCTGAGTAGACTTTGGCGACCGATTAATAAATATAGAGGATTTGGCAGTCTCCATTCAGGTCTTCTAGTGAATAATCGGTAAGGGAAGTGCTGACATTTTGAATTTCGGTGTGACAAACATAGTTACCGTTAAGGTACATAATGTCATGAAAGATGTCTAATGTGATGCTAGCGTATATGGGACAATTTTGTTATCTTGAAGACAATCAAATTAGTGCCACTTTTATTAAACTTCCTTTGAGAAAATGGAGACCAATGACTTGTTTTCTACTTGACATCATAATGTTCTATTCGTCTTTTTTTCTATTCCACTAGTTCTAGTTTTACACTTTTTTTTCATCTCAATCTGATATGACTGAGTAAAGCAGAAATAAGACGTATTTCCCTACCCACTCTACCCAAAAGATTACAGGGCGACATAATTTTAGCATCGATTCTTTCATTACTAGAACACGGTCACAGAGAAAAACAAGTTGTGAGGAAGTGAAATGGACAGTTTGCATGTTTCCCGCCTGTATACCGCCGCTGCTTAAGCTCATGATTAGACCATAAAAGAGAGTCCAGGGTCACTCAGACCTTCACCAATGGATCAGACTGGACGTACTGATTTATTGTTTACAGACAAGGCTGCACAAGTAGTGTTCATTTACAGCAGAGAAACGGTAGTTTTAACGGACGGATATAATATAATGTGGCATCGATGGGAAGAAGAGACACTCTTTTTTGCCAGTAGTGGTTTAAAGCAAAACAGTCAGGTTATGGTAATGACGAAGAATATATAACAGTCATGCCCAACGTTTCGTTTAAAACTGAAAAGAACCCTGAATCTCGATAAGTGTCTCTCGAATAACCTCTATCTATTCCCTATCATGGTGCATGGCACGGTTCTCGGGAATGCCTACCGAGTAACAGTTTATCTGTCTGGCATCAACCCGCCAACTTTCTTAAAGAGACATAATCAGGAGCAATATAATGTATATTCTTTCACTATCAGTTCCGTTTCGCTTGATTCAAAAGTTCCTCGGCAAGACTATCCCAACACACAGTCTCCCATATGGCTGTTTTACACCTTGTTGTGGTTGTCCCTGTGAGTAAACACAGTCTGTGTGTGTCTGTTTACCATAACAAGGCCGGGTGACCGGAGGTTAGCATCTGTCGGCCATATCAACTATGTTTCAGCCAGCGGAAACATGTATTACACTGTTTTGGCCAAGTTAGTGAGGGCATCTCCTGATTGATATGTGTTGTGGGCTAGACGATGCACTCAGTCCCACACGCTGTGATTATGTTGACGCCTGTTATCGCGCTCGGTCGACTATTTAAACACTTGTGTACAGAAGTAAGCCAATGGTTCTAGGGCAATATTTTGGCAATTTGATACAGTTTATTTCATAGAGAAGACGCTGTTATTCGTGTTAATTCAACCTGCGTTATAGGAGAGGATGCCCCTTTAAATTGTCATAATGCTGCAGTAATAAATTGCTCCAGAATGCTTATGTTTATGTATATTTGGGATTCCTTCTCGAAGAAAAAAAAATAAATTGCAATGACATAAATGGTTTGACTTAACTGTTAAATATATAGTAAAACATAACCTCCTAATGGCCTCGTGTGCTATTAACACGACCTGGGGTCGTAATGCCCTGGTTTAAAATTTATCAGTTTGATGTGGAATGTCAATAGGCGACTAAAAGTTAACCAACATATGTTTTTTTTTGGATATGCAGTAAAACCTTGACTAACGTCCATCTCGGTACAGCGACCACATCGGAATAACGACCACTTTTTCATGGTCGCGATTTGTTTTTCTCTCTTTAAATCATATATATATATGTATACCTTGGAGTTGCGGGTACCTCGTTTTTGCCGTTTTACGACCACTTATCTTTGTCCCTACGCGATATCTGAACCTCATTTATGCGACCACTAAGTACAGAGTAAACACTGCCTGGTCAGCCGTAGCGGTTTGTCGGGCGCAAACCAATACATTACATCCCTAATTAGTAAAGAGCAGTAGACCAATAGATCAAAGGGTATTTACAGATGATCACACCAGACCAAAAAATTTTTGCGTCACGGCTTGACAACTTTTACGAGGCCTGTCGTTAATTATTTGCGAGATACATAGAACCCAAGCATTGATGAACTTTTTTATCTGACGCCATGAGTGACCAGCCAGGCCAACAAGCTCTCACCTTCAAGTATGTATTAGATATGGCAACCACCATTATGGACTCTTTTTGCGTGATCGCGGCTACCGTGACTTATGACCGGACGTGTCTACGCTGGAGGACAAGCTGTACGTCAAGCTGTACACGGCAAATGTGACAGTTGGCAACTTTGTATATGGATCAGTACATGAAATAGACTTTGTCGGGGCCCTAAAGTTGAGCCTGTTTGGTCTGCGGTAAGCGTTAATGATTTATAAAGCATATCTATCGTACAAGCATTCAGTATATATAGTGTAATATTGTTAATACAGAAGTTATGCTTGCCTTAAGATGTGCATAGGTAAGAATTTTTATCTTTGGGTTTTCTCAATTTTCAGTACTAACAAATAAAATTATAGAAAACGAGTGTTAATTTCCTGTCTCATTATGCAGATTTAGGTAGAAAAAATAGTTAGTAATTCCAGATTTTAATTAATAGCTAAATGGGTTATGAACGTACGGCCAGACGAGCTTTTGTAACACCCTCGATAGACAAACCTCACTCAGGTGACCACCTAGGAAATGCGACCACTTTATCACGGTCCCGTCGGTAGTCGCAATTCCTAGGTTTCACTGTATAATTAAATTCACACTGTATTCACAGATATTCGATTTTTCACCAGAGATTGACTCCCTCTTATTTATTCATGGATGAACACAGTTACGATGTCTCATAACTAACAAAATACAGATATTAGAGTGTAACTTGTACAGGTGACAATGATACCATTTTGGCAGGCAGGACATCCTCGTACGAAACAACATAAACGTCGCAATGTGCCATAAGCCCATTTCAAAAGCTGATGATTCTGGTAATACTGAGGATAGAGACATAGACAGCCATTTCCTATTCTGAGACATTTCTATAGTTGCCCAGCAAAGTAGACAGCAGCTTTCTACGAAACAAATTGAGAATATAAAGTATTCGGGCTAGAGGCAAAGTACAACAAATAATACCCAACGATTCTCAGACTGCTAACTCAAAAATAATCAAAGTAACATAATAACAAACGACGCCAGTCACATCATTAAAGAATTTAAAAAAAATGACCCATAACACACTGTGCTAATGAATGAGACAGGCTTAACTTCTCCCTGTTAGATCAATATATCCATATCAAATATTAATGAGTTTGCGACACAAGCGTCACACAAATTGTTTGATGACGAACCTTCACCTTTTAGATGTTTACTGGGTTTTAAATGTGGCCGTGGGTCTGTGTAAATTTGTGAACATGTGTATTCCTCTGGAAATAATCACAATTTGAAGCGCAATTTTGAGTAGATTTTACACACATTATGGACGAACAGAATAATTGACATGTTCATGCCCTTCATATTCTTCTGAGTGATAATAATTGACTTAGAGAGAGAGGGGGTGGGGTTTACCTGTTCTTGCTTACATGAGGTATTGGTGTATATCCGGTGTAACTGTCAATGGGTTTGGTGGAAAATTCAACTGATATCAAACTCAACAGGAAAGTCTACTTTCAGATATTTTGTTGAAATACATCTCAGTTTTAGAGTTATTAGTTATCATAAGAAAATTCGAGGATATATTTATGATGCAGTTAACATTATAACCCTCTATACAACTCTGGCAACGTTCTCTAGCCTTAATGCTTGACTGATGAAACTGTGTAGTTTTAAAAACAATCCCTATTTCATTCTTTTCATCAAGTATCTATCACCAAGCAAATTACTGAAACACATTTATTTTTCAGAGTGATTAACTAATCATAAGAACACCCATCTCATGTATTTACTACCAAGAATATTCTTTCATCTGTAGTATTATTTGGACATTTTGTTTCGTTCAGCGGCCTTGCTCTTAAAAGGCCAAGATGCATAGCTTGATGAGCAAATGAAAGAGAAAGTCATCACTGACGGCCATGGTTATTGTTTCCTTAAAATACTAAGTATATGTATTTCAAAGCTAAAAACAACATGTCAAAATACTATTTATGTGTTTTTCAGAGCTGAAAACGTTATATCAGTTATGAAACATAAATATCGACCTGCTGCCTGATGAAAACCAATTTTGTAGAGTGGATAATAATCATGTATCGGTCGGACCAAACATACGCATCTATTTAACGAGAGGTATATGTAATACTGCACATTTCCAGCTGATTGAATGCTTACAAAGTAAATGCTTAGGAAAACAATCCTGTACTTATATTCGCTGAGCAGCCGGTTTGTACAAGGGGGATGAAACTAATGATTTCGATCAATATGGAGATATCCTTGAATATATGTAATATGTCAGTAGTCTGACTTGCACACACTAACACGGCTGGCTGAAATATTTTATGCACGCCTAGCGGGATATATAGTGATCATAGATCCAGATTTAGTCAATTTTATATTTGCTCTCCAAGCCTGAAAGTGTGCCCCACAAAAAGGTGGTTCCCGTATATATAAAAACACCTTACGTTGCCATATATATTGTGTTGTCCTAAATTCAGTTATACTTTAATGCAATATTTTTCATCAGCCATTCGTTTTGTATATTTAATTATTGAACATGACTTTAATCTCAAAATGCCGGGTGCAAACAATAGCCGAAATCAAGGTAAGCATTTCATATAAAATAGTTTATAGACCATCCATAGTAAAGAATGCGTGATCCTCATTAACGCTGATATATTTTAAAATGTTATGGCAGTATCGCCGTCGTTTCGTATCAGGTATCCTGAAATACCAATAAGTTAAAAAAAGTTCAGCCATTATATATATATATATATATATATATATATATATATATATATATATATATAACAAATGCCATCAACGAGCTGAAAAATGAAGAAACTTCGTTAAGGACAAAACGTGTCGTCTTACTTATATATGGTAGGCAAGGTTATATTAATACATAAACTGCAGTTACTGAAATATAGAGTGCCTTTATGAGACATACCGGTGGTAGAGAGCAAAATTTTATATCTGACCAGGAACGTTTAAATTTTTTTTTTCATTTTAATGTAACCGTTAATGATGTGTATATGTACTTTACATTGTACACATTTGTGATAGTGTCCAGCAATTTTATCGGGCAGACATACGTACTGTTTTACTGTGTCGTCACAGGAAGATGCTGAATTGTACTAACCTGAAATGATAATCTTCGGTGACAGACTCATTATCTGATGCTGGCCTTTGTGTACTCATCAAGCAAGATCGCTCAAACGCACACACACACACACACCCTCACACACACACACATATATATATATATATATATATATACGGCGGGGATGTCAGTCTACGGAAACTGTCGGGTCATATTGTGCCATAAAAAGGGTGGAGGAACCCTAAAATGTTTCCGTAATTCACAGATGAAATAAAGTGTTGGTGGATATATCGTAGAAATTGTGATATAAAATTTTAAGTCAGGCCTTGCATACTGTAAAGCAAACAGGCTTTTGAAGTACCTTAGGAGAAAAAAAAGGAATTTACCGTTTCACCTCCTTGCATCTTATTTGGAAGTCCTCGGTCCGCTGATATCACGCCTATCGATATAAATCCGTTCACGTTAGGTAAGTCCAGAACACTGATGCAAGCTACAGCTACCCGGGAAGCAAAACATGTATATTTTATGATATGACCTGTATCGACTTTTGTTGTATCTGCAGATGGCGTATGGTGCGACCTGTGGGGTTGGCTAGTTCATGGCGTTTGTGTGAAGAAAGGAGACCTGGCTAAGTGTTACATTTTAATCAATTTCCACTATATGTCTTACGAAAACTAACAAGACAAATACTATACACTGAAATAACTTGGAATAAAAAAAAAATTAATATCCATCAGTCTGCTATGATCGCAAGAATGCCCTGCATTATACATCGTTCAAATAAGAATACATGCCTCGTTTATCACGAAAATATCAGCTAGCTAGATCAGATATTAAAAAGAGAAGACATAACCAATATTAAAGAAATTACTCTTTTTTCCGGTCCGTCAACTCCGCCAGAATGAAGGAACTGTCTCGTTGGATGTAGGTTTAAAGTCTTTCACTTCCGCCAGAATGCAGCAACAGCCTCGCTGGATGTACAGTATACCGTCTGAGTTTCTATAAATTATTTTGTCTTAACCGATACCGAGGTATTTATTTAAAATAAAACATCCACGTTGTACCTGTATTGAGGTACAGACTAACTTTAAACTGATATTCCGGTGTTTAAACGTTCAGTCGATTCTTCATATAAGATTGCTATAAAATACATATCAAACTTGAATTACAAAATGTTATCCTTCCAGGCATAGTCTTGTATAAAAAAAATGTATACGGTGATCATAAACAAAAATATACTGATAAAAAGGACAACTGTTTTTATCCAACATTCGAATGACAAAAGCTTAATGAACACGTTTTATTTGCTTAGCATGGACTACATTGTTATTGATAACGTGACATAATTCGCCTTTACGTTAATTAAATAAGCGCGCTATTTATTACTGATGTTCACTGCTTTATCAGTGCTTCAAATACAATTAAATATTACATGCTTATTCAGAGAAAGAGTTTGGTGGTGACTCAAGAAGAGGAAAGAAAAAAGGGCACACAGGAATATGAATCAATAAAGTTTTTTGATGAATGGGTTATTTTTATCTTTGCAGAATTAAAGGCAGATTGATGTATGTACTTGGTCGAATTAGCCCATAAGACTTTAATCATCTTAGGTTGAATCACTTACCGAATAATAAGTATAATATCGGGTATGACTTATAGTCATATATTAGAATTAATTCCGTGTGCAGTTTCCCTGGCAGAGAAGTTCTGTTTTAAGTTGGGGGATATTTGTCTAAGAATACAATTGTTTAAATATGAGTACAGGTGCAATGAATTGCAAGTATACAGTGAATATTATGTAATGGATTAAAATGTGTTAGTTTCAAATGTTTATGTGTCAGATTTTAAGAGTTTGTAGGAAAGCAGATACATAAACTGCATCGCTGGTTTGCCTTATACCCTCTCCTAGAGCCCTGCTGCATCCAGTTCGTTAATCCGGATCCAAACCAGAAGATGAAAGGTTATTTCCTGCCGCGTACTTTCACCTAAATATAGTTTGCGTATTCTAGTACATTTTTCAGACAAATTAATCAAACAATCAAAGGAAAAATTCATTCCAAGAAGGGAACATCACAACAGGCACTGAAAATAAACTCTGTTTGCTTTTGTTACTCTGTGTTAATTTCGATAGCGATACGGTATTTACTGATCACCTAACCTGTTTAAATGCCACACCTCCATGTGAAGATATTATCAGATATTTTGTTTTATCCCTTTGACGATTTCTGGAGAAGGTAGATCATTTCCGCGGGAGGAGTGTGATATCGATTCCGTTCATTTCTACAGCGCCTACACCGGTTCTCTATCCAAACGAATTTGACGTATACTAGACGTAATGAGAAATTAAACTATGTAACATGTTTCATAAAAACCTTAACAAAATATGCATCGCCTGTGATAGTTCGAATCCAAATTCGTATGCTGAGGAATATTGGTTACTTACAAGTATTACAACTGGATTTTTCTCAGTTACTTAGTTCAGAAAGCATATGCTTAGCAAGAGTATTTTATTTTATATTCTAGTGTCTGCGGCCCTGCTGTGATATCAAACCCACTTTTTGGTCTCAACGGGTCTATATACTCGCACTTCTTGTTATTTTTTCAACAGATCAGATAACACTACCTAATATGATTACCCTTGCAAAGGTAGGTAACACTTAGTTGCCAGTAATCATTTTTGCTTACTAAGGCATCCAAAGCCTGTATTAACTAATATTTAATGAAGAGATGACAGGGAATAAACACGTCATTGAACAGGCCGAGGGACATGGAGAAAGATTACTGAATTTAACAATCGTTTAAAATAACGAAACTCTATCAGGACCTTCTCAGACACACAGGAGGTGATATGACTCGTCCCGAGGGCATATAAATGATAACTTACAGTTATCTATATGTATAAATCAAGCACAATAATCATATATTAATTTCTGACATATGGATGAAACTATCACTTGTAAGCGAGTAGGTCAATTGAGTCATCATGCTTGGAGATAACAAACAAAAGTGTCTCAAATGACGAATTTAATTTGAATAAAGCGTCGAGATCCTGCAAAATGCGGATAACCGGTAATTGTGATAAAATAAATACGGCAATGTATCAATGTAAGTGTAATAAAACTGAACTAACGTGCTACAGAAACATGAACATTTACAGACGGTATAAGGTTTAACCGTGTAGATCAGCTAACGGAACGAAAAAGAGGGCATTATACTGAACTAACATGGATAACAGCATAGAAAAGCTTTATAATTCCGTAAACTTTGTTGGCCCGGTAAATGATCAACTAAGCTAGTAAAGAAATTTAAAGGAAAAGTTCGACCGCCAAAGTGTTAATTCTTATTAGTGAAATGTTTCCGTTTAATGCACTTAAGAAAATATGGAACATGTGTTTGACCTCAACACAGATGGCTCTTATTGATGGTGAAGTTATCAACCGTCCGTGTTTATTGTTCATGTAAAACATAGACTGACAATGCACGGCGGCACTAACATGTCTCTAAACCAACTATTGACAGACAAATGTGATGCTATAAAATTCCGTTGGTGACAGTATCTAACTTGTCATCCTGTTGACCAGCTCAGCGCGATGGGAATACCGATCTCTGGACACAAATACAGAATATATAATGAACTTATAAGTTGTCGGAATATCACCTCCGGGACAGTCGCATAGAATACGTAATGAGATTTTATACGTTCCAGTGTAATTAACCCATTTTAACAGGAGGTCATGCAATGAATGATGTATGATGTACGAGACCTCACTTTTACTCCTGAAAAAAAAAAAACTTCGATATCTTATACATTGATAGAATAAGCATTTTCACGAATGCAGGCCTCTCTCATGAGGGCGGTCCTTAATGGGGGTAATACCCAACCCGTGTTTGCATTCACTGATTGGCCCATATCCCTAGGTCCATTGGTTTATATGTTCCCCATCAAGTATTTGTATTTACTTGTGAGAGCGGACACTTGTGTAATGATATTGAGGTCAGAAGTGGCCGCTCAATTTGTAGAGCCCATGTCACGGAGGCACTGACCTCGACCGTAATTGAGGCGTTTCCCGGCCTGCGGGACGGAGAGACCTGGCCGTAATACAGAATAGATGAGTGACCGTAATTAACAACAAAATAATTATGAAATATAACGGTTGAAAATTAGGAACCGGTAAATCTGAATGTTATAGACGTATTGACCGTTATTGAGGCGTGGCCGTTAGCAGGCGTTCTATTGTACATTTTAAATTGGTAAGCAATCATTTACATACAACCCTTAAACTAATCTCACAAGAAAATACATCAATTTTATAAAATTGAACTGATGTATATCCTATAATACAGGGCAGTGGGCAACGCCTTAACACCTGCCCAGGTGATATGTGGGAACAGTTTTTTTTTTTTTTTTGTTTCTGTTACTGATCATTTGTCATCTATTATAGGTTTGCCTCCCACCTGAAAAATCTTCGTCCCATCTACCGATTTTTCTCGACGATTTTTCGCCGGTCGGAAAATATTGGTAGGCTCGGTAAGTGTCAGGGTGCTACCGGCCGGTCTTTTTTCTGGCAGAAAAAAAATCGGCTGCAAAATTCCTTAACAATGTCAAGGATTTTTTCGGCCGGATAAAACTCTTTCTAAAAATTCGGTAGATGTGATTAAAGGGCCGTCACATATCCAAAATGGAGTCCGTCCGACATCTCTGCGAGCTCAAAAAGGACATTTTCGGCCAGTGTTTGCTCGATCACTGCAGAATCCGCCGTATTTTATTAAAGCCTGCGTAACATATCCAAAACGGAGCCCGTCCGACTTTTCTGCAAGCTGAAAAGGGCATTTTCGGCAGGAATACGGCCAGTGTTTGCTCGATCACTGCGGACTCCGCCGCGATATTTAGGGGTCGGCCAACGATTGCAGGGCACCGAAACCTGTTTTAAATCAGTGATTTTAAAATGGCGCTTTTTCAGGTCGCAGAGCTGGTAAACAGGTCGCCTGTAGATCGCTCGGGCAGCGGCCAACATGCAATCGATGCTCAGGCAGCAATCCAACGATTTGAGACGCATTTTCGCTTTAAAATTCGGACGGAGGTCGACAGATTGCGTGGCCTCCGCATGGGCTCCCTACGATACTCGAACGACCCCCTCCCATATCCCGCCCGACTTGTACAAATTCAAACGTGCTGCGAACACGCTCTTTGCTGGTGTCTGGCCGCCGTCGCGCGACTACCTTGACTCCCGGCCGGGCTCCTCCTGTCAACTCAGGAATTTCACCAATGGCGTATAAATCACATGCATATTGAGATACTTTCAACATTCCTCAGTACTTTTCACTTTCTTAGACATCAGAAACATGATGTGTAAAACTTTTAACATGCCCTATATAAACAGATCAGTTGACCATTGACCAAAAATCGGATAGCGCCCGCCATTATGTCGAGCCTACTTCGCCCGACTCTCGTTTGGTTACTGACGGCCGCGGGGTGATTTTTGATCATGACTGTACAAAGGGCGCGCCCAAGACCCTTCCAATATATGACAGGGTAGAATTTATGCAAACAAATACGATCGACTCCCTTACGGACTTGAAACTCGGCGGTTTTCTGCCAAACGAGAAAATCGGTCGGAGGCCGTAGGATAAGTGACGCCCGCTTGATGGGACCGATTGATTTATAAGCAATCTTTCCTTCTTTTTATCATTTCTGACCCCAATTTTAATCGAAAATAGAAGTGTCTTAAATGACCAGAGATTATGCTGATATGCAAGAGAAATTGGCACGTGTTTGGGCACTCACTGGCCGGGGAGACTTATAGATTTATCCGGCCGGTTAAAAAACAAGGGACCCACGGGTCACGGCGCTCAGCTGAAGTTTGAAATTTTAGCAAATGCTGATTTCTTTTGTTATGTATTCATATATATAAGCATATGAGAAGCTGAAAGGAAATAGCCCTCCTACTTGGTTAAAGTAAAGTTCTAAATAAATGATTGAAAAAATAATACACTGACAAAGTTGTCATGAAGAAAAACAGTAAAGGTTTTGAGATAATGTGATGCATATGAAAATTTAACAGATGGACAGGCTTTTGGACAGAAGGGACTGATACCTTTATTTCACTTTCAGGGGAATAATGCATTTTAGTTGATATTAAAGCCAATTTTTCAGCATATCCACTTTTTCCATTAATAGTTTTATCATATTCTCTTTTTGATTCACAAGTTTTATAAATTTGTAATAAAAAAATCTGAAAATATAAGATAAAATCTCGGAATTGTAAGAAGCAATCATTATTTATCCAGAGTTAAGCTAACATCAGACCATATTATGCATGCAAAAATATTTTAATATTTTTTAATCACAAATGTTTAAACTTAATTTAAAAGTAATAATGCCACAACATGGCATTTTCAAGATAATTCCTTGAATCATTGTTTAAAGGTGTACATCCTTGATTTTATTCATCGAAATAAAAGTTTCAGTAAATTTGATAAAAAGTAAAAACATCTTTTCAAATAAATATAAACACTGTTGTTTTAATTAGGGACAAGCAATAGCATTTTGTTTATTACTATAATTTATTACTGGAATCAATATTCAATTCACACCTGGTTAGTGTTTACTCTTCTGAAGTAAGGAATTCCTTATCTGATGAACATCCACACTTTCAACAATACACCACTTTGTGGACACAATTAAATGTGCACTTTAATCATTGTAACCCTGGTGGTACAATATAAAATCTAAAATGTAGCACAAGCCTAGAATTGAAATGAATCAAACACAGAAAATTATATCATTCATCAAGTTTATGCACCATGGGGGGGTGCAAGGAAGAAAATAAGCCGGCCAGTAGTGGCCATGCTGAGCCAAGGCAAGGTTTTTTTTTAGGATAGGTCCGTGGCCTGTTCTTGGCACTATGTATTGAATTAGGATGAAGTTATCCATATGATAAGAATGATCTGTTATTTTTAAGCCCTCAGATTTCAGATTCTATGTGCACGGGCTGAGGAATAATCCATAGGTCATTACCAGTTGTTAAGACATTAGAACGAATCTCTGAGGTTCTATAACGAGATTTTAACATTATAGCATTGAGGCAACGGCGGGGCTCGAACCAATGACCATCAGCTCCGAAGTCCAACGCCTTAACCACTAGGCTACGTTCTTCCCATGAGACAAGGTAAGCTGCCTGGAGTTGATTACATAACAGCGGAAGGCTGTACTAGGTGGGCTTGATGTAAACAACACTTGACATGGTGTATGAAAACTTAAATAAAAGCTAGTCTTTTCAATCAATTCCTTTGAAATTTCAGATTTAAAAAAGTTTAAATCCTATGTATTTATGCTGTGAACATTTAAACATCAGTGCTAACAGGGAAAAACGTGCCTTGGCCAAAGTTTGATAAAATTTAAGGCATTGATTTTTCGTTGATGCTGATAAATTACAATAAAAATGCGAAATAAAAATCGAATTTTGGGTAAACAATTGAATCTTGATTAAATAAAGTTTTATCCCTGAAAAAAATATCTTGCTTCAACAATTCTTATGTTAAGTGAGTAAATATATTTCTTGATTTTTAACAAGCTGCATTATGTCTGGGCTCATTACTTCACCACATTACGCCATACTGACCTAATTGTTGGTATGTACATAGAAAATGTATACTAAATATGATTTAACACAGATCGGTGGTTTTGATATTAGGCAGTCTAGAAGGGAAAAGGAGGTTTTTCATAAATATGTCAAAGAAACAAAATCCCAATGACCCAATTTTCTGTATGGTTCGAGATTTTCGGGACATCTAACTTTATGCAAAATTTTGATTTCGTAGGGCACGGTTTCACAACGTACCCTGTTAACGGACAGACAGCCGGAAGGACGACGAACAAGAGACCACGACTAAAGCTAAGATGATTTATAGTCAGCTGAGCTAAAAATCGACAGACAATAAAACATCGGTAGATGGGAGTCCGGCATTACGATAGATGGTGTTTTATAGAGCAATACATGGCGGGTCTTAAGATGTCTCTGCCGGAAACAAGCACAATACAGGCAAGGGTGTCTGAAACTATTCGATATAGGGCTTACTCATTTTCTGATGAATACTACTCGTTTATAAACCACAGAATCACTATTGTATTTGCGACAGTGTTGCCGCCCAGCCAGTCCAGCGCTGCTACTGAAGCAAAGCAAATTTTAAGCTTTATAGAGAAAGTAAAGATAATTCCATTCTCTCATCCTTGCTCTTTAGGGATACCCTTTCCCTCCTGTTTTATGCATCTGTTCGAAAACAAGTCATGTGCGTGATTCCTGGAATTAATGACAAGACCTTGCCAAAATTTATTTATACATGATTTATGTATAGATGTCGGTGTGTCTGAGTAGGCCTATACAGCTTTTTTGGAGTGTTTTAGGCACGACCCCTACAGCTAATCACATTCAGAAAATAGCTGGTTAACTTGTTATAAGTGTTATAATGAAAAATTTTGAATTGCCGTGCTAGTCTGTTACTTATAAAATCGTTCTGTATATGGTTTAAACATTGACCTGCTGTGTGAAGGATCTTATACATTAGCTTTCGAGTGACGGGCCCCCTTCCTCAGGTGTGAATTTATCAGTATTATAAATTATATAACAAGTCCTTAAGAATATAATTCTTTATTATACTACTTTTTTTTATAAAATACAATTAAAAGATTGCTGACATGGACAAAGAATATATATTGATCAACGTTGCACTAAATATAAGCTTATATATATTTGAATATTTATACTAAATATATATATATATATATATATATATATATATATATATATATATATATATGGAAGCGGTTGATGTAGGAAAATTACTTGTCTCGTCTGATGACGCTTTATTCCGATTTGCTCTGCTGCTCTACATCGACGTTTCAAAATTGAGACCCTTACAAAAAGGCAGTGTTAGCTTCCAAATAGGAAAACTCTTTAGATTCCTGTAATTGACTTTTTATGGGGTGTAAATATCAGTTAATTACCTCTTGTGTTTGGATGTTTTAAGATATTTGTAATAGCCTGTAGCACCAATATTGCCCTACACATCTATAATTTTCCAAAGAGCCCTAATGTTTTCATAGAGAAGAAGTCGCCTTAATAATATGATGTGTCCCACAGTCCTTCCAACGGGATCTAGACTGGGATCCCACTTTGATCATATCGCTGTTGGAACTGGAATGAAATGTTGGCGTCAATAGGGGCCCGGGCAGGATATCAGTCAGTAAACGTCCGCGCACAACAGGTTCCTAAATTTTGTTATGTTTGAATCACGGAAGGCTAACAAGGATCTTTTGGGGATACGTGTTAATAATATATTAGGGTAAGAGCGTGGTAATGTTGCCAGAAAGACCTATTTACTACCAAAGACACAAACAGTTGCTTTTATGTGTATATTTAGCCCTTTAACAGTTGTTTTGGTACCTACTACATTTTCACCATTACGCGGCCTATATATACAGGTAATTCCTAGAACTGTCATACAGATGGTATCACAGTTGTGGATTCCGCAACAAGAAAATTACTGGCATTTCACAAAAATGTTATTAGTTTCATAAACCGAGTCGTTATTTATCAATATTACTGAAACAAGGGTCCACACAACAACAACAAATTCAGACATCATAAGGTATTTTTCTTTCTAAAGACGCCATGAAATGTCCTACTTGCTGCACATTATGTTGTGATTTGACGCTTTGGTATTTTACATACTTTATTAGCCGAAAATGGAAATAGACGTTTTTGTTGTGAAATAAATTTTTGTGGTGTTGTTCCGGTTTCTGTTATGCCTACTAGGGTCACTAGTGGGCTTTTAGGACAAAGGAGGTTTATAATTATGTACACGGTAATTTATTAATGCTTAGAACTTTAACACATACATCTTATAAATCCAGCAGAAAGTAGTAGAATTTATTACAGTTTATTTAATGTAATTACCTTTAATGAAATTTCATGGTATCTATCCAAGGATAAAACATCACGCAGTCACATGTTCCTATTCAACACCATAGATTCTGCCCGTCCGTCGGTCATCACCTCCCTATCTGTCAATATGTAGTTTTGCCTTGAGCTATTAGCCGTGTTAGCCACCCAAATGTTGTTGGCATGAACAAAAAAAAAAAAAAAAAACAGTTGACTTTAGTAATTAGAAAAGTTTCGTGGTTCGACTCGGCTTTCAAAATATCGGCTGGCTTAAACTGACCTGAAAGCCTATTCATATAACTATGTTACAGAGTTTCCGTTTTAATTATATAAGTTATCTATATTATGTGTGACATATTGCATCCATTTTACATTTAGCTATTGTTTGTGATTAAATATTGAGTATATAGTTTATCCTGGTGGTTTATAAAACCAATGATTATATTTGAGGGATGTCAGGCTTCACCATGTACTATATTGCGGGGAACTACAACTTTGTCAATCAGCATCAAAATCAACGAAACGAACTTTGTATAAGTCTGTATATGTTTCGGACATTTTTAATTGTTATATATTTACTTTTTGTATTAAAATTTTTTCAAGCCAAACTGAGCTGTAAAAAAATAGCTCACTTTGGCCAAATGAAATATCGGCGACTCCTCATGATAAACTCGGCTCGGCGACATGACCTCGGCTGGCGGCAAAATGGCAAAACATTTTATGCCCATAGCAGTTTCACTTATGAATATAGGCAATAATGAAAATATATTAAAACAGGATGTGTTGTTACAACGGCCATCCTGCTGGAATCGCATGTTATTTGTCAATATTGGCCCTAAGTTGTTAAATTTCCGTATGGTGTTGGGATCTGAGTGAACGTGGGTTGATATTAAATGTCCTTGAGGTCCCGTCCAGACCAGGGACCTATGGATTATCCGTACCAAAATATCCTGTGTATATGATTCAATAGATCAGACCACAACACATGTTTTGCCAATATTGGCCTACACTATGGATTTTTAATGTCAGCAGTAGTGGTGAGATTAACCGTGGCAGTCAGATATATTTAGACATGTGTTGTGTGTGTGTGATAGGTGTTAGTTAGGTGTGACCTATGTTAAGATATATAGTGTGTCGGGATATTGTTAGGCGTGTCTTGTGTGGGATATAGTAAGGTGTGTCTTTTATGAGGGTATAGTTATATGTGTCTTGTGTGTGTGATACAGTCAGGTGTGTCTCTTTTTGTGGGATATAGTTGTGTCTTTTGTGTCGGATATAGTTAATTATCTTTTGTGTGGGGACATTGTTAGGTGTGTCTTGCGTGTGGGATATAGTAAGGTGTGTTTTTTCCCCTTTATTTATATTGGCGTAACAATTAAGTGTTCCTTCATGGACAACTTCATTACAGGCTATAGATAACTATATATCTATGCATGATGTGTATTAACATAATCTTTTACCCAATGCATTGAACAAGATCATAATTAGGAAATATGTGAACTGTGAAATATATAAACTCTTTTGCCTCAGACGTTTATGTCTAAATCAAAATAGGGTTAATGGATCTCAGTTATGCCAAGGCTATTCTTACCAACGTACAATGTGTGTACTGTCTTGTCATATTCTGCCTCAAGAAAATTCCCTATCTTGCACAAATATGACGTATTAACTGTCTGAAAAGGAAGTACCAACAACTACTATACAAGCACCATCACCATGAAGATAAGCTAAGAAGCACTGGATTCCACAGAAATTATTGAGGTTTAAGATACTTTAACTAATTCAAATCTGTCCTGCTGATAATCTCTTAAAATACAACCTATTTGCAGTTTTAGTGTACCAGAAATTTCAAGAAATCTATTTTGATACACCTGTACTTGATCTGCAGTCTTTTGGCAACTAAGACCTTCTGATGACAATCACAGGAGATTACTTACTGGGTACCAATGTATATATACAATTCATTTTTTGCAAGAAAACCTTTTCACACATTTTGATTTGGGTACAGAAGTCTGATTGAGGTTTCACATTTAACGAAAATTTTACGATTTTAATATGGTCAATGTTTGAGATAAGAATATAATAAAATGAAATAATTAAATGTATATATAATGTATGACCAGCCTTTAACTTTTTGCAGCTGTTAAACAGTTGTCCTGAAAGGACTTTTGCTAATATCAGTGCCCTTAAAGTTGCAATCATAATAACTGGTCAAGAAATTCCAAGTTATATTCATGATAAAAATGGGTAATAAAACCCGCCTCTGTTAGTACATAGTATAGGATATGAATAAACTTTGAACCGATATGCAGTCTGCATTTTTTCAAAATACCTTGTATCAGTGTTCAGCATTACGAAGTATAAAAAGATACAACCTTGTACACATTGAGAAAATCTGGCTTAAATATGAACAATTTTTGTAATTGTCGCATGTTTGATTGGCTCCCAAGCACTTCAACAGCATGTCGGGTGTCTCTAATAATGGTATGGAATAAAATGTTGAATGCCAACAAATAGAAGTTGACCTATATTTACAAAAGAGTGTCATGTCTTATGTCATATAAAGTTGTTTTTATTTGAGAACCTCATGTGATTTATCACATTTTTCCATTATTGTAGACTTTTTTTGTTTTCTCAGATGGGCTTGGTGTTTCGTATATACTGCAAAACTATATACATTTTAAAGATCCTGGAAATTTGGCGGGGATATGCTGGATACTGTTTGAGTTTTAATTGTTAGATATATATATATAAATAGGCGAAATTTAATCAATAGGACCACTACCACTCAAAGGCTCATATACAACACCAATGAACATATAAGCGGAAACACAGTGTGCTAGGATAATTTTGCCTGGAAAACTTTGTATCAAGCTAAAGTGAACTGTTAATGTGAAAAAAATAAGTATGTATTGTTCCCGATTATGTCCCTTTTAGTCTATCAACCAGGAATATAACAAGTCTGTACCCTAAATGCACTGAAATGGTGGTGACATGTGAGTTCATCAACTCATAATACTAATCGTCAAGTATCTACTTAACTGGCCCTTCTGTTACATCATGGCCATTGGCAATTTTACAGTCTGTCCAATGGCTAGGACATTTAGCATTCGAAATGCTTGAGACGTTTGACTTGTAATTTTTTTTTAATACTGGATAAAAATCTCGAAGTGACAACAAATGATGTTCTTTGTGTTCACGTCCCATGGCTTACAGTTATGTTTGTATATTTTCTTACAACATCTACCATGTCGGTAAATATTTTCCTAAATATCTCACTATACTGGTCATTTTCCCTGAATGATGGATTTGTTGGATTTCTCACCGCACACAAGAAGAGGTAATTAAATCTATTGTCGTTCCCAGTAAAGTCCTATATAAATGTCTAGTGAGTCATGGATTCAATTGTCACACAGATTTAAGGGAAATGCCCGGAAACAAGTCACCGGTGATGGATGTAATGACAACTTTCATCTCGGTAACAGATTTATCAACCCAGATTTTGCAATCGCATGTTTCAGCCTTCATATGAAAATTAGTTGCTTTCTCAAAAACACTAATCGCTCAGCGCCCAATGCTCGACAAAATGCAGTTTCCTTATATCCGTTTAAATTCTTGGCATCATACATGTGGAAAACCAGATTACTGTAATTTATCAGAAATAATTAAAACAAACATGAAATCAAACAAAGACATTTAGGACAAACATTTATTTGGAATGATTCATTTTAATTGTATGGGCGATGCTAGAGTAAAATATTTGCAGTTTTTCAAAGGATTCTTATTATGTTACGAAAACCACAATGCAAGGGTATTTGTTTAGGATGACAAATTATGATTATTATTTGTTAATATTTTTCTGTTTTTATGGATAACCGTCATTAAACCGGATGTTAAATAAAAAAAAACTAATCTCATGAATGCTTCTTCCTTGGTTTATATTGATTGTTTATGAAATCCCCTTTTCATATAAATCATCATTTAGGCTATCATTTGTACAATCTGAGTGATATTAACTTATAAACAACTTAAAATTTGCTCTCAAAGAGCGCAGACCACCAACAAGGTAGCTCATTTACCCCATATGGCATTGTCCGAAACGCAGCATTTTTTTCCCTTTAAAATTCATTGATCGAGATGCATGGTGATCTGGAACACTCTTAAAAGTAAACAATTGTTCCTTTTACCTTTGCCGATATATCTTGAAAATTGCATCAAGATCCGTTAATAACTTTGAGTATACGTGGAGCGTTTTTGGCGTAATGGATAAGGCGCTGGACTTGTGACCGCAAGATTGTGGGTTCGCGTCCCATTCTGACCGCGGCTTGCTCTAATACTCCTCGGCAAAGTCTTTACCACAAGGCTGTGCTCTCTCGACCAAGGATAGAATTGGTACTGGTCATGGGAGGAAGGCTAATGTTGAACGAATAACCTTCTAGCGCTCGATATGGATGTTTGGATTGTATGTTCCCCAGGAAGCCGAGAAAAGCTACAAGAAGGAATAGACCCGAAAGACCAGAAAGGCTAGTGTAAAGTCGGTTGTGACTGACATCGTCGGTGATATCAGACTATAAACCCTAACCTTTACCTTTCTGTTTTTTAATGTTGCTAACGGACAAACAAACCAACGCCAGCAAAACATTATTGGCGGAGATACTAATTGGACATCGTGGTATTGCGGCCACTGACTATAAACACAACGAACAACAACCATGGCCCGCATGTTGTACGTTGCTTTACGGACACCTTTCAGGAAAACGGCACGTACATGTGGAGTGGCGTCAGTCCTCTGTGACGTCACGTCTGTTACGTTATGACTCTAACTCAAAAGATGGCCATGTCATCCCACGCCACGTTCCCGTTTTTAAAAAAAGATGTGCTATTTAAAACCCCATAAAACACGAATTCTCGGGTTATTTACACATGGATCACCCCCGAAATTTAATAAATATTTTTTTGTATCATTACCGAGCTATCCTGAAAATTTCATTAAAATCCGTTTAAAACTTTTACTGTTTAGTATTGTTGCTGACAGACAAACCAACGCCACCAAAAACATAACCCCCGCTGCATGGCGGAGGTAATAAGGGATGGTTCAGAAATCTCTTAAATGTAAACATGGTGATTCTAAGGGTTTCTAAGGGAATGGTCGTTTTTCCTCTGGCAAATTAATCAAATGAATAAGGCCAGCAACATTAGCAGTCTGTATTCCATCATGGTCATATCACGGCTATTAGCCATATAATATAATATAGTATATAATACTTAACAACATTTTAGTTTACTCTGTGCTATATATATATATATATATATATATATATATATATATATATTTGTATACATACATATATATGTGTAAAATATATATGAAGTTCTTTTATAAATGTCATATGTAACCAACTCACAAGAAAATGATTTCTTACAGGTAGCTGCGCTATAATGACCCTTTTGTCGCGTCTTGTTCTGAACATTTCACCTGGTGTCTATTGCTTCAAAGGAAAATCATTTAAGAGCAGTATAAGCTGTGTCATCCCTGTTTTCGCACAGCATATTCCTTTATTTCGTTTCCTGCAGGCATTATGAGCGACTGCTAATAGTGTCAAATATAGATTGCAGGAAATACCTATCCTCATTGTAATTATGTTTTAGGTCATGGTCATAACTCATATTTGAGCAGTAACGGTTCTCCAGTGAAGGTAGATGGGGGGGGGGGGGGGGTGGTGGTTAGTCTGATGTCATGAAAGATGTTAGTCTCTTCTGACAGTACACCTGGTGTTTCGGGCCTGCTCATTCTTGTAGCCTTTTACAAGCAGGAATATATGCTGTTAGTGAACTCCCCTGCTGAACTCTCTTGCTCGTAACTTTTATGAAATATATAAGCCAGGGAGGCCACACTTACGCATGAAATGTTACCCGTAAAAGTATTGTTGTACGTTTTGAAGAGGTAAGGGAACTCATAGAATACGTCTCACCTCCTAAAGGGTTTATAATACATATATTAATACTAGATAGGTACTGGGGAGGAGCTAGCCTGTCTGCTCGTGTATGTAACAGCCGATAACTTGAAATGTTACAGTGTAATATAACAATAATACACAGAAAGCAATAAAAACAGAGGTATTACCTAACTATCTCCGTGCCTTGTATGTTGACGCCGGCTATCCACTGTTACCGCACCTATCGATCGAGGTCTATTCCCGCCGAGTTAGTCCGATACACTGATATAGCCAGCCGCTGGAGGTTGAGATCTGATGAGGTGGTGTTGTATGACAAGTCTGCTTGGCTGGTTCCTGGTGCACGTTTGATTAAACACGGTCCGGTGTAAGTGTCACCCGATAATGATGTAATCATCAGTTGTCCTAATGGTGGATTTAACGCATAACTATAACCAGGTAAGCAGTAAATTGGGAGGCATTGGAAAGTGATACTGGACATAACGTTGGACAAGAAAATGTAAAGTTTTAGGTTTAGTTAAATTTTATTTATTAGAATATCCCATGATTAACGTGAAGATCTTGGTACGAGCATAGCTTATTTGATTACTTGAACAGCATTTTAATTCAGCTTTTTTTTAGTTTTTACTTAACATAGTTAGTTCTTATGTTAAAAAGGATTTGTATTTATTCTAAGTATTAGGATGAATGATGTGGGTTCTCCATGAAATGAAGGATGCAAGATAACCACTAGACACTTTCACGGAGTGTTATAATTCGAATTTTTATTACACATCACACGATGTATTCACATACTTTGTTCAAACCGTTTTAACATCATTTTATGCAGTTGAATATTGCGCCATCTAACGAACATTTCCAGAACCATTATCTTATGTGCATCACCTATGGTACGCTTTAAAAAATTATATAAAAGTATATGATTAATAAATGCTTGTTACTGAGGTTATATGTCATAAAAATGTGGTTTATAGACTTAATAGTGGTATAAAAACGAATCACTTCGAACGTGCTCGTTTCGTTTCAATTTGTTTAACACAAAAAGTGTGATATGGCAATCTTATCTGATTTCATAGTTAGCGTGATAAAAGGCACATCGGTTATTTACATGATAACCGAAACCAGTGGTATCTTGAGCTTACTGCATTTTTTACAACATTCAACCATTCCACCTCCACATATATGCAACCGAACACCTTAGTTTACATGTTTTTTTTTTCCGTTTGTCGAAATAGCTGTGTTTACAAACAGGTTGTTGATAAACAATTCCACATCGTTCACAGAAGCATTTTAAGAACATTATTGATAGAAATATCCTTAGATTATCAGTATATAAACAGAGAAAGCCAGAAACTACGTAATTCTTTTTATAAAAAAAGGGAGGTAATGGTTGGCTTTAAGGCGAAAGCAAAAACACGTCACTTTCTCATAAAACTAAGCACGGCTGCACGATGTTAAACATGGCAGACTCGCAAAAAAAAATAAATGTATTAGTCCTTTGGTCAAACAGACCACATGATTGGGATCCGAACGGTATCACGCATATAATCGATGGCTGAAAATACGTCGACTGACGTGGGGGGGGGGGGGGGTCACAGAAAATGGCCCAAATCGTTTGGCTGACGACTTGCGGATTCTGATATATCTACGTAATATTTAAAAGGTTTTGAATCAATATCAATTGTTTATGTAATCTTGATCCCACGTGTGGCAGGTCTGATAGATAAATCATTTATTTTTTCACACCATGGGTATTAAAATATCAAATGGTTATGCATGGTTTCGCCAATTTGTTTATGAACGGACTCGTGACAAATTGATGCGACGCATTAACATGTTTGGGTGAACTTGTCAAAACAGTATTCTGCCACCCACTAAGTATAATAGAAATACGATCTCCATGCACACAAATGTACTTATAATTGGATAATAATATGCCTACTGTCTCCTACTAAATAACATAGTTCGCAACACCATGTTATTAAACCAGTTTCTTTACACGGCCAATACCGCAGTGCGACTCCCGGAAAAATATGGGACATCTTGAAAATGCCTGACAGCAAGTTTCCTTCTAAGAATACATTGGCGTGAACTTTTACTTTGCCTTCCTCAGAATCTAAATGTCTTATTTGTCCGGATCCGAAATACTAATTTACATGTATATTTCATCAAAATTTTATCAGCTTCCTTTCTGTCTTAACTGTCTTATGAAAGTCATATGTAAATAATATTGCCAAGAACAGGAACATGCATTCCCAGGAATGCAGGCCTCCGCCTGCGGGCGGCCTTTAGTGTGAGGTACTCTGTAACCAACTTTTCATTCATAATTGGCCCAGATTCCCAGATTGATTGATGCATGTCTTTCCCAAGAAGTGGTTGTATTCACTTATTTGGCCCATATTTCCATAATCAATCGGACATATGTGACTGCAAATTTTCGGATATACCTGAAAGACCTACCTGGGTCATAGTCTGATGCACACCACAATCTCATCGATTCTTTATTGGTCCATTTCTTAGGCGATCTGAACAAAATTCATGATATTATAATGGAAAGGATTTATGAAGTTTATGTGTCTGATTATCTAACTTCAGAAATGTGCACAGTCGGTAGTTTCCTTTTGAAGCAATCAACATGGACACTAATGACAAAAGGTGGCCCCCGATCATTGTTGAATGTTTAAGTTTTTGAACGATATCAGATTTATTCATATGCTCTTTTTTTACGCATCAAACAACATATTGGGTTAATGTATGTTAATATATGTTATGTATGTTGTGACTAATACAAGTGAATCGTTTAAACCCAAAAGTAAAAATAAACGATTACCACTTACGACTTAATAACCTTTCTGTTTTCTGTGTTTTAAATGTTTGACCATACACTCTTCAGTTCATGAACTTAAAAATCAAACCACCAAGTTTGAGGTGTTGATTTAAGGAAACACTGTACATTTGGTAAAATGCATTTTTTGAAATTTCATTTGAAAATACATTACAAAGTTAATGCATGCGTGAACCCCCGACAATTTCTTTAGAGCACATCGCTTTTCATATTAAACAAACCAAAAATTTGTAGAAAATATGAATCCGGTCTTGTTAAGAAAGCATGCGGTATAGTGACAATGGAATGATACACCCGTGCTTTTGCTTTATATGCCGTTTCTACTCCAGCGTTGAATATTTATGTTCAGATATAAGGTAGCTGTAAGATTATCATTCATGAGGTCCAACAGAATGTATAAGTTAATAGGTGTCGGTAATAATGTAGTAGTAGGGCAACTGGGCACGCATACTCCACATTACCATCGGTAATACCCTGTTTATGCTGCCGATGTATTAGAACTCCAGACCCATTTCAACTGATTGAA
Organism: Sipunculus nudus; assembly: GCA_026874595.1. Taxonomy (NCBI): domain Eukaryota; kingdom Metazoa; phylum Annelida; class Sipuncula; order Golfingiida; family Sipunculidae; genus Sipunculus; species Sipunculus nudus. Next base: position 32,769,354 of record CM049317.1, on the reverse strand, counting down.
TGAGCCATGTAATTGCAGTCAGTTTGCAGTTAAAGTGACAAGGAGATAGATACGTGTATGTGTCCCATCTGCCGAGATTATTCTGGTGACATAGAATATTCAACATCAATTTATTCAACGTAGGCTCACGATTAGGGGGGGGGGGACAGACAAATCGGAAAGAATTGAAATGGACAGTATACATGCAATACTTCACTGTTATACCAACTCTGCGACTCGAACATAAAAGGGCGTCAAGGTTCGAATAGGTATGCACCAATACCGTTAACCAGATAGGTGCAACTCACTCTCATTTCAATGGCAAGCTAGGACAGTATTATTCATTAACAATGGGCACGTTGGGTATTCGAAAGAGAAGGGAGCACACAACGTGTTTAAGGAGTAGTTGTATGTGATTTCAAGGTATTATACATATGTTAATGTTATGAATAAGACCTGAACAGGCACAGGTATTGAAATTAATAAAATTGCCTCCCATACAGTGTCCAGCTCGGTTGTGCATACAGTATTATTGCTCCTTATGCCGTCACTGACACAGTCATATAAACAAACAAAAAAATCTCGCATGCTCTGGCATAAGGTTTGATGAACAACTGGCTCATTGCTGTCCTCCTATTGGTTAGTGTTTATTAACCAGGAAGGCACTAGTCGTATTACACTGTTATTATTTCATATCTCTTCTTGGGTTATTTGATGACAGAAATTATCTATGGCTCACATGGTCTTCTGTAGAGTAAAAGAGTAAAAGAAATAGAAGGATCCGTAGACAAACAACGGCCTTGGGTTAGCCAGAGACCCTCTCTACTGAAAAGTTCAGTGTATTACAACTATTAACTCTTTTGGTTAAAAAAAAAAACAACTCAAAATGAGTTCCTAATATTCACTATGTCATAGTTATTTTTTTTTCAATACAAAAGGGTAAAAGTAATCATGATGTCGGCACAACCGTTCTTGAAGATATACATGATGAATTTATGTATTTGTGTCTCTGTCCTGTTGGTACGTAGGTAAATCATGGGAAAAATAAAATTGAAATAAGCAAAATTTTTTTGAAGGACATAAAAATGTTGATTCCAAACTAAACGTAAACTTTATAAATGAACCCCGGCAGAGGATCTAGGAAGAGCAGGTCTGCCAGCATGCTGATGGAATGGGTGTCCATATAATCGGCATCCAGTGGACATGGCTCGGCTTAGAGGAGCATCTCGAAAATTATAGAACCTATGCCATCTCATCTCTACCCTATATCCAAAATATTTGTCAAAATAAATGTAAAATCCAAATCCATTTATTGTTACGTTGTCGAGGGACCTGGCTTAACACAATTTCGATTGACGGTTTAAATTGAAAATTAAGCAAACCATCTTATTAGGTAAATACCTTTACAATAAAACGTTAGGCTTAATAATTTGAATTTAGAAAGTATTATAAAATGGAAACATCATGTATCATCTTTGCATAAGAAAAGCAAATCTAGACTTGGATTTTAATATTCCGTTAGCTAATATTTACCACAGTTAATTTTGTGCACTCAGTATTATATGCACTCCACCTGAGGGAGACGTTGTGAACGAGACACGGCTGAGAGTAAAATGGTTGATGGTCACATCATCTTAAACGGACCAGGCATGACCTGATGCCAGGAGAGAACCTTCAAACCGCAGATACTGGTGTATCGGGCTTCCAAATTACCAAATTTGGGGATCCAAATGACCAAATTAAGAAGGTAGATTTGGACTTGGACTCGAACCTCAAGGTCTCTGACTTGCACTAGGATTTGGTATTAACCTTATGTGGACCAAGCCAAATTAGCCTCGCTTTATTTCGTCCTTTTCTCTCAAACAATGTATACATTAGTAACTCATCCTGACCAATAATATCTTTTCTTTGCACTCATTCAGTTATGCATAGTCTTTTCGCACAAAATTCCATTGATATTAATCGGAACTGTAGAAACTTTGTATATATAACAAACAGAAATCATTATTCTCCTCTAAGCCTCGACAAACGAGACAAGAACGGCACGTTGATTTCATCATGTTGTGGAGTGTTTTATATAACAAATACGTCATCGTCATAATGACTCTTCCCATGCCTTTCTCTGTTTAAAAAATCACACACACAAACACACACACACATATATATGGCGTCTGTATGATATAAATATATAAACATATAAGGCGTCTGAATGATACATATATAAATATATTACAACAGATATAATGTTTTAGAAAATAAGGTGTTATGCCTTCCGTATAGGTTAACTATAAAACATAAACGTACCATCCCTTTGCTGAAAAGTGCTGGGATGGGGTTTGTGAGGAGGATACAATCCCTTATAGACGCCCATGTTTTGTTACAGGTACCCGTTCTTGTCACGAGTGATTACCTGGAAACATGGAGAAAATGTGGAAATACTAAAAGGTAGTTTGAAAGCGGCAAATGGACCTTATATGTTCCAAATAGCTCACAGTGCCCTTTAGCGTTATTTATTATCTTACTAACTGTTTTTCATAAAAATGCTTTCTTGGTTAATGAAAAATATTTCTACATCTGTATCTAGGGATTGGTGGAGTATTGGTTCAATGGGATTTATCTTCTGCAGATATAAAGCATTTTGCATGACAACTGAATAAACTTTATTACAGAAAACTTTATACAATAATATATGAATCCAACTTAAAGGTACACATGTCGATAATCACCTGAAATAAAAGGCATACCAGTAAAAGATGCCATGATAACCGATACCAGTGGTATCCTAAGCTTAGAGGTTCTTGCAGTAGGTTATGCAGGAATATGAAAATAATATAGCAGATAAAGGATATACAATACATTAGGATACATCGCCTTTGTGTTGAATATATGAAACCGGCAGGGAACTTCAAACAGGGAAAATTCATGAATAATTCAAAGAAACGATAAGCTAACTTTCGACCTCGACAAAACGAGGTATTTGATACAAACACGAATGAAGGGTAACTTGCTTTATTGTTGCAAAGGGATTCAGTCAGTATTTTTTATCTCATCCTGCTCCAACGTAGGGCAGGTCTGCTAGATAAATCATCATTTGTTATTCCACAGCATGGAAACGGATTCGTGGCAAAATGATGCGACGTATAAACTGGCTCCGGTTGATCTTTTCATACCTTTCATCCTGTCACCGACTTAACATGAAGGTAACGCGAGCTCCATGCGCCAATAGGTACTTATCAATGGATAATAACGTTAACAAAATGTCGATTGGAAAAGGGAATCAGTGTAACTGCTACTCGTTAACAAAGTACGCAACACCAATTCCCATGTTGTATAACGTGCTTCTATACACGACCAATACCGCAGTAATATTCCTTGGATAAAAAATAGAGCATCTTCAAAATCTCTGACAAGTTTCTTTCAATGAATATTCTTTCAAATATCTACATTCACTTATCTGCACATATTCCCATATTCATTGAAGCACTATTTTCCCAAAGAAGTGTTTCTATTCAATACGTTGGTCCATATTTAATTTATTCAATTGGACATATGTGACTGCACATTTGTGAATATGTCTGAAAGTCCTTCTTGGACCAGGAACATAAGTCGGATGCACACTAAAATCTAAACGATTCTTTATTGGCCCGTTTCCGAGGTGATATGAAAATAAATCATGAAATTCCGTTCATGATTACGTGAGTTCTGATAGGATCTTCTGTCGTTCAGCTATTCTAGTACAAAAGCTATTGGAACGAACATTTCAGTAGTGTGTAAAATTAAATAAGCTCAATAAATCAGGAAGTCCGTATAGTTGGAAGGAATTATGAAGTTTGATTATAGATTCTAATTATCGGAGAATAGGCAAAGTCTGTAGTTTGTTTTGGAAGCAATCAGCATTGACACAAATGATGAACAATGGAGGGCTACACCCGTGTCCTTTCTTTATATGTAGTTTCTCTTCCAATGTTGAATATAAATGCAACTGTAAGATTACCTTTCATGTGGTCAAACTGAAGGTGCACGTTAATGGTATTTATGTATTTACGTCGGTATTTATGTACTAGTAGGATAACTGGACCAACATACCTTGTTAACAGCCTTTATATGCCAGACGCATTTTACATGATTAACTTATCCTTGTGCATGCCGTCAATTTGCTGTTTAGGTTAAGTTAAAGGAGATAGTCTGTGAATCTGTCCAACTGGCGATATTATTCTAGCGACATAGAATATTCAGTATCAATTTATTCAACGCAGGCTCACGATTACGGAGGAACAGACAAATTGGAAGGAATTAAAATGGACAATTTACATGTAATAATCCACTGTTAGACCAACTCTGCATCTCGAACATAAAAGGGCGTCCAAGTTCGACTAGGTAGTAACAAGTTAGGTTCAGACAACTCTCATCTAGTTGGCACTGCTAGGACATTATTATTCATGGACAATAGGCACGTTGGGTATTCGAAAGAGAAGTAAGTACAAAACATGAACATTGTAAGAAAAGGACATTACGCAGCTCATGAAATAAATGCGCTACACAAATTGTGTGTTAATGAGTCGTTGTATGTGATTTTTAGGCGTTATACATATGTTTGGCCTTATGTAATAAATAAGAACTGAACAGGCACAGGAATTGAAATTAATATTATTGACTTCTATACAGTATAAGGCTCTGTTGTGTATACAGTATTATTGCTGCTTCCGCTGTCACTGACACAGTCATATAAAAAAAACTCACATACTCCGGCATAAGATAAAATAAACAACTGGGTCATAGCTGTCCACTCAATGGTAAAAGTTTGATTAACAGAGAGGCACTAGTAGTATTACATTGGCTGTTCTTTCAAATTTTTCTTAGGTTGTTTTGATGACAGACATTCTCTATGGCTCGGATGGTCTTCTGTAGACTAAAAGATTGAAAGTAAAAGAAGGACCCGTGGAAAAAAAACAACGACCTGGGACGGGCAAGAGATCAGAGAAGAGATCAGAGCATTAAAACTATTAGCCCCCTAGTGGTTTAAACTAACAACTGAAGATGAATAACCAATATAAAATATTTCATAGTTATCCTTTTTACCCAAAACAACAGGATAATAGTAAAAATGATATTGGCACAACAGTTCTTCGCCGGGAAGACAACAACAAATCACAACTTCAGAGAAGAAAACATAAATTGAAGTGTTATTTAATACTTTAACTTAATGTTTCTTTTGTGTTGTTGCTCCTTTATCTTTTTGTCAGATGTTGACGGGGTAATTATGGTATTGCTGATCAAAGAGAGTGGCTAATTGGTGTTAATATTACTTCGTGTCGAGACAGTCATTTGAACTTAACAATCATTAAACACGTAGAACATTAGACACAAAACCATTTGATTAGTTGTTTATTTCATCCCCGTATCATTTAAACTTCCTGTCTTATACAGTTTAGAGCATTCAATCATTTGAAATTTCGCAGTACGAAAGGTGAGGCAACCCTCTTTTAGGACCACAGATTGAGACCAAAATATAAAACCACTTTGTTATTTATCGTAATTACCTATCGATGTTCACCGTTTTAAATAAATTAAGCAAGGTTTTTCAGAAATTCAGAGATATTCTTTTTAGACAAAATATAAATATTATCGATTTAAATTAACAATTATGTTTTGTTTTATATAATATTATAATTGTTTCGAAGGAATTCCTTTTATTAAAGAAAAAACGTCGTATACTTTCTAACGATGAAAAATCTGCGACATCCATATAGTTATTGAAGGAATGCCACCCGGTATTGATACATCATTGGACTGTCATCCTATAATATTTGATGGGTGATACTACGCATTGTGCCAACAAAATAATCGTAACGTTTTCTTCCAGTTAAAAGGTGTGTTTTTAACAAACGGATCATGCAGCCAATGTTATGCTGTTTGCTTATTCAGATGACCTTTGGATATATTCCATTTTACCAACCATCAGGTAAAGCATTCTTGAAGATATGAAATGTCACTTTGCCACTTTCATTTTTATATTCTCGGTTAGAAAACGCTTTACCATCGAAACTTCATTAATATGCAGACACCAGCACCTATAAGGTTACCCGAAGGCTAAGGGTATAATTTGAAATAATGTTTTCATGCATTAAGTACGTTTAATCTTATAATCTTACAATTGTTTCGGATAGTTAATCACGCAAGCAGAATTTGTAGATTACTCATATTTCACCAAAATACTGTCATAAGTGTCATTAGACACAAATGAAAACTTCTTTCCAAGGCAGCTTTTAAATATTACATTTTGTTATTGGATTAATCTCCTCCAAAAGGCTTTTATTTAAATATCATGAGAGACTTGGCTCTATATAATTATTTGGAAATCATTTATATGGATATTTCTCCTCCAATTCAATTCCAAGCTTTTCCTGAAGTGACTTGGGGATCTTGGTCAGTCTGGAGTAACTGTGTCACGGGATGGAAAAATAAATATCGTCACACTGAATATGCTGGAATGCTAGATTATCGTGGAAAACAGATAGAACATATTCACTGTATTGGTCTGTACACACAAGGTGGATCAAAACAGAATGAATGGAAAAAGTCGAGTAGTTTTCGACCTAAAAATATGTCCGAAACTGAACGAACCTATCATCGACGAACACCAGGAGCACTTGATAGGCGAAGTGAAAATATTCCAAAGGCCAAACCAAAAGTCGGTGTGTCATTTTAACTCTTTTGTGAATGCTAATAAAGTTACTAGTTTATATTCTTTTATAAAACAAAGCAGTTGTGAAAGCAATTCCATATTTTTGTGTTCGGCAATGTAATCTTACACTTTGATAATTTCCTTAAAATGCATATATAAGATATGCATATACCCTTCTAGGAATGTAGATGATGATAATATATACGTGTAGATAATATATATATATATATATATACATATATATATATATATATATAATAATAATAATAATAATAATAATAATAATAATAATAAAGCTTTCAAATTGAAGAAAGCGTACGCAGATATGATTTGAAACATTCCTGTTACGTTTTAGGTTTACGTTGTCCCGACGGATTTAGCTTCGCTCACAGATTTGGAGGGATTTTAAAAAAACGCACCTTCTTCCCAAGTTGTTACCATATCCATCGGGTCATATCCAAATGGCACCAGGGACAAGCAAAGTGCAGACAACTGAACAGTAGTCTGATCAGCATAGAATCTCAGGAGGAGCAGTCTCACATCGAGAGGATGATTAAAGATCAAGGAGAAGGTAAAGTGTTTGTTATAAAGTGCAGACATATAACTATTCTTATTAAATAAAAGGTCATTAGACTTCAAGTTTGTTCCCATTTCAAGGAGCCCTTATCACATTAAGTCTATTTATTATAACCATATGTATCCATTGCCAGAAAAAAGGATACGCAACAAGTGAGGATTGAGTGGCCAAAGCCAAAATTGTTACATTTCATTTTGATTTACAGACAACTGTTCCGGCAACCCGCGTGCATAGCTATGTGCCAATTGGCTCTCGACCCTTTCTCTCTGAGCCCATAAATTTACACATATACACAAACACATATATATATATATATATATATATATATATATATATATATATATATATATACCTTAGTGTTTTTTTAAGATCAACCCTGGTTTATATACAATATTTACTTAACTATTATTGTATTCAAATGATTGGATTTTGATTGCAATCATGATTTTCTGATAGCTTTATTTGGATACTGGACCTCGGGGACCGATGCAGCGAAGGAGGGCCTTTGGATATGGAAAGCAACTGGTCAACCTCTGAACTTTACCAACTGGGGAGCAGGCCAGCCGGGCAAAGTCTTCCGAGAAGACTATCTTCAGATTAGAAGCTACTGGCATACATGGATAGGCGCTGAAGCGATGCGTTGGGCTTATATTATATGTGAAAAGAATGCAACCTTAACGTTAAAACAAGACTGATCAAAACACATTCCATCCACATCTGTCATGTTTACCGGTATTTTGATTCTTCAGAGCATAACGTACTATTTTGCTGTTTTAGAGAATCATCAATGTAGACATCTAGAAAATATAAAACAAGACACATTCACTATTTTTGCTTTTTACAGGGCCTTTTTATCCCAATTCTTGAACAAACTTCATTTCAATATTCACCGGCACCCAAACTATTCAAACAATGCAGATTGTAGTCGAAATGTTATTCCATTATTCCAATTCCGATATGAGTTTTCCTATCGTCTTTCCTTGATCTTCAAGATTACCTGTTTCATTAATCAATTATAACACAACAGCATTAAAGAAAGAGACTTTGATAATATGCATTTTGAGTGCTAGTCTTTTGAGTTCAGACTTCAGTATGTCAGATGTGGTGTTCTCTGTCATTTTAAAGTATTTATGTCCAGACTTGTTAAAGCTGTTCCCTTGGCCAACTCAGCTGCTCAACGTTGCTTCATCACTACCTAATCACCAATAGCTATAGGCATACATGTATAGAAAAAGTTGACACACTGCGTAAAGCCTGTTTTATTAAGCACATTTGAGTTTAGCATTATGCATGGGCACATAACACTTTTTAAGAATCACAGGTATTTTGAGTTCCTGAGAGCATAACATATTAAGTCGATCAGTGATGTTGGAATCGAGTCAACCCTTTGAGGGACTCAGATTACGACATGGTCTCGATTATCCTTTACTTTATTCGAGAAATCAAGCCCACCCATCTTAAGTGCAATAGGGGACAACGCTGTCACATATTATAAAAACTTCTGTACATGTGCGAACTACTAACATGATATTACAGTATAATAGCACACACACATGTATTTATAAATATATACCAAGCTTGACTCAGCATCGGGAGATATACAAGTGATTAACCATTACAGAAAAAAATGTGTGAACTTACTGAAAAATGTACACGACCAACTAAAACTTAGTTTTAAATTGCTTTAAACGAATTTCTGTAGTGCACTCGGACTTGGACTCGGGCTTGCAAATGACCAAATTTGGGGATCCAAATGACCATACCAGGTTGATTTGGACTTGGACTCTAACCTCAAGGACTCTGACTTGCACTCGGATTCGATTGGTCTGGACTCGGACTTGCAGTCTGATTCGGATGGTACAGACTTGACTACTTCACTGATGTCGATGCTTTCTGTAACATGTTTATTATTAATATTTCTCTGATATCTAAATACTATTCAATAGGTACATGAGTCCATAACAGTAACATAACGTATTATAGGTATCTGAAAAAAGTGTAATACCTATGTTGTTGGTAAAACTATAATATGTACAAACACTTGCTATAAAATATAGTAAAACGGATGTATGAAATTGAGTATACTTAAAGCATAGTTCTTTATGAATGAATGATCTGAATAAATGTGAATGACAACCATAGTCGAAATCAATATTCGATAATGTTTTTCGAATACAGATTGAAAACAATAAACAAGGAACCCATTTATCCGACAATGAATATTACTCTTATTTATTCTAATCCGCAATTAAAATGAAAGTGGGACTTCATAGAAGTTACTATAGCCTACCTGTTTCAATATATATATATATATATATATATATATATATATATATATGTGTGTGTGTGTGTGTGTGTGTGTGTGTGTGTTGGTGTTACATAGAAATTTAAAGCTTTAAAATGTTTGTAAAGCACATATTTAATCAGCATAATTAAAAATCCTCAATAAAACGAATTGTTGACCAAGAAAATTGCGAAATGCTGGGCGGATCGATCAAGCTTTGGTATAAACCTGATGTGGACCAAGCCAAATTAGCCCCGCTTTGTTCCGTCCTTTTCCCCCAAACCTAGTAAACATTAGTGACTCATCCTGACCGTTAATATCCTTTCTCTGCATACATTCAGTTATGCATAGTTTATTCGCACAAACATTCGTTTATATATTTTTGAACTTGTAGAAACTTTGTGTAAGTAACAAACTTAAAACACCAGAACTCTTATTCACTCAGCCTCCACTAACAAGACGTTGATATCAATTGTTTAATATAACAAAGACTTCATCGTGATAGTGTCATAATAATCCTGTTACCTGTTTCTCTCCCCTTGCCTTTCTCTGTTCTCTCTCTCTCTCTCTCTCATATATATATATATATATATATATATATATATATATATATATATATAGATATATAGGGCGTCTGCATGACATATATATATATATATATATATATATACATTTATATAATGTTTTAGAAAATAAGGTGTTATTCTTTACGTATAGGTTAACTCTAAAACAAAAACTGACACTAATAATTACAACCAAGGTCTAATATTCTAATATTTAATACATTTCCTTTCCAATATATAAATATTATCCTCAGAATGGGACGGGGTGATTACATTCACCATCTGCTTTACCATCTGCTTTGCCGGGATGAGGGTTGTGAGGAGGATTTATACCCCCGACTCTATTACTGACGCCCTTGTTCTGTAACAAGGAACCGTCCTTGTCACGAGTGATTACCTGGAAACATGGAGAAAATATTGAAATACCACAAGGAAATATGAAGGTGGCAAATGGACTCGATCTTTTCCAAATAGCTCATAGTGTCCTTAAACGTTATTTATTATCTTCCTAACTTCTTTTTCATAAAATGCTTCATGGGAAAATAAAAAAAAAGTATCAACATCTGTATCTAGGGATTGGAAGAGTGTTGGTTCTATGGGATTTGTGTGCTGCAGATATTAAGCGCTTTGCATGACAACTTAATAAACTTTGTTACAGAAAACATTATATAATGATATATGAATCCAACTAAGAATACACTTGTCCATAGTAACATAAATAAAACGATTATGAAAAGTACATCATCAGAGCGCGACAAAGGAAGGCTATATCAAAGGTACACATATATCAACATGTTTATGTTATTGCTGCTTTATCTATCTTAATGTCACGTGTTTAACAGGTTATTGTGTCATGATCAAAGTCAGTGTTAATTCAGTAATGGTTCGATAAAGTGATTTAGCATACTAATCAGCCAAAAGGGCACTTATATAAGGCGCAAACGAAGTACCCGACGTGTGTCTCATCCACGGCTGAACCCTTAAAGATTGACCGGTACGTGTTATGCTCTTGGGTTATCTAAATATAACAACCGTAGGTTTGGGTTTATCTGTTTGTAGGACCGCAGTCTCGCACTCATTAGGATTATATGATAAAACCCTTAACATCACCAAGTATTAAAACTATGAATAAGAAAACACATGGGAAAACAATAATCGCCTTACTATAAATGAATAATGAGATCAGTTCAGACATTTGATCGGCTCTTGTTTATTAGTCTATGTTGTACTAGACAGTCTGAAAGAAAACTAAACTCCTCATCATTGAGACTGTCTGTGTATAATATTTGATCGATAATAAATTTATGGGTATAAATGTAATTAAGCCTATAATTAAGTCTGGTTGGCTGGTTCCTGTCGTACGTTTTTATTAAAGATTATCCGGTGTAAGAGTCCACCGTTATTGATGTAATCATAAATTGTCATTCTTGTGGCTTTATCGAATAACTAACAAGGTAAAAGCAGTTAAGCTTCAGGTTTTGACATATGATACTGGGCATAATGTCTGGCCGAAAAGGAAAAATATCAGGTTTAGATATGATATATTAATTAGAATTCACATGATTAACATGAAGCTCTCGGTACAAACACAGCCTACTAGATTACACAAGGAGCATTTTGATTCCGTTTTATTGTCTAACTTAAATAATTAGGGTTCAGGGAAATAAAGGCTGCAAGATAACCGCTAAGCATAACAGGTGTGATAATTGAATTTTAACCACACAGTACACGATGCATTGACATACTTTGATCCAATCGTTTTTATATCATCGTCTGCAATTTGATATAGCGCCATCTTTTGAACATTTGCAGTACTATTGTGTGAACTGTATCAACTGTAGGATATGTTTTACATACCGCCTAAACGTTTGACGGGATCTTGACAAAATAAAACTACAAGAAGTGTATGAATTATATTAAAAGACTGATCCAAAACAGCTTTCCAGGCAATATTTTAAATAAATTATGTAAAGCTATGTGATTCATGAGGTATTGTTAAACAGGCTGTATGTCACAAAACTGTGATACATGGGTTAAAGTAATTGTGGTATAGAATCAAATCACTTCGTTTCAATTTGTTCAAAAATTAAGTGAAATGTGGGAATCTGATCTGAATTCGGATATAACTTAATAAAAGGCAAATCAGTAGAAGATGCCATGATTACCGATGCCAGTGGTATCCTGAACTTAGAGGTTCTTGCAGTATGTTATGAAGGAAAAGAAACGTGAAGTTCACTTTTGACCGCGACACAGCATGGTATTGATACAAACGCAAATGAAGGGTAACTTGCTTTATTGTCTCATAGGAGTACAGTCAGTATGTTTATCTAATCCTTGTCCAACGTAGGGCTGGTCTGCTTGAGAAATAATCATTCGTTATTCTACAGCATGGAAACAGGTTCGTGACAAAATAATGCGAGGCATTAACCATGATCTAGGTGATCTTTTCATATGTTTCCTCCTGTCACCCACACAAAATGACGGTAATATGAGCTCCATGCTCCAAAATGTACTTATCAATGGATAATAACGTTAACAAAATGTCGATTAGAACATGGAACAAGTGTAACTGCTATTTCTTAACAAAGTACGTAACACCAATTCCCATGTTATATAACGTGTTTCTATACACGACCAATACCACAGTAATATTTCTTGGATAAAAAATGGAACATTTTCAAAATATCTGACAAGTTTCTTTCAATGAATAAATTGGCGTATTTTTTGTTATCTTTTTTAAAATGTAAATTGTTTTTCTTTCCTGATCCACATGCTAATTTACATTTATATCTCATTACCATATGATAAGCTTCTTTGTTTAACTGTCAGTTAAAAGTCTGCCATAGCGCAGTTGTAAACAATATAACCACTATAAAAATTTATTCTCAGGAATGCTGGTCTCCGCTCGTCGGCGGCCTTAATGTGAGGTACTCCGTAACAAACAGTTATATTCACTTATTGGCACATTTTCCCATATTCATTAAAGCCTTATGTTCCCAAAGAAGTGTTTTTATTCAATAATTAGCCCATATTCCAATATTCAATTGACATATGTGTCTGCACGTTTTTGCGAATATGTCTGAAAGTCCGTCTTGGACTAGGAACATTACGCTCCCGAGGCAGCGGAAATCTTGCGCTTCTAAAGAAGCAACTGATTTTCAGGCTGCCTGCTTTAACCGGTTATGATACATTTAGACACCTGATGGCGGTTCGCTGTCTGCTGAAAGGAAACGTGCCTATGATGTGACAAGCAGCCAACCAGATGCCAATAAACAAACACTCTACATGCATTCTGGCTATGTCCATAGCTGAGCTTCATGACAGTTTATGGTCGCATTTTAATTGCTCCCTCTGCATACTCGCATCATCGACCGATTCGATTATGACATTATGACTGCGTTAGCGTTGCCATGTATCTGTTGTCTGCAGAACTGTAACCAGCCAGCGAGGTGTGCACGCTGCCTTTGTTGTAACGTTTCGTTTGGATCACAGCTCACCGGCCGGGCATCCTAAATACCCACGGCCTTAAGCAAACCACGTCTGGGGCCATTTTCTCTGAGCCTGTGGCCTGTTCAGACGGTTACCGGGGCAATTAGCTGTCACTCAAAACGAAATGAACAACATTGGCTCCGTGTATTCCTCGCTTGGCTGCGTCTTCCAGCACAAAGTCTCATCTGATTGGACAAAAATTCAGTGCTCCCCTCTATTGTAGCAATTTAGGATACGATATCATAACAAACAGCGCTTACGATATAGGAAGTAGGCCTATAGATAAAGCGCCGTGTAAAGAGCGTATAGGAACATAAGTCAGATGCACATTCACATAAAACGATTATTTACTGGCCCATTTCCGAGGTGATATGCAAATAAATGATAAAATTCCGTTCATGATTACGTGAGTTTTGTTTTGAAAAAATACATAAACACGCTCAGGAACGGGGATGAACGTATTCTCAATCTCATGTCAGCGGATCTATTATCATTTAGCTACTCCAGAACAAAAGCTATTGGAACGAACATTTCAGTAGTGCGAAAAATTAAATAGGCTTTATACAATCAAGAAGTGCATATAGTTGGAAGGATTATCAAGTTTAATTATAGCTTCTTATTATCGGACTCCAGGAATGGGCAAAGTTGGTAGTTTGTTTTTGAAGCAATCAACATTGACACGAATGAGTGGCAATGGAGTGCTACACTTTTGTCCTATCTTTATATGCAGTTTCTCTTCCAGTGTCAAGATAATAGCCAACTGTCAGATTACCATTCATGTGATGAAACTGATATGTACGTTCATGGGTGTCGGTATTAATGTACAAGTAGAACAACTGGACCAAAATACATTGTTAACAGCCTTTATATGCCAGACACATTTTATATGATTAAATTATTCTTGTGCGTGCCGTAAATTTGTTGTAAAAGTAAGAAGGAGATAGAAATGTGAATCTCTCCAATCTGCCGAGATAGCTCTGACGACATAGAACGTCAACTTTTTCAACGAAGGCTCACGATTACGGAGGGACAGGCAAATTTGAAGGAATTAAAATGGATAGTTTACATAATATCTTCCACTGTAAGACCAACTTTGCGACTTGAACACAAAAGGGAATCTAGGTTCGACTAGGTATGCACCTGTACCGTTGACCAAATAGGTGAAATTGACTCTCATCTCACTGCTAAGACAGTACTATTCATTGACAATAGTCTTGTTGGGTATTCGAAAGAGAAGGAAGCACATAATATGAACCTTGTGAGAAACGGAGGACATTCGGTTGCTTAGGGAATCAATGCGCTATACATATTGTGTTTAAAGAGCTTATTGTTTGTGATTATTATAATGGGGCTTGGTTAATGTTATAAATGAGAACTGAACAGGCACAAGTATTGAAATAAATAAACTGACTCCAATCCAAAATCAGGCTCTGTTGTGCATACAGTATTATTACTGTTTCCGCTGTCACTGACACGGTCATGTTAAAACTCACTTGCTCCGGCTTTAGGTTTTTGATCAACTGGTTCATTGTTATCCTCTCAATAGTAAATGTTTGATTAAGGGAGAAACACTAGTCGTATTACACTGGCTGTTGTAGACAGACATTCTCTATGGCGCTGATAGTCTTCTGTAGACAAAAAGAGAGAAAGTAACAGAAGGACCCGTAGAAAACCAGCGACCTTGGGCGGATAAAGTAGCCCTCTTTACTGAAAAGATCAGAGCATTAGATCTATTAGCTTTTGGGTGGTTTAAAATAACAACAAAAATATTTCATAGTTATCTTTTTTCCCAAAACAACCGGATACTGGTAAAAATTATGTAGGCACAACTGTTCTTGAAGATATATCTGAAGAATTTATATATTTGTGTGTCAGTCCTGTGGGCACGTAGATAAACCATAAGGGAAAATAAAGCTAACAGAAATAAAATTGTTTTGAATAATTTTATAATAAAATTTCGATTCCAAAGAAAATGTAAACGTTAAACAAGAATCCTGGCAGATGATCTAGGAGAACGGGTCTGTCAACATACTGTTGAAATGGGTGACCAGTTAAACGGCATCAAGTGGATATGATGCTCTTCTTTCTTCTCCAAATTCTCTTCTGGGCCTGGACACTTTTTTGTGCTCGGCTGGAAGAAGCATTAAAACATTAAAGCCCTATGCCATCACATCTCTATCCTTTATCCTTTGGTCAAAAAATTTATAAAATTTCAAATCCACTTATTGTGACTTTTTCGAGGGACATCACTAGACACGGTTTCGATTCACTGTTTAAATTGAAAATTGTGTAAACCATATTTTAATGTGATCAGGATAACCCTTTACAAGAAAGTGTTAGGATTATTAATTTGAATATAGAAAGCAATATAAAATGGAAACATCATGAATTATCCTTGCACAAGAAACGCAAACATAAACTCAGATTTTTATATCCCATTAGCATATATTTACCAAAGTCACCTTTGTGCACTCAATATTATGCTCTAATACAACGGCACATCGACTATTGTCTATCCGTATGGGTAATGTGACAAGGGGAGTTTATATCAATTATAAATTATCCATAACCGGGCGGCTCTTATAATTACCAAAACCCTTTCATAATGTTATACCTTCAACACATTTTGATAGACAAATAAACAGGATAACCTGTGTAATGGCCAAAAACCATCCTCTTTAATCAGCTTCGTTTTACTTAATCAAAGACACCATAGAAACGAAGAGAGAGGGCCTTCTAAAAAAATTACTTTCTGAAGGTACTTTGCATATTTTAGAGAGATCGTAAAAATTAGATTTTCTGTGTTTGGGCTACTCCAACCGAGGATGACATAGTGAACGGGCATCGGTCGCCACGGGCCAGTGGTCGTGATACTGGGGCTCATCTGAAGGTCGGGGCTAAAAGATGGTCGTTGGTCGTGATAGCAAGGTGGTCGTGTTACCGAAGTTTTTTATGTGATAATTTATATAAGACAATTCTGGGACAAGGAAAAGGGATCTTAATAGCTGGTTGGTCGTGTTAACGGGATAGTCGTCATGCGGGAGTTCACTATAAATACATATATATATATATATATATATATGGACTTTAAGTATGTCATTAAATTCTGGATTGCAAACGTTGTGATAGAATGAGGATATTCCTCGATAATTCGTCGAAAACTTCACATCTGCAGAGAAAAATACATACATTGATGTTCTACTGAACGCTATAACTTAATGTCTTTTTTGTGTTGTTTCTCCTTTTTCTTGTTGTCAGATTTAGACGGGTTAATTATGGTAACACTGATCAAAGAGAGTGGCTAATTGGTGTTAATAGTTCTTCGTTGGGAGACAGCGATTAAGCTTAGTTATCAGCCATGGTACAAACAAAGCAACAGGCACAAAACCTTTTTGTTTGGGGGTATTTCTTTCATTCCCGTATCATCAAAATTTACTGTCTTATAAATTTTAGAGAACTTAAATACGAACGGTAAGTCAAATCTATTTTTCCGACCATAGACCTTGACGAACATATAAACCTCATATTATTTAATCCCAACACGCTATGAATTTTAAATTGTATTCAGCAAGGAATTTTTTTTTTCTTCCAGTCAACAGGAGTGTTTCTTATCAAACGGAGGATGAAGGCAATATTTTGTTGTTTGCTTATTCAGATGATCTTTGGAAATGTTTCCTTTTACCAGTCATCAGGTAAAACATTCTTGGAGATACGAAATGTCACCTTGCCACTTCTATCTTTTTAACCTCCGTCAAAAAAGTTTCACTATCGAAATGTCATTAAAATATGCAGACGCCAACACATATAGGGATTTAGTCGTAGCCCAATGGTACGAGGGGAATAATGTTTCATGTATAAAGTATCTCAAAACATAAGAGTTGTTTAGGAGAGTTAATGCAGGCATGCAAAATATATAGATTACAATTATATCACCATAATACTTTTATGAATCATAAGACAGAAATGAACAATTTCTTTCCACGGAAGCTTCTAAATGTTACTTTGTAATGGGACTAATCTCATCCAAAAGTCTATTATTTAAATATCATAAGAGACTTGGCTCTATTTGTATACTAGGGATACCTTTATATGGATATTTCTCTCCCAATTCAATTCAAAGCTTTCTCTGAAGTGATTTGGGGATGTTGGTCAGTCTGGAGTAACTGTGTCACGGGATGGAAAAGTAAATATCGTCACACCGAATATGCTGGAAAGCCAGATTATCTTGGAAAACAGATAGAACAGATTCAGTGCAGCAGCCTGAACATACACGCTGGATCCAGTTATAGTGAAAGGAATAGGTCGGGTAGTTTACGGCCTGACAACATATCCGAAACAGAACGAACCAATCATCGACCAACACCAGGAGCACTTGATAGACAGAGTGATTATATTTCAAAGCAGAAACCAAAAGTCGGTGTGTAATTTTAACTTTTGTTATAAAAGTTAATTTAGTTACAAGATTATATTCTTTTATAAAAGGAGGAAGTGGTGAAAGCAATTCCATTGATTTGTTCCCTTCGAGTGAATGTGACCTTACAATGTTATCATTTCCTTGAAAAAGCATATATCACACTTTGCACTTCTTGGAATGTATATGATGATATGAGGATAATATATACGATATACTGACCCAAATATTTTTTTTGAATATCTCTTATATTTCAGATATAAGCTGTCCATATGGATTTAGTGACGTTCACAAGTTGGGAGGAACTTTACAAAATGGCACCTCCACTCCAAGTTGTTACGCTATTCACCTGGTCCCAACCACTTGGCACCAGGGCCGAGTGAGATGCAGGCAATACAACAGTAATCAGCTCAGTATTGAATCTCAGGAGGAGCAGTCTCACATCGAGAGAATAATTAAAGCACGAGGAGAAGGTAAAGAGTTTGTCTTAAAATGAATACATATCACGAACATCACTTTTTTTTATTTTAAACTATATTAACATCTGATTAAAAAAATATTTTTACAAACATTTAAGGAAAAACCAAAGTATGAAAGTAATGATATGAACTTATTGCCGAATTTTAAGTAATTTTATCAAATAAAAAGTTCGATTAAACTACCGGAATACCTCAAAATAATACAGAAGTTAATTTGTTTAGAATATTTAATTAAGGGTAACCTTCATCCGCATATCTCTTAAAATTTGTAGTATATTAAAAGTTCACTCAATCTCGATACATTTATGATCAAATTAGTGAAAGATAGACATACAATCACACTGAAGGTCACTTGATATAGCATAATTGATTTATTGTATCATATTTTTTAAGAACGGTCCAGTGCCTATTAACATAACATTTCATAACTCGAGGCAATATATGTGTAGGTGTTTGAATTATCCCAAATTCTGTAATCTTACTCATTATAAGTTTGATTAAAATATTTGTATCGAAATATGAATATTTTATTTACAACATTTACTGTATATTTATGCTGTAACCAACCTATTTATTGCCAAAGATATTTAACGTGTAAGACTAAAGATCAAAACTGAAAACTAATCAAGCCATCAGCATGATCAATTTAATCTGAACATGTTTTGTTTTGTAAGCAACATACAATTTTCCAGCAGCACAGTCCTTCACATAGTTATCACCAGTCTGTAGGACTTTTTTTTTTTTTTACTGAGAGATTAGTTCGGTATTAATACAGCAGTATACTAGCACATGTTTAAAAAAATATCAATATTGCATATGACTGTATGACTTTACATGCATAATTTCCTCATTTTTAACGATTTATACAGAGTTTAAGGCAAATCTAAGGTATTACACTTATTATATCAGAGATATATGGCAATAATACATCAATTCAAGTTAAAATGATATTGTCAGTATTCCTAAGAGTAAGATTAAACCTTATTTATAGTGCTAGATATCGCCTACTTATTTCGTTCCGAAATATATTCCGATATTTGGTAGCATAATGCGATAAGTATTGCAATATTTTCAAATGTTTTTTTTTATTTAATTTATTAAAAAATAAGTGTGTTTTCTGTAGTATATAAATATATATATATATATTTATATATATTTATACATATATATATGTGTGAACAAATATTTACCATAATTTAATATAATGACAATAAAAAGTTTATGCGGATCACCTGATTTCAAACACGAAACATGGCAACATTTCTTAATATCATACTGTTGACAGTGCCCAAAGAGACATTAAAAGTCATTCATCTTTAAGCCTGACAGGTGCAAATAACTTGGCAATTGGAGAATTCTTAATTAGGTCTCGCACAAAGAGGGATAGATGGTGAGCACAATTTAAGCTGTGTAAACCACGTCGCAAGGCTGCCATTCTTAAACAATGATACTGTTGTCACTTGAACTGCCTGCTGTGATCATATGTTATGAGAAGGTTGGTTATTATGACTGTTGAGCAATTCTTTCTTTTTACGTATCAAAACATATCCCGTATACCAATAAGATATCAAGCAGACATGCAAATTCTCTGGTTTATTACTACTACTAGAAAATTCAATACTAAACGGCTAAAGACACGGCAGAGGCTTTCATTATTAAGCACTTTATTATTCCCAACTCATTAAGATGTCTAAAATTCTACCAGAAACGTTTCGTTTACTCAAAATAAATCAGTAATAAATATAGATATCTATATTTGAAACTGTATCGCGATACGCTATATGCGAATCGCCGTATCGCGATTGGTGTGTACATCGATAATACCGTGCGGCCCTGGTTATTTATTATTATATTAAATAATCCATGACGAATTGGTATTTTTTTTTCTTTTATGGAGACTTCAGAGGGGAGGGGGTACAGTGGGGAAAGGCCTAGATAAAAAAATGTTGCTTAAAAGCATGTTCTTATGTTTTATATGCAGTACCATCAATTCAGGAGGTGAGATTGTTGGATTTCCTAAATTTATAAAAAAAAAATATGCAGCCCTATTTATTATGCCGGTTTGAGTAACTCCTTCTTAAATGCAGATAAAAATATGCTAAATAAAATAATCTGCGAGTATATATATATATATATATATACATATATATATATATATATATATATATATATAATGTGTGTGTTCACTTGACCAACCCTGGTCTTCCGAAGCAAGATTTACATAATTATAAATGATGGGATCTTAAAGCAATTATGATTTTCTGACAGCTTTATTTGGATACTGGACCTCGGGGACCGATGTAATGAAGGAGGGAGCTTGGATATGGAATGCAACTGGCCGACCTATAAGCTACACCAACTGGGGAACAGGTCAGCCGAGCAAGGGCTTCCGAGAAGATTACATTCAGATCGGGAGACACTGGAAAACATGGATGGACGTTGATCTGCTGCATTTGGGTTACATTATATGTGAAAAGAATGCCATCTGAACGTTAATACAAGACTGATCAAAACACATTCCGTCAACATATGTCACGTTTTACTGGACATTTGGAATATTATTTTGACGGGTGTCAGATCGGCAGTTGAAGCTGCACCTATGTCTTTTGTGATTCTGTGAAAAATGTTTTTTTTTTATTTATTTTTTTTTTGTTATACACTATCTCACGATTTACATATATCAACTTGTGTCATGTTCCACTAAAAAAGTGACATTCGCCTTGCATGATAAAATATATAATAATAAAAAAGACCAGGCCTATACTTGCTTGTATGAATTTTAATATTTGATATTTGGCATTTGAAACGCATTCTGGGTTGTCAGAATAATAAGGAGCTATATGGGTTCATGAAAAGTTGATAGTCGACATTATATATAGTATGCATGTATAGGGAGACGGGAAAATGAAAAGACCCCCCCCCCCCCACACACACACATACTCACACGCACACGTTTTCCATTCAGTGTGAAAACATAAACAAATTTTGGCCCCTAAAATAATTATAATCAAGAAACGCTTTTTATTCATGAATGTGTGGTACTAATTAAAATCCGAAAGAATTGCCTGGCCATTCTGTTATACCGTAACAAACGTGTTCCGTCATTCCGAAATTTTAGATTGGTAACCCGCTCTATTACGGTTCTCTACCAATTATACAGACGGGCGTAAAGCGCCATCTTCAGTACTCTAGGCAGACTGGTACCAACTCCAGTATGGAAATATACGAGAAAATAAATTTTGTTCTAGGGTAAATTGCCAAAAGTTGGCTGTACATTTTTTGTGACATAAATGATAAGATTAATAGATATCAATGACAAATCGATGTCACATACAGTGGAATATCAACCTTATTTAGCATTTTGCATTATCTATACATCCATCATGCGCAACAACTCATTCTTCAATATTTTAAAACTAGATAAATTTAGAAGTGACCATGGAAAGTTATTTTACAAGAACTCCTCATGGATAATCAACCATGACCGCGTGAGCGTCCTTGACAACCGGTATGGGCGTGCATATCGGAGTTGGAACCAGTCTATCGGTATGTCAGGAGTTGCAACTCGGAGTACCTAAGATGGCGTTGAACGCTGAAGGCCGGAACAGAGCGGGGTACCAGTCTATCCGAAATTTCTGCATTTCAAGCAATCAAATGGGCTCTTAGAACTCGGATTCCTTGCACCCAACGGGTTACAATCATGTGCACAGGCTTATGCTATTAAAGACAAACTAGCAATTATCCATGCAGGGTTTGGAGCGAGCAATAAGTTCTGATGTATAGTAGTATTTCACAGTTGCATGTCTTGGTTGTAGAATGTTACCGTCATAAGACCTCTTTGATGCCGACATTCGGTGTAAGTGTTCTGTCTTTGAGATGACCTTGTATCTGAGTCTGGAAGACTTTGACGGATACGTTCCGGTACGAATGGTGGAATGTCTATGGACAAAATTTGAGCACTTTGTTACATGTGTCTGTTTTCTATGCGCCTGGCGTTCTGATTTGTTTGAGGCTCAAGCCCTGGGCGTTGCTATGGGAACTGTACTGGTTGAACCCTGACTGTAGAGACACAGGTCTGTTCAGGCGCTATGGGCGCGTGTGTATTATTGTGTTCTTTGGAATGCTCGTGAATATGGAAGTTTCTGAGCTTCGGGTGAAAAAGCTATAAATAGAGGCTGTGTTTAGAGCCGGGAGAGAGAAATATACCAACAGACACGGAAGAATGTGACTCTCTCGTCAGTTTTTGGGACCTCTCCGATAATTGCAGAACTTATAGATATTCTACGGACTTTCATAGACATAATACGGATTGTCTTCAGTTTGCCTTTGGGTTTATTACCAGAACTTCACTTTTGGATTACAACAGATTGTTTTCAAGTTTAAATCGGACTATTCTCCGGGAATATTTATTTGACCTGTTTACGTGGATTATTTGTGTTTAAGGAATCTTGTTGAGCTGTGACAGTGCTTGTATCCAAAAATCAAAGCCTAGGATCCGGACACTCTGGTGATGTGCATTTTCAGTATAGTTATACTGTTTAATTGAGTTGATTTAGTGTATTGTAATGTTAGGATTGTTCTGAGAATAAATTATAAGTATTTGATAACAACAAACTACTGACTTCTTTATTCATTCCCCTAGACATTTTACGCTGCCTAGTGTTGCGGAATCTGATTTTTTTTTATCTCCGTAACAAAAATTTATGCTCGTCACGATTACGTAATTTGTTATTATTAGGTTCCGTAGCATAATATTATTATGTAAAATTCAGTCGGTAGTTCGCACATGTTCCACTATGCAATTATCGGAGTAGGTCCCGAGACTGACGAGTAGTAGCATCCTTTAGTACCCGCTGTTATTTTTTGTTGTTGCTCTAAACACTGCCCCTGTTTATAGCTTTTTCCCCCGAATTCCAGAAACTTCAAGCCCGGAACCTTCCAAGAACAAACTCAAAACTTTTAGAACAAAACGAACGCGCTGTGTGTTTACTCTCTTCGAGCAAGCCAGAGTTCAACAAGTGCGGTTCCAGTAGCAACGCACAGGGCTTGCGCCTAACACGAATCAGAATGTCTATCACATGTTAAGCCATGTAAAATCCTCCGCATAATAAACAAATACATGTAATAATTAGTATATATAACAAAATGTGCTCTGCATAGGGGGTTATATATGTAATCAACCATTACCCCGGTATAGTTAAAGCATGTGTAAACAAACTTAAAAATAAACATGAAAAACTTGCTTGTTTGTGGATATTTGTAATGCACTCGGATTCGGGCTTTGACTCGGATTCCAAATGATTTGGACTCACTGATGTAGATGCTTTTGAGGGCATTTTTTAAATGTATATTTCTGTGTTATCTGAACAATTTTGAATAGGTTCTACTCCCGGTTTTTATCATAATTTAAGCATGCATTGGAGACATGACAATAAGCGGGCTTGACTGTACCTGGGCATATGGAGATATAGTAATATAATAATGTGTATAATGTGACAGTGGAAAATGAACCCCGCCTGTTCTAAATTTGTCTCAGTGTTCTTAACTTTTTTTTAAATGGGTCATGGGTATATGAAAAACCGTTTCTACATTAAGGATCTACATCTGGAACTAGAGGTTGGCAGAGTATTGGCTCTTTGAGTTTTCTCTATATGATTTATTGGTTGCAGAAATGAGAAATATTGACATAATTGCAGAAGGAAAATATATGAATTATATCCATACTGTGGCATATAATTTCATTTTAATTAATTGTCAGTGTTTATAACAGAGTCTTTGCTTTAGATTTATCACCTATCGTCTCTACGGATTTTAGCATACTGTTACCCAGATCGAAAAACAAAATACACCCAATGAAATAATCGTTTCCAGGCCCAAGGCAGCAGCTTTTTGCTGAATCGACAACTGAATCGACTTAATTACAGAATCCATCATATGATGATATATGAATCATATCATATTTAAAGCTGACATACGTTTATATTCCTCCTCAATTAAACGATTATAAAAATACATCAAATGACAAATGAAGACTTAATCAAAGGTGTACATATATTAATATGTTTATGTTATCGCTGCTTTGTCTATCTTAATGTCACGTGTTTAACAGGTTAATTATAATAATATGATCAAAGTAAATGTTTCAGGACATTTATTTGCTTATGGTTTGACAAAGTGGTCGAGCATAGTTCTCACTCCTAACAACAACAGCATTCGGCGTGTGTTTCTTTCACAGCAGAATCCTTTAAGCTTCCCCTTTTTATGCTCTTTAGAAACTTGGGTGTTCCGAATATACCAGCGGTAGGTTTGGTTGAACCTGTATTTTGCAGTTTCGCACTTATGAATAATTTATGGAAATTACCCTTAACACCTCCCAATATAAACGCTATGAATAATGGAGTACATGGGAAAATATTCGTCGTACTCATAAATAAATAATGGGGTTTTGCATATTTCTTTATATGTTATCTGATAGTCTGAAATAAAATTCCTATCATTGAGACGGCCTAAATATAATATTTGATGGAAAATACTTTTTTACTATTTTCTTTTCTTCGAGATTTTAAGAGAAGTTTCTACCAAACACATGATGAAGATTACGCTGTTTGGTGTTGTTATTCTGATGACATGCCGAATTGTTCCTTTTTGCCAATCACTAGGAAAAACTACCCTGAAGCTAAGAAATATTGGTTTGTTTCTTACATCTATATACAAACGTACATTTTGAGTTTCCCCACATTGAAACGCTATAAATATGCATACGCAAATAACGAGTACTACCCTAAGGTATTCCTTGTCCTTAATTAATAAATAACGTTTATCCGCATAAGGAAAGTTTGACTAAACATTCTTTTGACCAGTCGAAAGAATATCGTGTCCACGTGATAAGTATCTCGTTTCCACATGACAGAATCTCGTTTTATCGTGATAATTTTCGGGTGCGAAAGAGTTAGTATGCCATTCAGCTAAAGCCCTTGTGTTGACAAGAATGTCTGTTGGATGTCGTATGTCCATATTTTATGTGTTCAGGGAAAACTTTACTGAGTGTGTTTAGGGTTACTGATTTTAAGGTTAGGTTAAGGGTAATATAAACCCTTGTTTATTAAACATATAAAACAAACTTCAACACTTGTTTGTATTTTATATTCCCGGAAAATCTTATTTTTTAGGGTTATGGTTCGGATTAGGGTTAGGGTTATAACATCCTGGGTATACCGAACAGGGAAAGCAACCTATCACCTAATGTTATAACTCAAGGGAAAAGCATACAATTAAAAGTGTCAGGCATGACACACTATTATAGCAAAGGGGGGGGGGGGGGAGGGGCAGGGAACCATTTGAGGCCGCCAAGTACCTTTTCCCCTCACTATTTGTGGGAATAAAATCTTTTTACGAGAAAATTTCCAATTTTTTTTTTCCAATCAGATTTTTCCGCAATAATAGTTCAGTATGGCACATATAATATTCTTAATCCTGACCCCCCCCCCCCCAACCCGTCGCTTTCCCACACATTCTCTGAACAAACATTATCCATGAGTGTTGTAGGGGTCGCTGTATCACCATTTCAGGTCTCAGCGTGTTAAACCCAATCTATATGCAAATAAATCGACCATAATCTTAATCCATTATGAAGAAACAGGCTTTAAGGATATCAGGATATTCTTACTGTATTGTCTGTCTATATTTGACGCGTGCGAACGAGATAATAATCGCGAGACACTTTAGCGTGGGAACGAGATACCATCGCATGGGAAAGAGATAATTAATCTCACGGGATTATGAGTGCATTATATTACCCATCATACAAAAGGCACATTTACATTCATATATCATAACTATATAAAAAGTAATACATAAACATGAATACATATGTTTGTAAAATCTGGTATTGGAAAGCTCTTTTTGAATTTCTTTAATACAAATATTTCATTTCTTTTTTTTTCAGATCTACTCCAAGTGTTCCCTGATATCACTTGGGGAACTTGGACAGCCTGGAGTGACTGTGATCAAGGAAGGAAACACAAGTATCGACACACTGTCCACGACCTAGAGTTGAATGTTAGCGCAAAACAGATAGAAAATGTTAAATGCAGTATTCTTCAGACAAAAGGCGGATCAATAGATTTTCACGAAACTACTTCAAGCATTCTGCAATTTAGAAACGTATCCGAAGCTAATCCAACCATAGCACAACCATCGTCACGGGCACATGGGGAGAAAGCTGATTGCTCAAAAGAGGTCTTTAAACCGAATATGGGTAGATCGATCTCAGGTTAGTATCTGCTATATTAATGTGTGTATCCGGCTTGTACCACGGCGGATCATTTTACAATCCTTAATGTAGAAAATAGATATCATTTATAATGTAGTTGAACCCCGCCTTGCGCGCACCCTCACAACTGCTACCACTTGTCTTGCTCCAGAATATATGATCGATATAACCAAGAATTTCTCAACCGGCTTCTCTGGCTCAGGGGTAGAGCACGTAACTCAAGCCGGGAGATCGTGAGTTCGAATCTAAGCCGAGGCGGTGAGATTTTTCACGGTCGGACCCACCGAGGGTGGCCGTGTTTCACTCACAAACGAGTGCGTCTTTCGTAGGTTCCTTGGTGGTATGGCCTAGCAATGGGGACGATTACATCCAGGGCCCGCAAGTGCGGTAGTCACCGGGCCTGGTAGACGCCAGGATATAAAATGAAAGGAAGCGTGTGATACTGCCCTGTCACGTGGTCCGAAACCGGAATAGAATTCTGCAAATGTACATTGAGTATTTAAGTTAGCATTAAACGATGGAGGCGTTACCTCGACAAAAATATAATTAATCAAAAGCTTAGAATTTAACAAATATTACCTAACCCAAATTAAAACCACTTTGGTCAGTCCCCAAGGTTGTTCGTAAAGGTTGGGTTCCACTTGTATATACATATATGATATATGTACAATTCTTTAAATCGAAAGTTATTATTTTAAATAATTTGCAACCTTAAGGTATAAACGACAGAGGTGTTGGAATCTGACTTTTTTTGGGGGAAAGCAGTTCTTGATAAATGACATACCCATATACATAGTAATTCACTTGTTAGTACAATCAGCCTACACCAAATCTTCAAAAATGAGTATCTCCAATACTTTATTAATAACGTGGTATTTTATATGTGATAACATGTGTGTAAAAAGGATAGTTTACCTAGGCATGCGTTTCACTTTGACGTGTATATTGTAGGTTTTCGATGCCCCGATGGATTTCGTTACTCCTACAGACGTGGGCGTATTTTCAAAAACGGAACCTTCGCTCGCAGCTGTTACGTCATTCACCGGCAGCCATCCGGTTGGCGGGATGCCATGGTCCGATGCTCCGTGTTCAACAGCATTCTCGTTTCCATAGAATCTAAAGTGGAGCAAATGTACCTTGAGAGCGTGATTACACGTCAAAGTAAGCATTTCCCATTGTAGTATAATATTGTTACAGACGTCTTTTTTATTGTGTGACACGGGCGTAACTCGTGTTGTAGCGGCCTCGCCTGGCCGCGTGTTGCACTCTCAGTTTAATCCGTACTGGTTAAACTGTCGTTGCCATGCTAGTCTGGGGCCTTCTCGCCTGGCCGGGACGGCTCTCGCGTGTAGATGCACACCGTTCTTTCTTCTGGTATGATCTTTGAGCGTGTTTATTATGTTAGCTTCTTTAGATTGTTCGAGAAATGGACAAATGAGGTGAAACGTTATATAAAGAGGCTGTGTTTTAAAGCCGAGAGAGGGGTGAGAGATATTCCATCGGACACAGAAGCGTGTATGTTAGTTTATTGGACATATTCCGATAAAAGCGGCAATTATAGATTTTCTTCAGATTTTCTTCTGGATTTGTGACGAATCTTGTTTGGTCTTCAGTTTACCTTCGGGATTATTACAAGAGCATTACATTGTACTGCTATTCTCTGAGAAGATTTGAGTGAGCTGTTCATCTGAGTTGTATGCTTTAAAGGACTTGTCGCTGTGGCAATGGTGGTATCCAGTTACTGTGCACTTTGTGTATTAGGCTGTGTGATTATATTGATTTGCTGTTATACTGTTTTTGAACTGTGTTATTGTATTGATTTAGTGTACTGTAATGTTAGGGTTGTTTTAAGAATATTTTATAGTTATTTGTTAACAAAAAAAAACACTGACTTCTTTATTCATTCCCCTAGACATTTCATGCTGCCTATTGTAACAGAATCTGATTTTTTTTCTCCATTACAAAATTTATGTTCATCACGCATAAGAGATCTGTTGATATAAGTTCCGCAACAATATATATATATATATATATATATATATATATATATACATATATATATATATATATATATATATATATATATACATATCGTATCACATAGGGAAAAACCATTTTCATTTTAAAAAGGTTACTGATAACCGCCTGAGGTAATTATATATATATATATATATATATATATATATATATATATATATATATATATATATAAACAATATGGAACCAGAGCTTTTCAGGTGAATACCCCCCACTTTTTAGCAAGGTGGGATGGTCAATGTAATCATCCCCCCACTTTTCAGAGAATATTATTATAAAATTGCAAATGAAACATATTAATAAATAGAATTAAAGACTATAGATCCATTTACTGAAAAATGTTATATCTAAACCTTGCTTAGAATTCACAAAATAACTTATTTTCTAAAACATTATAAATTATTTGAAATTTGATTAAGTATATATATATATATATATATATATATATATATATATATTATAATTATATATATATAGAGAGAGAAGAATTTGTCACTAAGAGACGCTATAAAAGGTATATATATATATATATATATATATATATATATATATATATATATATATGAGTGTGCGTGTGTGTGTGGATGTGTGTACATATAAACAAAGTCATCCCCCCACCCTGGAAGAAAAAAATTGACGCCACTGTATCTATAGAAGGATCGTGTAAGCTATTTAGTTTCGCACAAACAACCAGTATAGAACTCAACCGGTAACCTTTCAACGGAAAGCAGCTTTAACATGTACTGGAGCGCTCTCGACTACCAGCACTGGTGTTATGTTAAAAGAGCTACGATGGTCAAGTCTAAAAACAAGAAGAGAGCAGGCTATACTATATCAGTATTATATAAAATGGTTAATGGACATGCTCCAGATTATCTGCTAAATATATTACCTGAAAATCTGTCTCACGCTCAGCCCTACAGTCTGCGCAAATCGCATTTGCTAAGGATACCGAGGTTCATACGGAAAGACTGTCGCTCTTCTTTCCTTCCAACAGCCTGCAAACTCTGGAACAGTCTCCCAATTCCAATAATTCAGTCTACTTTAATAGATTCTTTTAAGAAAAAATGTTCGTGATTATCTAAACCCTGACTCGCGAGAAATAAAAAATTATCATTGCAACTATCATCGTCAACATGAAATTATCCTTACCCGGTTGCGAATAGGTGCGTGTTGCTTAAATCAATACCTATTTTCCATTGGAAAGATTGATACTCCTTTATGTCAATGTAACGAGGAAGAGGAGAGCGCCGGCATTTTCTTCTAAGATGTCCTAAATATATTTTATTAAGGCAAACTTTTTTCACCAACTTGAATTGTTTATTTAGGGAAACACAGCTGGATACTCCTATATGCATAACACAGCCAGAACATAACACCAATAAAGAAAACGAAAAACTCATGAAAATGTTTCTACATGGGGATCACCTATGTAACTCAATTAAGCATCTTTTTCTGAAACATGTCACTGATTACATTATCCGTACACGGCGCTCTACTACCAGTTGATTGCACTTATTCAAAAGATTTTTTGGTTAGAGGTATGCATATTAGTTATAAACAAAAAAATACATGTATCTTTAACCATGGTTTTAATCTAATTGACAAACTCGATATGAACTTCGAAATTTCACGTTTATTGTTTTATTGTATTACGCCTACCATCATAATATATATATGTATCTGTGTATGTAGAATGTCAATTTGTATTAATGTATAGTATGCATTTGTATATATCTCACCGTGTGTGATTTTATGTGCACTTTTCCAGTCTGATCATTTGTACATACATATATCCATTCATGTTAATTTATCACTTTTCACTTTCTTTTTATTTTATGCAGGAGAGCATTTGCATTAGCCTTATCGGCTACTTTGTTATCCTGTTGAAATAAATATGTTTAAACCAAACCTGATTTTTTGTATGGGTCTAGCTCTTGATCCGCGTCAGGGATGGACAACCACGAATATTCACAAATGTGCATTCAGATATTCAGAAATGAACATGGAAATATAACCGAGCAAGTGAATGCAATCTCATGTTAACCCTGGGACATATGCACCAACGAACATTGAAGACGGCCAACATGGCGGAGGCCTGCATTCATGGGAATAAACATTTCAAGTTAGCATTTCCTTTCAGCATAGCCAACAGCAAATTGTTGCTTTCTTGAATATTTTCAAGTTGGGTATATAAATATATATATATGTATATAAATATGAATATATATATATATATATATATATATACATGTATATATAAAAGTATCATATATGATCAATTCAAACATATAAGACTATTATACTTGTTTTGTCCGTGGGCATGGAAATATCATGCTATATAGGTATTTAATTTATGCCATCAAATTTAATGCAACTTAAATAATAAATCAGTTAAAAATGACGAATTATGTGATTGCTAAAGGGTATATTCAAGGGGGCCATTTTATATTTATTGGGTTTTAGTGATAAATTGTTTCATGCGATATGTATCTCGATCCTCCACTCAGGATACGATATGTATCTCGATACTCCACTTAGTATACGATATATATCTCGATACACCACTCAGGATACGATACACGATGCACGTAATATCTGAGAAAGTTCAGATTCAAGGCCCTTGCTCTTCAATGTGTATTTTTGCCATACCGTTGCTACCGAGCTACTGAAAAAAAGATAATGATGCAGCCACTGAATTTAGCAATCAGAAGCCGATAACTGGTTTGTGGCCAATAGGATTTCGCCTTTACTGGCGCTGGTAAATGTCACCAGATAAATGTTGTACAATCTGTTGGATTGTCATATGTCATCCCCGCATCAGAACAGGAACAATAAGATATACTGATATCATACTTGATTTTAATTCGCGATGTATTGGTGCATCAGTTATCCTGTTACAGCCAAACATCAAGGCGGGTTTGCGTCCATCCCCTTTCGAGTGTATGTGTTTGTATGTTTATTCAATATTCCTCACGCCATCATGAATTGAATCTCACAAAATTTTCAGAGCATTTCGGGAATTGGCCAATACAGAATCGATTAGTCTTTTGTGTGGATCCGGGGGGTGATCCGGATTCAGGAAACCTCATCAAGGAATATTAAAAACTGTAAAGTCACTTATGCACGAATGAACATGGGAATATTGGGAATACAAACACAGGCCTGCATTCCTTATAATTGAGATTTCTAGTTATTATATATGTAATCTGGTCACGGTACATTGGAAAAACAAATTGTGAATGTTAGCATAAGTCAATAAATTGCACTTTTGTTTTAGTATCTACATTCAGTGAATAATTGAAAACTGTGTTTTTATTACCTCTCTCTCTCTCTCTCTCTCTCTCTCTCTCTCTCTCTCTCTCTATATATATATATATATATATATATATATATATATATATATATATATATATATATATAGATGAATGAGTAGCCATGCTGGTTCATTATTTAATAGATGGAAAGGGTATACACAGAAAAGTGGTTCACTGCCAGTGGGATTCGAACCCACGATCTTCCGATTTCCGGTTCTCCCTGCTGCATGCAAAAGTCGCCGTGCCGACACGTGTAGTGGATGAGACTATGACGTCACTACCATGACGTCACTTCGCTGGTTCCTATAAAAGTGTACAAATACACAGTGAGGTTGGGAATCTGTCATGGCCAAGTGGACTAAGGCCGCCGCACCGGAAATCGGAAGATCGTGGGTTCGAATCCCACTGGCAGTGAACCACTTTTCTGTATATACCCTTTCCATCTAATATATATATATATATATATATATATATATATTTCTAGCAATGAGGAGGAGCAAAACACCAGAAACCTACTTATCCGACAATCAATGTTATTTTTTTTTCTTATTTAGAAACGTCTTGTGGAATCAATGGAAAATACCTTTATTTATTATATTTGTATTACCAGCCTTATCCTTGTGTGAGAGTATCCGTCAGATAAAGCTGTAAGTTGGGCACTATACATATTAATTAATATTTCAGAACAAAAACGCTCCTAAATTTCTGATGGTTTCATTTATGAATTTTGTCTAGGAAGAGGTAATTGGCTTTTGTGCTAAATCGTGTTAACAGTTAATGGTAAAAGTCTAATTCATTTCCGTTATTATATTTTCAATGAACTTCAGGAAATAAGGAATATGTGAAGTTTACAAGGGTGCATAGATATTATCAACTCCTCTACCAGCTGGATATGTGGTTTTACAACGCATCTTATTCATAAGCGTTGTTTGTCCATCTCGAGATAAATCAAAGATAGTTTTAAGTATCTACATAAAAGTATGCAGCCGAATGTACTATTGACCAAGGAACAAGACTTTAAGGGCAGATCGATTATATATTAGTGCGGCTCTGACCTTGCATGATTCCATCAAATTCATTCCGTTTTAATCATGTACTGTTTGAGTCTGTTGACTGTATATAAAAAGCGTTAATCGGTCATTATTAACTACAGCTTTGTTGTGGCCTTGCACACTATTATTTGGAATTTATTAAAATTTAAAGAGCCATTATGTGGACAAGTAAACATGAAGCAGACTGGTATTTATCTATTCAGCCGAGTGAGAAGGAGACACTTAAATCATTACTTAATTCAGTGACCAAATGAGTTCTCAGTGCCATTCCTCCTAGCTGCTGGTGAACAACTTGAAACAAGCGTTGATGCAAAAATTAATACAAGTAATTAGAAAGCCGAAAGAGTGCATGCCTTTCTTGCTCGAAGTCGTGTTTACTATCAAGATATTCATACATTACCATTTTATTGAAATGAACACATATGGAGAAGTATGCCAATGTTGAACGAGCATAAATAATTAATCTTGGAATAATGGAGGAAAAGGACCAAGTCGTCGGTAGGGCTATGCGCTTTGGGATCGCTTTTTGAATGACAACGGGAGAGACCGTACTGTATATCTTGTGAGGATTAATTATTTTTTGAGCACATGATGGACATTTATGGATTTAGGGAAAAAGCTCCTATTTAAAAACATGTCCGTTACTTTTGTGGTTGGTTCATAGGAGACGTTCCTCAAACAAAGAAAGTTCTTGCAGTTAACTATCTACCTTACGGAAACCATTATATACTGAGAGACAAATTATACCAAATGGGATTATATGTCGCTAATAACCGAAAACATTATATTTAATGGATGGAAACTTTATATCTCAATTTATAAATCTCTTTGATGTTATTGCTCAGGGTTATAAAGTGATTTACAGTTATGGTTATCTGATCAACATGTTTCCAATGGTGATAATTAAGTAATTAAGTTTCTGGTTTATATTGTTCTTAAGCTCATGCCCTTTATTGGTTTGAGAATAGCACCAATATGTACAAACATATATGAATTGGTTTTTTTTTCTTTCAGAGTCGAATCATTTCCGTCTAACGCCGTAAAAAGACTAAAATAAACAACAAAGAAGGCTCTGTATATTTTTTTATTCATGGGACTAGGCTGACACTCATGAGCTTTAAAACCCTTGTATTAATGATCGTCATAAAATATTAATTATCACTGTTTGCCTTTAACGGGGCTCTCAGAAATGCGAGGATAATCATTTCGAATGCCTGGCATCTGTTCGTAGAGCTTGTTCCTGATGGCCCTGTCGGTTAAACATATATCAGATCTTAATTTTCAATTAACAGAGTTCAAATCAGCTCTTGTTCCGTTATGTAAACAGTAACAAATATCACTCAAACTCTATATTGTCATCCATTTAGACCGAGATTTTATTTTCATTACTGTAGCGCGTTTATATATGACGAGCACCTGTACAAAACCTGTTTATGTAGATTATATAAATACGACTTACGTTAATTCATTAAATATACAGTAAAACCCCAAAATAGCGACCACCAACAGAACCTCAATAAAGTGGCCACATGTTCGAGGTGGTCACCTAGGCGAGATCTTACATAAAGACCA
Source organism: Sipunculus nudus (assembly GCA_026874595.1). Classification (NCBI taxonomy): domain Eukaryota; kingdom Metazoa; phylum Annelida; class Sipuncula; order Golfingiida; family Sipunculidae; genus Sipunculus; species Sipunculus nudus. The sequence goes on along the minus strand of CM049317.1, from coordinate 32,734,637 downwards.
CACGGGAATCGGGACCATGGGCAAATGGTCGTTATTTTGGGATGGTCGCCTAACAGAGGTCGTTAGCCGAGGTTTTATTTTATTTACTTATTAACTGCATAGATTGCTCTCTCCGTCTCCGCAGATTTGTATTTAACGAATGCGACATACCAGGGGCGTCAATACATGGACAGGGTATATATCTTCCAACTTTTTAGCAATGGTTGGATGGCCAATGTAATCATCATCCCTGCTTTTCAGAGAATATTGTTTGTATATATTGGAAATGTTATATATTAATAATATTTCCATTCCTGACTTTACTCTGAAATATAATATATCTAAACCTGGTTATGATGTGTTTATATGTTATTAATAGCAGTGCACCATTGTTATAATACAGGTAACGAACAGCTAGATCAGGAAATCCAGAATGTCATCTTATATGCGCGCACAAACACACACACACAAATAATATATATATATATATATATATATATATATATATATATATATATATATATATATATATATATATGAAAAAAACGGAAGTTACCAACACAAATTGCAACTGCAGAAATAAAAATGAATGTCCGATCATGGAAGGAAGCCTAACATAGAGCGAAGTTTACCAAGCCACAGTCACCAGACAAGATAATAATCACGAAGAAACGTACATAGGACTGGCAAAGAAAACCTTCTGAGGAAGATATTATGGACATATCAGTAGTTTTAGGTACAAGAAATACAGAAACAGCACAACATTGAGCCAATATGTATGGACATTGAAAGAAGATAAAGTGCCATATGCAATCACATTGAAAATTATCACAAACCATAAAGCCTACTCCACCACAACAAATAAAGGTAATCTGTGCAACACGTAAAAATATTTTATTATATGCAGACCAGAAGAAAGCACATTGAACAATAGGAGCGATCTGACATCAACATGTAAACACAACGCCAAGCATCTGCTTTGTAACGTTAAATAATGACACAAATCCCCACGGAACCAGCAAAACACAATAGCCATATGGGCCCCAACAACAACCTCACCGAACCGAATAACCCCAGATTAATTCTACCTTTTATGACGAACTTCACCCGCATATCTGATCACTTCAGTTAATAATTAGTACCTGAAGAGTAAGCCGGCTGGTCAGCTGTACTCACGAAACAGATCTGTCGTACATGAAGTAACATTAACTGTATACGATACATTATATATATATATATATATATATATATATATATATATATATATATATATATATATATTGTCAGACAGAATAGCAACATTGCGTAAGAATCAAGAAAATGATGGCTGACGACTGCAATGTGCAGTGAAATGATAAAACTAATAGTGAATTGAATATAATACCGATGAAGCAACATCTGGCGTCGTTTGCTGTCATAAGTTATATGTTACAGCGAAGATATATGTTTAATTGTGTCTATGCATTTCTGAATGTCAGAAGATATGTGTATGTATGTGATCACATGTGCATGCGTGTATATATATATATATATATATATATATATATATATATATATATATATATATATATATATATATGCGTTTGTGATGGGGTTTATGTGTTGAAAATATTATTAATTTATGTGTCCACTTTCTTATCAGTACCTGCACCTCGAATAGCTGTGTTTTTATATTTCAAGAAATAAATAATAAATTTAAGATTTATGAGAAAGTTGGTTGAAACATTTAGTGATGAGTGTCCGCTAAAGGATGCATGCGGTCTCGGAGTCCTGTTGTGCCGATGGAACGTTTTAACGGATTGTGTTGTACGTGGTAATTTTATCCTTTTCTGAACATTGTCCTTTTGACACAAAACCAGGAAATACAGTTCGAAAATTGAGGGATGGCCCTTAGATGTCTTTACAGTGGAGACGCCTGGAGACGGAACTCCAAACTATTTACAAGTAAATATGCAGTGCGACATTCCTCAGTTAAATGTTGGATATATAAAGGAGTAAATATTACGGACAGTTTAACCCAACTTTCTCAAGAACCAGTCAGAAGATCAAAATGTTCCGTCAAGTTGCCTTTCAACGCTTACCCCTAATATGGATACCTCATGTTTAAAAGGATAGATTATTACGGCCATTTTGTGGTCAGATAACATATTGATATTTTTCTATTTTTCTTCCGTTTATTACTGGTTTGTGAAACCAGAATATAAATGTCCCCACTACGGTTTTGGATCTGTTAAAGAGGACATATCTCTTCTAAATAGTTAATTCCGACATTTAACTAGAAATGTTTATTCTCAAGAATGCAGGCCTCCGCCATGTAGGCGGTCCTAATTGTTTGGTACTCCGCAGCCCATGATTTAATTAACTTATTGACCCATATTCCAAGGATCATTGGTACATGAGTTCCCCAAACAAGTGTTTGCTTTCACTTATTTTGCCCATATTCAAATATTCAGTCGTGCATATATGACTGAGAATTTTTTCTTATTGGATTCGATTAATATGCCGGACCCACACTTAAAGCCAATCGATTCTCAATTGGCCCATTCCTAAGGTTCCCGGAGGCGGAGGCATCAATCAAGGTGCCATTGATCACATATCTACGAATTAAGGTGCATTGGAAATATCAAACCAGCTTCGGTAATAAACGCCCGGCTTGTGTGGACAGTCTGCGCTGTTCAACGGCTCCTGTTTGTGAATAGAGTTAAATTATCGACACAGAAGTGGGCGTGTAGTTATAGTTTAAAGGTGTCTCAACAAGTATCAGCATTACGGACTGTGACAGCATATACTAGACGACAGTCCATGTGATAATCATGAACGATCTTTCCGAAGAGTAACAAGAGTGTCCAAAGCAGCGCTGGTTGGCTGCAGCAAAATAAGCCCTACAAATGGAGCTTGTTGCAGCTGATAAAATAACAGATAACTAATGAATCCCCTACTCTCAGTTATCAAGATGAGATATTGTGTAGTCCCCTTTGTAATCACGTTTGTACATCTGATAATTATTCAATGTGAATCCACCTTGACTTAACTGATAATGAAAGTCTGTTAGTGGTAAAAGCGCATCCCCTGTTAGGCTGATACTGAATTTTAAGAAAAAAAAATTCTTCATAATATTGTCTGTATTCGTGCTGCACAGTGTTATATATTTCCCCTGAAACAAATGTGTTTAAATCCGGGAAACATTTATGCGAAAAAAATGACTGAACCCCTTCTCCCGACCTGCCCCGCCCTTTTCCTCATCCCCTTCTATCCCCCCCCCCCCTATAGCAATAAGATTATTAAGTTTTCCAATGCTGACAAAGCTGAAATATAAAACACGAATTTTATCAAACTTGAGCAAATACAATTAATACTTGTTAATAATAGTATATATTTGATCCACCGAAGCAGTACTTGCTTTTCAAATTTAAATTTAAGTAAGATATTATTGAAAAATGAATTAAACAAACCATAGAGGTTTTTTTTTAAACATCAGGTTCACATTATCAGCAAAACATACTGTACTATTTTTCCTAATTAGCTGATTTTTTTCTAGAAAGCTATTTTTAAAAGATATAAATATAGATCGCCTTCGATTCGAAAACAGAGTTTCCCTTATTTTATATTTTCCTCACTGTTATCCAATCACTATTCGGAAAAAAATAAACTACATAGAAAGGTAAATTATAAGCAAATATGATGTTAAATCGTCACAAATGGTAGAATCACTTACTGTAAACACACATGAAAACATCAATGAAACTGGAGCAGGACAATATCTCTGACGGTTAAGGAAATGTCCCTGCGTTTGGATCGGTGCCTTGTACCTTTGATTTGGCCAGTGGTTATAAGTTATTTGTATCTGAAATCAAATAGAATATTACTTCGAATTAAAACAACTAGCCTTTTTACTGAAATGCGCTAATTTGAGAGTTCTTTCTTTTAGAATTAGAATTAGAAAAAAAGAAGAAATCACTTAATATAAAAACATGTATATTAATTTGCACATTGGTGTTGGGTTGAGGGAATATATTACCAAACATGCATGTTCTGTCTGTGTTGAGTCAGCTTGTATCTTGAATTCTAGATAAACAATGTTTAAATGTTCCGAAAGTTCTTTAGCCTGAGAAAAATGTTATACCCTCATCTCTCGAGGCGGCTTAGTTGTCCGATTTGCCATCGCAGAATACACCCGTCGTCCCGATACTGCAAAAACTCTGCTGGTTCAATACACCCAGTAAAATCCACTTTAAATGTAACCTTGGAGAATGTTCATCTAGTCTTCAACATCAAAGTGTTCATCAACGCTCTAGAACGACACTAAGCGCGAGTTACTATTCTAGCTCTCTGAATGGCGTCTTCCCATGGCATTGTGATAGCATGATTACAAACCAGAGACACTGTTTTGTTACCGGGGAAATCTTTGCCGACGTATTTTTTAAATAAGTTTGAGCATCACAGAGATTTAGAAAGAGAATACACAGAAAATGTCGGGTCATTCCGTATGGAAATCGAATCCATGACCCTCCAATTACAGGTCGTCTGCTCTACCACTGATCTAACAGGGATCCTCATCCCCTCTGTGTATCAACATACTTTCATAGAAACCATAGAAACAACTCCTGAACTGCTTTCCCGGTCTATGTTCGATTGGTTTGTTATGTAATTGTTGAAAAATGCAAAAAACTCCTCGGAATGGTCTGTCCTTAAATATGATTGCCAAATCACATTTTGTCTTTCCCTGAAATTACGTATGGTAATAAATAGAGCTTTCATCATATTATTCTCATTATACCAGGTATTCGATGTTTTAAAATTGAAAGAATGTATCTGTTAACTTCCTGATTTGGCAAAACCCTTGAGCATATACCGCAATGAACGTTCGATTTGTATCCAAAACGGCCAAACCGTACTCATGTATACCTAAAGACTTAAACGTATTGAAGTATCACATCCCAGACGTTATGTATTGCAATGAGAAAGACAAGTACGTTTGAATCTTCTCTTCATGTAAGCCCATCTATCTACAAAACCCTCCCATAACTCTCTACGGTGTTACGAGTACACCCAAGAAGGAAAGAACAAACATGGAAACAGTAAAAGAGTAACGAAAAGACATTAAAATAGAAAAGAAAATACTTCACTTGCGATGTTAATAAACTTGCTTGAAGTAGCCCAATGAATAATTGATATTGATAGCCCCGGCGCTGACTGCGCTCGGGTTCCTCTGTCCGTGGATGTGTTGATGTCGGTAATCAAGGTCATGGTAAGTCTAACACGGTCACCCTGGAAACATACTATAGTTCAAACTACCCAACATTATCCAAATAACTGGCCATTCAACTGGGTGGCCGGAAGACACGGCGGCGAATAAAAACATAACATTTTACTTAGTAGGGCGATAACGTACTCATCTGTCGTCTGCCAGGTCGGGCGTTTATTAGCATGTAGTGCATGTTGCCGACAAACAATTGGCCACAAGAGGATACATCTTTGCTACTCGAAATGATCTTCGCGCCATTGGATTTACAGTATTGTGATTGCTGATTTAAAACCACGCCACATGTATTGTTTGCGGGCTTATGCCGCGCTTGAATAGCCAATAAAGAGTTTGAAGCCTCGGGGTTTTCAGGTCAGGGCTGCAAATTAAGAGATAACTTGATTTTACTGCCTGTAAAAGACCGTGATTAGCAAATGACATTTCCACAGTCAGTGGTTAATCGGCATAAACAAGATGTGTTATAAACATGGGTTCCAAGTTTTATTTCTGGAAATGTCATACTTCATCACGTGACTGGTGTTCCGAGGTCCAGGAAGACTGTTGGTAGAACGTACCAGTGAGCTGGGTTAAGGAATTGTTAGTATTGTAATGTTAATTTAAAATATAATTCCTACTCGATCTGTCTCTCTCTATCTGTCTGTCTGTCTGTCTGTCTCTCCCTTTTTATACGCGTTTTCCTTTTACATAAACTATGGTATGCTAGGAATTATAATCAGCATTATTTTAGTCTCTAAAATAGACTTGCACAAACCCAGAGGAGGGCTAAATTTATAAGAATCTAAGGAAATCTCAACATCAATATATTAACTCCTGCAAAAATATCTAAGAATTTTGTGCATAGCCATCCACTAATTTTGCATGTTTCAGTAAATGAGCGTCCGACAAGTATACTATAAAATGTGTCACTTGTTGCCTTTTAAATGACCATTCCCATAAAAAAAATATTTATCATTAACCCAAAATTCTGACCATTCAAAGAAACAGTAAAACTGAATCATAATATTAAAAAAAAATAAGATGCCCTTCACATAAGCTCATGTTTTCCAGCTAACAGACAAACACAGACCCATTTTATTATTACTGACAGAGGGACAAATATTATGAGTATATGTTTCATTGTACAACAGCATGGCAAATTCCACAAGACATGCCAATGTAATGGAACAAAGTAACATAAAAACGCAACATATAAACAGGTACAATAAATATGTATGCATAACATTTGTACGAAATATATACTGAAGCCTTTATACTTCCGCTTGTTCATTTCTACTACACATAAAAAAAACTTAACAATATGCAAAGGTTCTTAGATAAAATATATCAGTTTACTTTAATGTTAATTAATATCTATTTTTATGTAGTAATATTTCTTTTCTTTAACGTTTCATCAGTTTATATCACATGCGTGTTTAAGATGCATTTAAGAAGAAAATTGCATTAAGGATCCAGTAAAATAGGTGAATTAAAACAAATTTTCCTTTCTCAACCAGTAAATACAGCTCTCCGGAGAGCGACAGTGTCAATTAAGAGCTGTCCCGACGTCTGTCACAATTAATGAGGTCATGGTGTTGTAAGTCGCGTATTCTGTCTTGTTACTCCTGAATGCAAACACATACTGTGGGTTTTCTGTTAATGGCATCTCGGGTTTGTTTGCCTTGTACATTCTTCAAATGTCCCCATTATTACAAAATGATTAAAGAAAAATATCGTATTTATTGTCTGATATCACCGGCTATGTTAGAGATCACATTCCTCTTACGATGTTAAGCAGACTTTATCAAGGAGAGTGGTTTGACCGGACATGAAACCGTAATTTGATAGGTCTCTAATACAGCTCTGGGAACATTTTTCCAAAAATTTTACAAGATGTAAGTTATACGTGTTAATTATGAAATGTCCTATCCCTTTAAAAGATGTAATTATGTGTAAACATTGTCCCCAGAACTCCAGAACTTATTAAGTAAGCCGTATATTGCACAGAACTGGCCGATTTTGCTTCAGGTGAGAATAAACAAGAATGTACAGTTTTTTTAAACCGAATCTACATTATGTTCCCTTATACCTGGAGAAAGCATAGCACTTTATGTACAGGTAATACAATACGCAGCTCGCATCGTCGTCGTCCTGATACCAATTCGGCGCAGCATATTCTTACTTTAGCGTTTTAGACCAAATTCTTGACATCTCAGGCGGAACCCACCGTCAAATATAACGTTATAACAGATCTGCTTGCCTTTGTTGAGCTACATACCGCATTAGGGATATCCAACCTAAAGGGACGAGGCCAAAGCATCTGTCAGTCAAAGAAGGTCAGACAAGGAATAATCTTCAATTTGTGTGTCCATTTCCTAAAGGTGCACACTGAACATGGCTATGTCGGGCTATCGGGCTTATGTAGCAAAGCCCCGCTCATATAGGGATACCGTGCTCATGTGGGGATACTGCGCTAATGTAGGATATCCCGTTTATAAAAAGGTATATCGCGCTAATATAGGGATACTGCGCTTATGTAGAGGGAAACACGCTTACGTAGTATGTACCTCTAATACTGCGATATCGTGCTTACGTTTGGATAACGTTTCTGTTGGGATACGGCACTTAAGCAGGGATACTGTGCTCAAGTAAGAATAACACGCTCATGTATAAGGATAGTCTTCTTATGAAGGGATACCTCGTTGATGTAATGATACTGAACTCATATATAGGGATGCCCCCTTATTTAGGATGTACCGCAAAGAGGGGATACCGCAACAAGGTAGAGATACCGCAATTGTGTAGGGATACCCCCCCCCCCCCCCCGTTCATGTTAAGACACCGCGATTATGAAGGGAAACCTTGCTTATGTAGGGATATACCGTGTTACTGTAGGGTATGCTGCTTATGTAGGGATACCGCGATTATGTTACGATACCGTGTTGTTCTTGTTTTACGATTGGCGTACAGTTGATGGTCTTCAGAATTTCGTATTATGTATTACTTTCAAACTTAATCAGTTGAAGTATCAAAGAGGAAGGTATACCTGCACAGTTGGTAACCAACATGCACATGAACACCCTCAATGGCATGTCCACTGTTACGGAACCTAATATCAACAGATCACGTATGCGTGATGACCATAAATTTTGTAATGGAGATAAAAAAATTCAGATTCTGTAACACTTGGCAGCGTGAAATGTCTAGGGGAATGAATATAGAAGTCAGTGTTTTTTTGTTAACAAATAACTATAATTTATTCTTAAAACAACCCTAACATTACAATACACTAAATCAATACAATTACACAGTATAACAACAGTATAACAGCAAATCAATACAATCACACAGTAAAATAAACAAAGTGCACAGTACCTGGATACCACCACTGTCACAGCTACAACAAGTCCTTTATAACGTACAACTCAGACGAACAGCTCACATAAATCTTCTCAGAGAATAACAGTATAGTTCATTCACAAAATCAATCCGCCGTAATCCAAAAGTGAAGTTCCTGTCATAATCCCGAAAGCAAACTGAAGACTATATAAGATTCGTCACTAATCCAGAAGAAAATCTATAAATGCCGCACATATCGGAATAGGTCCCACAAAGTGACTAGCACGCTTCTGTGTCCGCTGGAATATTTCTCTCCTCTCGGCTCTAAAACACAGCCCCTATTTATAGCTTCTCATCTCAAGCCGAGAACTTTCTATTTCCCGAACAATCTAAAGAACGATACATAATACACAGCACACACGCGTTACAGGACACATCTAGAACAAGAATGCCGTGTTTCTACATGTCAGGGTTCACACGTGAGCCGGCCCGGCTCGGCCAGGTGATGCTGTCATAGCAACGACCTATGCGTGCTACACGAACCTAATGTCAACAACACATGGAACATCCCTGCACGCAGACATCTGTAACACCACAGTGGGTGATTCTGTCTTCAACTTTTTTTTCTGTACAAGTCATGTAAAGGTAACGTGTATAGTCGAATGGATAATGCTTTATGAATTAATACTTAATGCATAGAAAATTTCTTGACATTCTGACGTATAAGCCACGACTTGCCCGTTAAATGATTATTTTATAACAGCCGGGATTTTCCTCCTCCGCTCCAAAAAAAGTAATTATTTTTAAAATGCCGGAATGGGGCCTCTACACATTAAGGGCTTGCCTAGGGTGCCCATATATTAAGACGGCCTTGATGACCATTCAGTTTCATCGCCTAAAAACCTTGCAATTGAATTGAATCGTTCAAATTGAACAACAATGGCTGGTAAACAGAAAAAAGCATGACGTTTCAAAATTTATCTTAAATTGAAAATTTATCTTAAATTATTAAATTTTCTTGCAGATTACTTTAGAGGTCGGGGACTTAAATTCGAAGAGTTTGATAATAAAGGACAAGAAACACATTCCTGTTTGTTTTTTTTTTTACCTTTAGCATGTTTTTTTTATTAATCGATTTTCACCATCGTCATCACCGGTTACGTGTTGAGAGCATTGTATCGATGTGGACCGGTCCAATTTTTGATAGCTCTGACAGAAGTCCAAACCACATGAAACGTTAGTTACCAGTAATTATTCAGAGTCGATTTTCACCTGAATTACATGGTTGATGCAACCTGAGCAGACAACATTGCAAAACAAAACACTGCATAACCTCCTGCCGTATCAGTGTAGATATTATTTGAAATCTGCAAAAACTGGCCGACGATGTATATAAATATAACCATATTTAAATAACTATGTAATAGCATTAAATATTCTATGCTATGCAGGAAAGATTTTTAATCTGCTGTTGTTGATGAATTATTATACTTTACAAAGTTTCTAAAGTTTTTTATTTTATCAAATAATGCTAATAGGTTTCATTGGACTGGAAGTATAATAGGCATGTTGACCGTAACAAAATCTCTATATGGTGTTCAGATTTTGAAAAGTTTCCAGGTGTCCCGTCTCCTGTGTTTCTAGAATCCCTTCATCACCAATATCCACACGACAATGGAACCAGAGAATCCGTGCCCTAAAGGAAACGCAATACTTATACATTTCAGCAGTTTGATGATGGAGAAAGCCAAATGAACAGCTTAATGAATTATCTTATAATATTCCAGATACCACACTTGAAGTAATTTTATCTCTTTTGTTCTGAAATGGGTTGTCATCTTCTGCAATAATAACCATTTCTGAAACATGCATTGATAGACAAAATCTCATCTACATTTGGATCTGAGTGTCATTTGTGTTGGGCAAATTAGCTGGCACGGCCCGAGTGGAAGTTTTGAAAGCAAGAATGAATAGGATGGGTGGAATACGAATCCCTTTGTTTCAGTCCGTCAGCTTTGCCAGGAAATAATTATATCATATAGATAGTTTGGGTTACTGATGACTATGGCATTGGGTAAAGATAATTATAGAAACCCGATGTGTTCTGGATTTATGAAAGATATATTCTGTAGATTAATGTTTAAATTAATAATATTACAAAATAACCCCAAAGGACACAACATACCAGATGTGCAAGATGTTTACCTCATTGTATGAGAATATATTAGACATAATATATATCAGTATAGGCTTTTCTTCTCTCGGGGACTGGGGGGTCGCCATCATGCGCCATCTCAAGGGAAAACTAACGATTCTTGAGAAATCATTACTTGACTGAACACCCAAAAATCAGTACCATCTTTATAATGATGCGGCCCAACACATCAGCTGGTGACTTCAGTGTACCCATCTAAACATACGTGGGAGAAGGTAGGCAATCTATTGCAATACGAAAATTGTAGGTGATACCCAGCCCTACTGACAAGTGACTATCATTAGTCTTGCAGCAGGGAGACGGTTATGCCGTAATGCATGACGTAAAAGTGAAGCGCGTGCACGTGGAACTTCACACCTCAATGTTTAAAGTGGTCGACATGTATTGAGTATTGGCCCTCAGATGTGGAATCCTGTTTTGTACGTTATACCTATTTTGAAGTGATCACTTTACTCTGTCATGTATATTTCACAGGTTGGTGGAAGTTATCGTTATAGAAAAGTTTCATTGTTATTTCCAAAATATAATCGCAAAAATCAGATAGACATTGGTTGTGGAATGGACTATAATGCAGAATGGACTATAAATACATCATAAGATCAATACATTCCCGTGATGCACTTTCCTGTGATGGCTGATCTGTGAACCTTAGAAATTCTAAAGATTTAAATTGTTGTCATTTAACTTTTTTTTAAAATTGTGTTTTTGGCAGTTGTGAAAAATTTTATCAAAAGGTGATAGACAAATATATGATTTCAAGGCGTATATAATGTATATTGTTTCCGGGGCTCCTTTTTTAACTTGTTCATTCTAATTTCTAACTCTGAATAAAATAATTACAAATTCGTAAAAAATAGGATAAAAATAGGTGGCGCCACCAGTGTTTCAAAGCTGAAAGGCATATCCATGATCAATATGCTTTCTAAATATCAGAAATGTCCATGCAATCATTATTGATATATCATACATCAACAGGACACAATGTGTCCGCAACAGTTCTGATACCTTGCCTAAACCAATTTTCTTCTTGTTTTACCTGGTAAAAATGTGTATATGTTGTACAATGTTTATTGTTTTGAGTTGAACGCAAACGTTTTATTTTGCAGCCAAGAACACTAACACAAGTCTGGTTTTCTCAGTGCTAAAAGACACTAAACAAACGCTCGTTACTCGCATAATATAGGTCACAATTACCTAATTGTTGGTATGCATGGAGATATACCGAGCACCATTGGGATTATTAGTAAAGTTTTTCTAGATGAAAATCTGGAAATTTGTGCCTTGTTAACGGATGGCTGGCCGAAGGACAACAGGTTATGGCTGTAGCTCAAATGTGGTTCTGTTATCAAAATTATCTCAAACGATCAGGAATTTGTAAGGCCAACACCCTAATCAACTGCATATCCATTATAATATATCTAAATAACATATTAATAACCAGTTTTTTATTGGAATTAGATAATGTGTAAAATAACAAAGGAGACATAAAAATCACACAAATTTTCGATTATATATACATATAAGATAAATCTCTGACACAATCGGTCGCCAATTAAGATTTACGATTACGTTTTCATAGCAATTAACAAATAATTATCTTAGAAATAGATTACAGTTATAAAGCTAATTAGATTAGTATTATTGTCGATCAGAATGAGAGATAATTCCTAACTTACTGCATTTTTAACAAAATTTCCGATTTCATTACCATGGCTAATATTGTAGTAATTGGTTTAATTATAATTAGCTTCTTGAGTAATATTTGCATGATTAAGATTAATGGCGCAAGATATGCAATTCTGACTACACCAGGTTAAGCGAAATTGATTTGTTCTGCCTCTATATGCTATTACATTGTCATTCGTTAAGAGAACATACATTAATTTATCTGTCTTCAATTAATAATCTTCACCAACGAAATTCTCGATTAGTTACTGTATAATAAAGATTAAATGGCACTAGATATGCAATTCTGACCACACCAGGTTAAGTTAAATTGAATTTTTCTGTCTCTATATTCAATAACATTGTCATACGTTGAGGGAACAAACATTAATTGATCTTTCTTCAATTGATTAATCTTCAGCGACAAATTCATCGCTTCGTCCATGTTTGTCTGCCTGTCTATTCGTTTCCCTGTGTGCCTGAAAAATCATTTGCTCTATTGGTGCCCCGTTTCCAGTGTATTATTTAACGAGTATAGTGGTGGTTTGTGCTGGAGACGTGCTTTTTGGAAGAAATAGCAATCATATGCGTTTTGTCATTAGCTTTCTCTCTTCTTTCTCTCTCTCGTTCTTATTCTCTCTCTTAATCTTTTTACGAATGAAGCTTTAGAGGATTTGCTGATAATTGTATGTAAAATAAGAAAAAAATAAAAATAAAAAAATAACGAAAGAAATGGGATATAAAAACAGGTCAGGCCCATCACATACATTACGGCTACTTGTCATACTCATCATGAAAACATGTTGACATTTTTTTCAATCCAAAGGAAATGTATATTATGTAGATAAAACAGCATCCGTCTGGAGTCAATCAACCGGGAATGTCCTTTGTATCATAAGAAATTGATGTAAAAATTTTGTTTCTGTTTCAATGAAAAACAGTCATTCTCTTATAACCCTCCGCCGTAGAGATGATTGTTTCTCTATTCTGACAACCTGCGGTGTGTTTTTGTTTAATTACAACTTATTACGTCCGGGTCCATGGTGAAACATTAAGTTTGAAAAACATGAAAAAATGAAAATGGTTTGTCATATATTCGAAATATATGAAAGATTCTGTAATCATTACGTATTACTATCAGTTATTACCCAACACTGTATATAAATTATGTAAGTAGCTGCGCGCTTCAGCTGAGCATCACGCTAATGGATCGAATATTATATTATATTCAATTATAAAATTAATTGTTAATAATGTTACATAAATTATTTTTTCCTATTTATATACTGGCATGCTTTTGTGTGAGAAAACTCAATCGGGGGTCTGTTAGCCCGAACAAGACAGCGTGACATTTCCCGAATGTAGTTTAAACATAGAAAAGAAAAACACAAGAAACACAGATTCAACGCTTAAAATCTTGATTTTTGAAGTTGCGGGGTACTGTTACCAGGTGGCGTACGCGATATGTTGATGTTTTGCGCAGATGAATTCGGCCGGAACGAACTCATGTTATCTTGGATATATATACAAGCTAATAAGGTTATCGAACCCATTGCAAAGTTTATCGTAGAAGATGACTGACCTTGTGTTTACAGTCAACAGGTACAACGGTCTCGCTGCCACATAACGCATAGCAACATACAGCATTGGTGTCTGTTCCTCGTTTTCGGGACTACTGGTCAGTAATCGGAAAAAAGAAAATCATATCTACACCACGGTCCCGCGGAGTAGAACAGCATCATATACAACTTTATTCGTTTCGTCACATCTTTGTTGTGTTATAACATCCACTTTCTGTTTCTTTACGTTTTATCAAACGTATTTGAGCTTATCATGAAGAACAGCAGGCACATTGAAACCACCTTGCAGTTGTCGTCCAAGGACGGAACGAAACTATATCCAAAGAGCTGTAACGGAAAGTGTAAGTACATGTATAAAAATACAAGGATAAAGTCATACATCATTTAGTAAGGCGGTTCGTTACTTTTTGCTGTCAAAGTGGTGATCAGTAATCAACATTATAGCTCCTGAAATACGTTATCGTTTTAGCACGAAACTAATCTGACACATCGTAGAGACTTAAGATGAGGTTTCAAATTATTCAGCCCAGGAGAAAAAGCAATAATTTCTGACCATAAAGGAAATAACGCACCAGTAGCTTCAGACAAGAATGAAAGGGATTATACCGTACGTTTAATTTAATATAAGCAAGAAGTAAAAAAAAAAGTTCCGCCCTCCACCGGGGTAAAATTACTTTTTTAATATTTTGTTATTTCTAAACACAATACACAGACCAGGAAAATCTTCCTATATATTGTCTTGTAAACATGTTTGTCCAAATGTCATAATACATAGTTACATAATAAACAATACAATAAAAAACAGACAAAATATATCGGTATACAATAGCATACTAAAATATACTACTATGTATATATAAATAAACATAGATGTTAAAAACGTTATACGTTCACATGACTGTTTGTGTAAATATTACGTAAATGACTTTACGTTTTAGTTTTGAAACAGCTTATATCTGTTTTCCATTTCCTGAAAATGCCTGTGTTTGCCACGTTCGTCTTTCAACAGGTTCTTTGTTTAATGTCTGGCTAAAAATCGAACGGGAATCAAACGCTTTGCCAGGTCAAAGCGGGGAGTTTGGAAATAGTCTTTAGTAAAAGGGGGGGGGGGGAGAAAGGAAGAGTTGAGATATTGTAATATTTCAGAAAGAGAAAAAGACAGAGGGTGTACTGAAACGTAGAAAAAAAAAACTAAAAAAAATCATAGAAAATACAGAACACATGAAAAGGAATAGAAATGTAACACCTATACATATACCGAGAGAGAGAGCGAGAGAGAGAGAGAGAGAAACAGAAAGAGGCGACACAAACAGATAAACTGGAATACAGAAAACTGGGATCATTCCAGCATCTCTCCTTACTATTATTTAAGAATCAACATAATTGATGCTTCTTTTATCAGACAGAAGGAGACAGGTTCCTTATTTCTTCCTGTTTTGTTTGTACCTCTGAAGAGCGGACACTGAGAGTAACAGTTATATGCGATAACCTTATATCACCCAGGTTCAATCCACATTAATCTTTAAGACGCCAAAAACTAAAAGCAGGCGGTAAGTGCTGTGTTATGTACGGACAGTCAGTGTTGTTGTTCTATCAGTGACAGTGCTGGTATTATCTTATAATGGACTATCGATACACGTGTTGACCTGCATGACAGGCTTACCGCCAACCTGCTGGTTCTTATCATATTTAAAAGATAGATGTGGGAACCAGCGGTTTATTATGTATAATAACAGGGAAGCTGCTCGCTTTATTCAACTAACGTTAACTGAATGATACACAACTCTGACGAGAAAGGGTTTAATTTAGATCAATTTAGAAAGTGCATTTTGTACTTGCCGCAAGGACTTATAGTCGCGGTACTAATGTTATTTTTATTTATGTAGCTAAGGAAAATGGGACCAAGATTAGAATGAACGTATAGGTCACTGTATGACATGGATATTTCATTATCAACGCTTCTGGATATCTGATACGTCCTAAGTTCATAAATCAAAACACAACGGCCTCCAAAGTTCTTTTGAATGTTTAGATTTAGTTTGTTACCAGTGATGAGGAAACGTTAGAGTGGACTATTCAGACATCGGACGTCCATTATCTAAAGCATATACCCTCAGCCTTTTTGTCGGTGGAACCCGCATATAACCCGCTGTCTGTTTTGTTTATATCCAGTTTTTTTAACATGTAGGGCAGGGATGGGGGGCTGCCAAAATAATCAAAACACATTCAACAGGCACATTTGGCGGCAAGTTTTGACTCGAGTGACCTCTCTGCTTCGTCACATATGCAACTCACCACTATGTTTTTTTTGTTGTTGTCAACATTGGCGAATGCACAGTGTTTATCTACAGCTTGTTGATAAACAGGCTCATACGTCCGTCATAGAAGTGTTATAAGAACTTTCCTCAACAAGAATTATCTACACATCATTTAAGTACATGCGGAGTAAGCCAGAAATAACATAGGTTCTGCAGACGAGATATGTTAATTGCAGGCTTTAAGTTCTGAAATATTGACCAGCATGCTTTAGGTCAAACGTTTAGTTGTGCTTAATTAGACCATGATATTAGTCCCTCCGCCAAATCGGTTGATTAGGGCATTCTCAAATTCTGAAGTTGGTCTGAATCTTTTTGTACAAGCCGTGCTCACCCATGACATTTAATTTTCCTTATCTACATTAAACAGTTAATGACCGCAGAACGTGGTATATCTGCACTTGAAAATGCCAAATTGCTATGACGTAAAATATGATTAGTTTAACTTCCAATGGCTGCGAAAAAAATTGTTCTGTCGGGGTACAGATTAAACTAAATCGGTTTATATTATACTGAGTAATTGAATACTGGTACCCGTCTCATCAATCTCTAAAGCTTGATAAGAACAAGCTGGAGGCGCTCAGACTGTCACATTGGTCAGTGGCTGCATCAGCAGCCCACGATAAAGTAAAACCAACACTATCGTTGATAGATTTTACGGTCACAGCACGGCGGCGCAGTCTGCTTTATCTGACACTAGCACTGTCACAGCATCTGAAGCTCCTGATTAGACCTGACATCTTCCTAGATGATTAAGCGTTAATACAGCAATGTCTGAGTACAGCACGTGTGGCTGTCAGCTCTCCCTCCTATCCTGACAAGTTATATAAAAGTTACAGGTTTTGTCAACTTGAACTCTTTCCAGATATCTGGAGTCATACAAAGTGAAGCTTAAAAGCAGCCTGAGCAAACTTAAGAGAACATCGTGCTTAATATAAGAGTTTGAAAAAAAGGTTGAGAGCATATTCGTCGATATATGGAGCCCCTAAAGTGACATACGTGATATTTTTTTTCTGGGTTATTATCGCGTTCCCTCGCGATCTTTTCGCGTTCCCTCGCGATAATATCGCGTTCCCTCGCGATCTTTTCGCCTTCCCTCGCGATCTTTTCGCGTTCCCTCGCGATCTTTTCGCGTTCCCTCGCGATCTTTTCGGGTTCCCTCGCGATCTTTTTCGCGTTCCCTCGCGATCTTTTCGCGTTCCCTCGTGATCTTACAAATGATCACTAGGCTCGTTCCCTGCTCCCCTATATCTAGCATGCAACATCTAGCATACAAAAAAGTGGACGCAGGAACCAGAACAACAGTTATCTGTGTCTCGTTCTGTGTCTTTAACACCACCATGCTCCACCTCTTAGATATACACTTGATGTCAGGTTAACAAGGCGATACTTGAATAAGAGAGATTAGACTTTTTGCCATGTTTCTGATATATGTTATCTATTTCCCATTTATTCATTTTTTATGCAGACTTCTTTTTATATTTTTAGCAATTATATTATTAAATTATTCTTTTCTATCTCTTTCTTTATGAGCAGTCAGATTAAACAACGGATCAACAATGTCAACCTGGAACAGGTCCATATCCCGATGTAATTGACAGAAATTAATAATATTTTTCACGTCAGTTATTGCTTCAGACCCAATTTAAGATGGGTCAGGCCAAATTACCAATCAACAATATCAACTTTGCACATGCCCATATCCCTATGTTCATTTACTGATATTGGTATTATTTTATACACATCTGTTATTTATAAAATAAGACAAAAAATACAAAAAATATACACGTATTTAAATTTATTTAAATCTATTTAAAAAATAATAATAAAAATCATTGTACAAGGTATAGAACCTTTGCAGGTATATACCTTTTCACCCACCAGCTACTTTCAACACATAATACCATAAAATATACAAATTATAATACTCGTAGATGATTAACTCATATTTATTTAATATTTTCTTTTCTTTCTTTTAATTCAAAGCTGTAGGAATGCATCGGGAGATCATGATCGCATATTGGACTGGTCCTTCTTAAGATCGGAAGATGGCGCGCGACATTTATATATATATATATATATATATATATATATATATATATATATATATATATATATATATATATATACAAAACAAAAACTTAAATGCGCAATTTAAGAACTTTAATTTTAATCATACCCAGTTTGACCCCCCCACCCCCCAGCCTAAATTCTTAAATTTCTGGATCCCGTACTGGTTTGAATTTATCATTATGATATGTTCTGAACTTTTGATGTCCTAAGTTGTGCTATATAATCATAATACAAGACATGAAAAGTGCGACGCGAAAGAGACCAATTTATGCTTGGACGGACAAGGGGTGATCACTAATGCTCTGATGACCTATGGTAATAATCAGCTAAAAAAATGCATGTATTGTCCAAGAAGCATGCGGGAGGTCCAATTTGGTTCGGTCAGGTTCTCTGAAATGTTTTTACTTTACCAATTAATTCTGTTTTACGTTAACGGCTAGTAAAATCTGTTACATTATCGTTTGACTTCACATTACATTATTGGTTAGTGATAAGTTATCGGTCATTTATTTATTACTTTATCAGTTGGTTTTACATTATCAGTTGTAACAGTCTTATAATTATTTTTGGCTTTAGGCCTCATCTGTTCTTCTTCTTCTGATACTAAACACTAGTATGCAGATATTCCAGTGTTCAGAGGGTTATTTTACCCCAGATCATTTTTATACCAACCTTGTCTCATTAATGTATTTTTATAAATGTGATTCTCCATTAAGAAACAGAAATATTTAACTTATTTGCCGACCCCACATCAGTGAATACAAAACCACAAGCGTGCCCTCGGAGGACCAACACATTCTTCAATTGCCAGTCGATAAACAAATGAAGCATAGAACCGACCTTTAGAGAATGAGAATAAAAACTGCTTATTTTGATATCTGGGCCCTGGTTCTTGACTTTTAATTAGTACGAGCCAGATGGACATTTTACTGGATTGTTATGCCTCCTTTCCAGTTTGACATTTGCAAACTTTACTTTTGGCATTTACAATTACTCTTTTATTAAAGATTTTTTTGTTGGAGGTAACCGCCACCATTTTTTCTTTATTTTAATATTAACATCTGCAGAATTCCATTCCGCTTTCGGATTATGTGACACGGCATTATCGCACGCTTCTTCTGATTTTTTCCTGGCGGTTACCAGGCCCGGTGACCACTGCACTTGCGAGGGCTGGGTGCGTAATCTATCCCATTGCTGGGTCGAACCCCCGAAGCAGGGCCGGTAAGCACGATCTTCCCATTAAGTCAATTTTAGTCTCTCTTACATCATCTTCAGAGATATATTACTCATTAACATTTTGTTTCATAGAATTATTTCATGCGAATTTTTAATATAAAATCATTTGTTAACTTTTCCGCAATTTTAACTGAAGAAATCTTATAAGGAAAGATGATAAATATGTGATAAAAATGCCTGAAAATGTATGTATGTACTAAGATGACATTATTGTTATATATATTGTTATTTGTGATATATCTTGTTTCTGTAATAAAAATATAAGACCAACAACGAAGGCGTCATTTCTATATAGCAAATCTAATAATTTTAAGACATTCCGATTATTTTAAGTATGTCTTAGGTTGTTTCCATCATCTTAAACACCGGTTTGCACATATCTCCGGGTGGCCGAGGATCCATATTAATAAACAGCAGATATGTGGAGCATGAGGCATATATATATATATATATATATATATATATATATATATATATATACATACATATAGTTTTGACAGTGGAAGTATCAATTTTCCAAGATGAACTGTGTCCAGTATTTTTAGTATTTAATAGAATCTGGCCTAATATTAATTTCAGGTAAATTAATGTCAGGTAAAAGAAAATGATATAAAATATTAATGAAAACATTTATGCCATATATATGATATATATAATATATATATATATGTATGTGTGTGTTATCAGACCATTTGAGAAGTACTTATAATTATTAACAATCTTAACCCAACATTGTTGATACACACATTAATTACTACATTACACCCTTTCCTAAAATCGAATAAAACTTCCTTTGTTTTTTTCATCATTTAAAAGAAGGTTATGATTGACAACATTTAGTCAGATATAATATCTCTTGCCTATAAGGCAATTCATTGTCATCAGAAATGAGTCCTAAGGTCACTGTGTCATCTGCATATTTAATCATTTACTAATCTAATCTTATTCAAGCATCGTTGTGTTGACCTGACATCGAGCGTATATCTTATTGGAGCGTAGTGGTGTTAAAGACACAAGGAAAGAGGTAAAGTAAACTGTTGTACTATAGTTCCCGCGTCCATTTATTTGCATGTATGCCAGATATAGAGGAGCAGGGAACCAGCCTAGCCGAACAGATCGCGAGGGAACGCGAAAAGATCGCGAGGGAACGCGATATTATCGCGAGGGAACGCGAAAAAGATCGCGAGGGAACGCGAAAAGATCGCGAGGGAACGCGATATAATCGCGAGGGAACGCGAAAAGATCGCGAGGGAACGCGAAAAGATCGCGAGGGAACGCGAAAAGATCGCGAGGGAACGCGAAAAGATCGCGAGGGAACGCGATATTATCGCGAGGGAACGCGAAAAGATCGCGAGGGAACGCGAAAAGATCGCGAGGGAACGCGATAATAACCCAGAAAAAAAATATCACGTATGTCACTTTAGGGGCTCCATATCGATACATGCAAATGGAATGTATATATAATCAAAGGATTATTCGTTGCTTTACTTTGGTGAAGGTCCGTTTATATATATTACAATTTTATGCGATGTATCCCATATTAAGTAATTATTTTTATCAGAAGTTTAATTTTTCAGAAATATTTTTTTAACCGGCTTGACTTTGTACAACATGTCCTTTATGTTACAAGACAGAAAACTTTCTTTCATTAATCAAAATCAGGATCAGCAGCCTGAGCGAGAGATACGAACATGAAATAAACATGTCTGGACTTAATTGTCTGAAAGAATTGTCAATTTCAGTGCCCACCTGCACAGAACCAGAAAGTGATTACATTCCAACCTACGAAGGGGGTAAGTGACGTCATGAATCAGCTGTGACACTGAAATTTACAAACATACCTCCATGTACCCCGAGGCTTTAGGCAGAGTTAGAAGCGCAAGTCCAGATAACACACGAATAATCTATGGAATCGTTTCTAATACTTCGCACGGATGATTTTTGGCTGGAGTGAAAACTAAGTTTTCGGTATTTTTTGTTGCTGATTGTTTCTCTTGGTTGAGCACCTTCAACAATGTTTAACACGTGTGTTTAAATTCATAAAGTCCTGGTATTATTCTTAATTTATCAGATTTTGTCCCGTTAACATGCAACATTTTAATACAATTATTACTTTTTTGCATCATTCAACAGGACTGTAAACTGTAACGTAAAGTCCACAAGAAAACGAAATATTAATTTGATGAGTTGATGGAATATTTTTAGTTTGGCCTTGGTCGCGATATATTGTAAAGTAAAATGTGAAGTTAAAGATCGGGGAATATATATATATATATATATATATATATATATATATATATATATATATATATATATATTGCAAGCAAACAAACCGAATGTGCTAATTGGTACACTGTAAATGGGAACACTGTTAAATCAGAAACACGATTGTGCAGTGAAAAAAACCCAGGAAAACATAGAAGATAAGGGCCTAAGAATAAGACTTTGTAAAGAATTTTAATGAATATACATATAAGATATAGGGAGTCGGTGGAACACCACCTGTATAATATTATGTTTTTTGTCATATTTGTTGCTACTAATGTGGAAAACATCTCTGTTTTCTCCTTTCACAAGGATTGTTACAAAATGAAAGATGCTTTCCGTGCATGTTTTTGACTGTCTGAGAAAAGGTCGAAAGGCGGAGAGGCGTTATTACGACCCCTTATATATATATATATATATATATATATATATATATATATATATATATAGAGAGAGAGAGAGAGAGAGAGAGAGAGAGAGAGAGAGAGCAGACAGACATGATGAAGACGGAAGCACTAAGTAACATGTGGCGAGCTTGTGCTTAAATAACTGCATTATATACATTTTTGATTACATAACTTTAATTGAATTACCGGCTTCTGTGGCTCAGGGGTAGAGAGCAGGACTCAAAGCCGGGAGATCGTGAGTTCGAATCTCAGCCGAGGCGGTGAGGTTTTGCACGGTCGGCCCCCACCCAGGGTGAGCGCTCTGCAGGCTTAATGGGAAGGTCGTGCCCAACGGCCGTGTTTCACTCACAAACGAGTGCGCCTTTCGGGGGTCCTCGGTGGTATGATTACCAACCCAGGGCCCGCAGGTGCAGTAGTCACCGGGCCTGGTTAACGCCAGGATATAAAATGAGAGGAAGCGTGTGATACGGCCCTGTCACGTAGTCCGAAACCGGAATGGAAATCTGCAGATCGATGTACATATACTTAATTAAGGTAGCATTAAAAAAAAATGGAGGCGGTTACCTCCAACAAAAAAATATAAAAAAAAAAAAAAAAAAACTTTAATTGAATTCAACATTACGACCCCTTATTGAAGTATGTTATTGTATTTATTGTTTTAAGGATAATAAAAAAAAAATTAAAAATTTGTCTAAACTGCATTCGACTCAAAACCGTTACCATATCAAAGAATGAAGCAGGTGTTCAGTTTATAGTAGGATTCTAAAAACTCCCAATACACTGAGGTGTACTTGTAATGAGAGAACGCTCATTCACACGATTTATAGACCAGCTGTGGTTCCTGAATAAAATATACGCACTGGGGCCACGAGGACGCAGATAATTTGTTTTAGGTAAATCGTTGCCCGTGCAGTTGCCGAGATAATCGGGGTTTTTTTTGTTTGGTGGCTTTCAAGGGAACATAGAGCCATGCAACAGACTTCGTCAATATTGTGCAGGTTTTAAGAGGAACAGACTCGCAATCTCGAGGTTTCATATTAAAACACAAGGCATATGAATTAGGAACCCGGACAAATAGCCGATGGTTGTTGTGAAATGATAAATACACATAAAGCGATACCATTTAAGTTTTTACAAATATATACTGTTATTTAATGCATACAAAATTTTTTTTTTACAAGATTGCACTGGGCTGAAGTGAACTAGAAAGTCATATACAGCTGAACTCATGCTAAAGTTGACCTCTACCGTAGAAAAAAACTGGGAACGCTAGAATACTTATTAATTCCTACAAAACCTACCCAGGGCATTCACGTTTACCTGGCCCGATCTGCATGCCTGAAACTTGGCTGGAGATCAATAACATGTATAAACAATGTATCGATAGTGGAACAAAATGAAAATTAGCGATAATTTTTCTTCACCAAATGTGTCGACCTAGATTTCGATACAACACCTACTGTCACTCTAACATCAATCATTATTGATCAAGAGACAGAGTTGTCGTAACATACCAACCCGTCCCTGCAACCCTTTCTCGGCAGGGTAAATTTGAATCCCGTTAGGAAAGCGCTACATCTATCTGGTATCACAGTCAGGTACATGCAGTCATCAACCTGTCCGCAAAAAAAATCTGTTCAGGACACGTGCTGCCAGTCCGTGCCAGCCTTAGCCAGGCCACGTGGGATTTCTTTGACTGTTTCCGTGTGATCTGCAGTAAGTGGGAGAGAGAAAAAAAATATGGTTTTCTTTGGAATCTCTCTAATCAATATTTGCTTTAGAGCTAAGGCGTCGAAAAAGAGCTGTTCCCGTATTAATCATGAACGGTATATACGGTTACTCACCTCGTAACCATGTCAACTTTATAAAAGGCCGTGGCCGTCATCTGATATATTAAAGAACTGAGTATTCTTTTTCAAGCAAATACATTTTAATTTAATCTCTATAAAACTGCTCGATACTGGTGCCAATATATTTTTGTTTAGTTCTCACTTGTAAATCGCATGTGTTCTGTGTTTTGTTAAATAATGGACAATGGAAAATACATGTCAAAATAGTTTCGACATCTGAACAAAAGCCTGGATATATAAGAAAAAAGTACCCGACTCCATAATATGAAAAAAACAAGAGCTCAAGTAATATGTCCCTGCATGATTTACAGTTGATTTCTGGACCGTGAGCTTCGATGTTTACTCAAGTATCTATCCTCATTGCATCTTCCGGCCCCCGAAACAGCGCTTCCCAGATCTAAATTTTTCCCCAGAAAGATAATTTAAGATCCCTTTGTATAAAAAAAAGTTTTCTTAACTGGATCGGCTGTTAAAGAAGATATTTGTTCAACCTTAAGCTAAGACCATTCTGAAGTTAATACAAACAGAGGGGAACGGGTTTTCAGGCAATTTCTACTGCAATGTTAGAATTAAAAAAAAAAACTTATATTTGTACCAAGAAAAACTACTCATACATGTGACAACACTCCATGGATCGACATCATGCCAGTAGCTAACTTGTGAAAATAAATGGACAGACGATGAACTGTATAAGTAGGACGGAATTAATGTTGAAGCCTTACCTTCTAGCTGGTCAATGCTACAGATGTAGTATCTGCTTCTCGATGACTATAATCAATCTAAACATTGATACTTCTGAATAGGTACATTAACATCCGCTATGTCAATGGTAGCACTAACGAACTTGCTTTCTAATTCCACAAATTGCAACGGTATAAATAACAATACTTTACGATAATGCAATAAGACGACATTAAGAAGAACTTACGTCAGGAGACAGCTTGTCATTCGTAAGAGTATACCCGACTTAAATAGACATAAGAAAACGCAATCAGTATAAAACCAGAACCTTTTAAAACATAACATATTATGCAGAGATTTAGAATGGCTATTTTTATTATTTTTTATCACGAATCACCAATTGTTTCAGTTTCAAGATAACATTATTAAGATTCGGTGTATACTTGAATCTGTGAGCGTCCCGTTTACTTGGGTCTATTGGCGTCCCGTTAACTGGAATCTATGGGAGTCCCGTTTCCTGGGATCCGTGGGCGTCCCGTTAACTGGAATCTGTGGGCGTCCCATATCTTATGTGTAGGAGCTACCTCAGGTCCTTTTACCAGTCGTATTTGATATATCGTTTTTTTATGTCAGCTCCTTTTAATTCACAAGAAGTCTTAAATAATTTAATCCATATTTATTTTAAATTTCACATCTTTTAATTTATTGAAATAACGGGAGAATCATCGGAAGATTGAAATGTGTTTGTTTGGTCACCCGATCATATAATGTTTTTCTTGAACAATAAAAATCGCATACACTAAATAAATGACTTAATTCTAGGCTCAAATGACGTGGAAATAGTTACCGGAGACCACCTTTTATGCTATAATGTTATTGACAATAATGTTTAAATAACCGGCAAGGGAGTGATAAACTTTGTTTAATAGACATGACTCAGGACGTCACGTCTGGTGGTGTATAATTCAGAATATTGGATCGGCCGAGCTGCATGCTTCATATAATTACAAACTTATTAGGCGCAGGAAAAACAAGGAAATATATGTATATGTATATTAGCTACGTCATAAGGCAAATAAGCATTACATAAAAAGAGTGTCTGACAGGATTCAAAATAGGGTTCGGTCCATGCAATAATTACCCAGACCCTTAATAAAAATGGACTTTGTGTGTGTGGGTGGAGGGGGGGGGGTCTTCATAGAAAGATCTTCAAAGCTTCCTGATATCCAGCGCCCCATGGTCTAGTCGGGTACATGGGTTGTTACCTCAGGAGAGGGCTAAATATATTAGCCAGTGTGATATCACAGTCTGCCTCTCCTGACGGAGTCTAGGGCCGTGTCCTGAATGAGTAGACTTGGGTAGGCTGGCCCATGATAACACATGCGCTACAATAGTAATAGCAGGATGCCAACCTTACACACACCCAAAGTGTGCCCATAATGTAACGTACACTGGTATGTGGTATGATGATTTATGGTTAATCATATGAACAACAGAGGCTGTTACCTCGACTAATAAAGTAAAAATAACCAAACACTGCTGCCAGTTTGTGAGTGTCTTTGCTGACACCGGATATTTGATCTAATAACATCCCAAATGTATCAAATGCTTTTTTACCCGGCCTTTCACTTCAACTTGCTATCAGGTCACGAAATTGAAGTACAACTCAACCGGAAAACTCACACTGCAATAACATTGCTAGACCAAACTTTTGAAAACATGTGGGGAAGAGCTTGCTACGTAATTATGCCGTCATTGTCATTGGTCTTACGTTTTAATCAACTAAAATCATAACGACGACGTCCCGATGACATTGCCAGTTACTCGTTATAAAAGAAAATCTCTAGAATATCTCAAAAAGTTTGAAAATGATTTTAACTGAATTTAATTGAATAATAAACTTTTTAATTTAGAGGTGTTGTACGAAAAAAAAACAAAAAACAGCCAGAAGTAAACATGGGCGAATTTGGCTATTTCCGGATCCAAATCCACACTATAGTTTTACCGAACGTACCACCTCGTAGTATTCCACAAAATATAATCGAGATATAGCTAGACAAGCGTCGTTGGCAAGAGTGACTTATTCCAGAAAAGAATCTTTCTTAAAATGAAACCCTCGTGTAAAATAAATAAGAAAGAAATAAGTTGAAATAAACATTTTGCTTTCTACATTTCACGTTGTCTTCTTTACATTTACTGTTTTTTAAAATAAACGAGTAAGAAGCTGAAATTGGTTTAGTAACAATGCAATCTTCCGTTATTGATTAGTCATGCTTTACTGTGAGTCCTGTCTAGGTGCGAACGTGACAAATAACCAAGGGGAAAGCTTGCCTGTTGTTATGGTGACAGATTACCTATACAAGACATCAGCTAAAAACACTGCAGCGCTGAAATACAGAAATAGTTCCAAACAGACCGAGCGCAAAAATTGCTAACAAACACACATGCAGTAACTGGAAGACTGTGGACACTGTTATACATCAAAAAGCAATATCCATAATATTAAATTTAGTTATGTTTTGGAGCCTCTCAGTGAGAAAGACTGAGAGAAGGAAAGCGGTAACACTAAACTAGAAAATAGCTCATGCAAGTTTGACCCGCTAATTTGTAACTTGATATACGTGTGGTACACACGTTTACATTTATACATCAAGCTATATGAGATTTTGCGACAGCTACTTTCAATCAACCTACTAATAATGAAACGATTCTTGCTTCAGACAGCCGTCTGCCTCGATCTGCGATAAACCAAAGTCCTCCCATACCTCTTATAAGTAAACGGACGGCGTCTGACGGCGTTCTTATATTACTAATCGTGTAAGACGACTGCGCTATAACCTGACCAGCCTCCCGCCACCTCCGTGTTAATGTCATTGAACGTGTCTGAACCAGACAAGAAGATACCAACCTGTGGTGTATTTTCTTCTCAATTAATTATGCTGAAAAACAATTATATAGCAAGTTGAAAGTCATCACATTGTGTTCCTATCCCATTACAATTTTGTTAATCATGATGTGCCCTTTACTGAAATACATTTTTATATATGTCAAAAATATGCCACATGTAAATTGTCACAATAATGATAAAGTAATGTAATAACCTCTATTTGTTTGTTTGCCTGTTTCTTCGATTTAGTTTTAGCAACTTGGAGTACATTTTTAGCACATTGAAGTAGAATTTACCTTTGAACTTGTGTGTCTGCTATTATCTTTGTCGGTTTGTTATTTGTTTGTTCCTGTATTACAAATCTCAAATATAATACTTTGTTCTATGAAATGGTATTAATAACAAGGACCATCAGTTGTAAAATATGCCATTGATTCGACATTACAACATCACGGACTTGACATTGAGAGATTTGCAGTGTGAGATGGTTCCATTTCTTATGGAGCATAATTTTTTTCGCAACATTATACTGAAACACGGAATGCGAATGTCAATAATATAAATGTAAATAGCAAATGTACCAATTGCTCTATATCTTGGATGTATGATAGGGAGAATGAATACCGGATCATCACCATCATCGTATTGTCTGTTAATTATCTTTATTATTATTATTATATTATTATTATTAATACACTAGTTATTTGGGATTGGGAATCGGACAGCAGAAAACAATAATTATTTCACTGATACCATGATATGCCAATATTTCATTCTTTGGGTATATTAAGATCATATATAGAACAAGAGTTAAAGGAAACGTAGAATCAGTAATTTTTTTCCAAAAATAAATAGAGAGCAATTGGATATGAGCACATACAGAACTACCAGTGTAAGTTCCCATTTTTTGTTACAAAAATGTCAAACAGAATTCATTCTACAATGAACTTTCCTAAGTCTCAAATATTGGTGAATCCTCGTGCAGGGACAGGCTAAAATGTTTGCCCACATGCACACTTAAATATGTCCCTCTGGAAAATAATAATATCACAAACAGGATAAGCATTCATCAAAATTAAATATATCCAAATCAAAATGTAGGAAGGAAAACGTGGAGGAAAAGGCGGAGGGGAGGTCGGTATTCATGTAGCCGGTTAATAAACAACCCATTATCAGATCCTGTAAGCCATTTGTAGAGGAAGTCCCGAGGCTGGCATTACTTGTCCTTTAAACTAAAACCTTCTTATCGCACAGACGGCCGATAGTGGTGTGAGCTACCTTCGTGGCTTTATCTTCTTCGTGAAGAAGATTATATAAGCCCCTTTTCTCGAATCCCTAATTGGTTAAATTTTAAAAAAGATTCAACATTTGACGTACAATTCTTCGGAGCAGGTATATTTCAGTGAGTATTACCGTGCATCTGAAATCAGACTAGATCTGTTTATTGTATCCGTCGAAATAGCGAATAATAAATGTTCAGTCGGGTTCTGTCGCCGTCTACAATAGTTTCTCAACTAAATGCAGTTTTACATTTCTCAAGGTAGTTGGATTTACTTGCCTGACAATCCCTGTCTTCAGTCCTTATATAGCTTTATATCGTACACAAAACTCGTAAACTATTTATTTTTTTAATAATTTTCTTCCATGCAGTAGTTATGAGGAAAGTCTCACTTGTATTTAACTTTTACGTTTATAATTCTTAACAAAAGGTATTAATTGTTCGGTAATGGAATGCCCAGAAGTGAGAAATGAGTGTTTGACTAGTATAACCATATTGGTTATTGTATATAACATGATAACAGAAAACAGAACTGTCATCATAACTGGCTTAACTTGGTAGTTTGACTTAGAGTGTAAACGACAGATTCCAAGTGATCACCATAGCTTAGATGACTTTTTACTAAGCTGAGCTAAAAATTACCAGATCTAGGCGATTTAATGAAACAAACATGACGAAAACATCTGTCAACGTAATGAAACACATCGGGCATCCACAAAAATGTACAGACCTACACATGAACAATTAAACAAGCATACACGATGGGAACATCAACAAAAACACGGGACAGATATGGAACAAATGCACATTAAGCGGAGCAGGTGAATTATCAAATACACAAAAATCTTATATAACAACGCACCTTGATCGTTTTCAAATAATGTGATGAAACCACATAACGGTTTTAATGCGGCAAACATGTTTCAGGTATTCGCAGTGTTAATTTGACGTAAATAATGCTGAACGAATGACACCAAAAATATTACTTGCAGATATATAAATCAGTCGGAATACGATTATAAGGTCACGTTATGATGGTCAGCTTGTGATAGTGGAGTGGAGATTTTCGTGACAACTGACAAGGGAGAAGTTTATGAAATGTATTGTTGGGTAATGTTATCAGCAAGTCACAGGATATTCGCTGCATGCAGAATATCCGCTTGCATAATCTTAATTTATTTTTGCGAACACTGGTATCATCTCGCGGGGCTGATAAATGGCATTGCGGCAAAGATTGATTGGTGAATGGCATGAATGTATTCACCATACTAATGAAATGCCTTCCTTTTATATCTTTTTAAGTCCTCATTATTTCATATCCTGCCCTTTGTGTGACATATTTAGGTAGAATCAAGTTTCTGACAGAGTAAACGCGGGATAAGAAACAATGAATATAGTAATTGCACGTCATATGAAGAAACACACTGATAGATATCAAATGTATACGAAACATCATATGTAAGATAGCATGCTGCGACCCCTATTTGCGGTCCTATTTTGTATACATATTACGACAAATTTGAATTCATAATAAAATCCAATCATTTGTTGATATCTTTAATGTCAATCATTGACCACGCGACCAAATCCTATAGATACAATGTTTGACCATTTAGCATTGATAGTTTCTGAAATCATTGAGACAGTAATCTTTTTGTTAGAGTAATTTTTAATTAATGTTTGATCCAAATATATTTATATGAATTCTCTCCCCTTCCGTTTGCTGTTTTAACTCGAGTTGTCTTAAATAGCAGCTTTCGGATCTTGTTTGCTTGACTTAACACCGATATTCTTTTTCAACTGTAATTACTTAACACAGTTATCTGAAGCAAGTAAGTGTTAATTATTTGGTATTTTTATTAATTTAACTTAAAAAGCTTTGCTATGAAATGATAAGCCTGTTAAGTTAGATAATAATAAAGAGAGAAAATAAAAGCTGTTTATTTGAATGGAACTTGTCAGTACTATGGGATTCGCTATATTAATATAATTTATAACAAGAAAAATAAAATTAAAACACATTGACATGCTAAATTAAAAACCAGTTTAGACTTTTCAGAATCCTTTTCATTCGAATATGGCGTGTGCCTTCTGTCTTTTTGTTGTTTAAGTTATACTTTAGGTAACCTTGAATACCATTACGTTTATCAGCTGTCGACGGCTATTTCTACCTGACGGAATGCCACCTAGACAATACCTATCGTCAGGGGCGGATACAGGAATTTAGAATAGGGGGTGGGGTGGGTTCACATTGCGAGGCTCCCTGCCCCCCCCCCCTTAATGCGCCCTTGATCGTGATTGATTGATACCCGCAGTCCTGACCAATTACAGTGGGTTTTCCCAGCGGCTCCGTTATCTCAATGAGAGCGAGCAGTCCGGACTCTCACAGTCTGCAGTTTGAAAATTAATTTACCTTTAATGACGCAGGATTAGGCGGCGGCTTCTCTGCCGCGGGGCAAGGGCCGGATCTGATTCGTTTTATTTAGACGAGGCTTCCCGGCAAATGGAGATGTAATTGGCAGGGAGACAGCCAACTAGTTTCGTATTGTGTTAGTTTTTGTCAAGCTGATATGTTTTCTCTGATCTGCTCCTGGGGAGCTTATTTTTTTATATTGATCGCCGTCTGGGGAAAATTTAGGGATTTGCTGGGTAACACAGGTAGCTGCGTCATGCATCATGTTCTCAAGATAAGCGTACTTCCGTAAAAAAAATGGCTGGATGTATCCGGTATATACGTGCTCCGGGTCTGAGGCGGATTCATATGTTCAAGCGTTTAAAATGAAAGATGATGCATATTTATTAGATCAAATCTGATCAAATTTCATATACGGAACATCTTGCAATATTTGTTTCATTAATGCCCCCCCCCCCCCCGGAGGAAATCACACATTAAATATTATATAGCGTATATACAACAGACAAACTGTAAGGTCGGTTCCATAAGCTAACTCATACCTTACTTTATAAAGGTCTGAACACTGCGTTAGTTAGAGATGCAGTTCAGGATTCATTCAGATACAGATTCTGAAGAATCAAAGTAAACTGCCATGATATAAAACTCACTCGGATGTATCGTATTTTGCATATCTACATGCCAGAATCGAATCCAGGGGAGGGGTCCAGGGGGTCCGGATCCACCCCCCCCCCCGCTTATTTTCATCCGCCGCAATCTTTTTTAAGGGTTTCAGACAACATTTTTGGGGGCCTGGACCCCCCTTTTCCGGACCTGGTGACTTTTTATAGGTTTTTTATTAATCCTCCTGGGTTGTACCCCCTTTTTTCCTAATCCTGGATCCGCCCCTGGATCAGGTTCAACATCAAACCGATTTTGTTTTTGCTATATCTATTCGCCAGAGCCGGACGTTGACAAAATGTCGTTTGTGACGC
Organism: Sipunculus nudus; assembly: GCA_026874595.1. Classification (NCBI taxonomy): domain Eukaryota; kingdom Metazoa; phylum Annelida; class Sipuncula; order Golfingiida; family Sipunculidae; genus Sipunculus; species Sipunculus nudus. The sequence goes on along the minus strand of CM049317.1, from coordinate 32,702,240 downwards.
CCGACCGGGAGACGCAGTGCGGCTCCATCAGATACCTATTACAGATATTCCTTTGGTAGCATAATTTCCGTCCCCCCTGTTCCCCATCAAGATAGAAATTTGATGATCTTCCTCTATAAAAAAAATATATGAGGGTCACCATATGAATAAAAGTGAGCCAGTTCCTTTCGGATTATTGAGTATGTAGGAGATGGAACGAGAAGTTAACCCGCTTTGTGAATATTACTAGAGGTTAAAGTCTGGAAACGCCGTTGTTTGCAGCGGAGCATAAAATATTGAATAAAAATAAAATAATAGGAAATTATTTATATTAAGAGAGGAAATGTAATGTTTATATGCAAGATGTAGAACTGTTTTTTGAAGAAAATTCATATTAATATTGGCTTCCGGCCCTTTCTTTCGGTGCTTAGGATATCTAAAGTATTACATATGTATATATTTTATTGTCATTCCATGAAGGATACCATTTGTACAGAGTCAAGAAGGCGGAAGGTGAACAACAAATACCTAAAGTTTGCGGAGGTATGAGCTCTGTAAGTGGAGTTACGTTTTCTTATGCAGACAGACTGCCGTTTTTACATCCTCTCCGCAGTGATGAATCTGGAAAAAACCTTGATAAGATTGAAGCAAGAAAAATGTCGGATCGTTTTTATTCGCGGCTTGGTCTTCAACATGTCATCCCCACTATATGTTTCTCATGTCCATTCAGAATGGTATGAGAGACAGGGTCATATAATTTCCAGTTTCATAAATGTTTACGTCAGTGTCGACTTTCAAACTTTGCACATAATTCTTAATCCTTATGTAAACTTACCTATACTGATACATATGCCTAGACTGTACTTAGGTAAAGTTTCTAGAGATGGAATTATTATAATGTTAGGTGAAACTTTTTATCTTGTTATGTAATGTGATAAAGAACAGCAAAAACCCCATTAATTATTATCGTTCATCGACCGTTGTGTAAGCAAGGAAGTTTACGGTCATGTATACGTCTCGTCCATACTTATCTAGCCAAATATTTAGTTGGTGCAAGTACAAGTAAAACTGAAGGACTATAATAAACATAAATGTTTACACCGTCGTTTAGCTTACACGACGTCGTTATAAATATCATTAATTCACACCATATAAATTAATTGTCTACCATGGTAGGAGCTTGTCTGTATCCACCAATCGAGCCAACTGGTTCAGTATTTCGAATTTGATATTGATAGTTAGTTTTTCGTATACCGGTTTGCTAACGAACCATGATCTTTGGTCACTGGATAAATTACAATGACAGACTGAGACCTGAAGATAATTCTTACGAATGTGTTATTGTTCCGTCATTTTTTTTTTTTTTCAAATATGAAAATTAAAAATCAATGGAACTGGGTACAGAATAATTAATAAAGTTCATCTCTACCCAATGAATACTACATGGACCACTTCTTGCTGTGTCTTATTGTTCATTACATGTGATCGGATAAATGGTCTAGCATATGATAACAAACAAAAATTACAAGAATATGAGGCTTGCCTCCATTCTCAGCGGTGGCTCTTTTAATCAACTTACTGTTGAAAACGTTTAATTATGGGGGCTCTGAACTGGAAGTGACGGGGTTTGCCTTTGAGGTAAAGAAACAAGATTAGAGCGAAAAAAGACTTACGCCGACGAAGAAGCATTACCGTCTGAGCAAATAAAGCATATCAAATAAAACGCCACCACCAGTTCAAAGCTAGCAGACAGTCACCCGCTCTATCCATTAACTGTCTTCTACATTTTACAGGATAAGAGGGTGGTGATGACAAAACTTTCGTTGCACTGATGTGCTCGACAACCGGAATGGTGATCTTAGGGTCTTATACGTTTTTACGGAAATACTAAAATTGATCATTAGCGCGACCACTATTAAAATGTCTGTAAAATAACTCTTGTATACACACACACACACACACACACACACACATATATATATATATATATATATATATACAAGGAGAAATAAGCGAAAATGAGGGTTCATGGTATTGCTGGAGTCAGAAATTGGGGACTGAAAAGTAGTGTGAAAAAGTAGTGTATGTCTCTGCTATACATTCGGGTAAACACTGAAGAACCACAAAAAATATAGAGAGAATATCGTTTTAAAATAATTTGATATACAAAGGGTATAGCGAAAGTTGAATATGGATATTTTTCCACTCGTCCGTTCTCTCTTTTCACACTCTGTTTCCTTCAGAATGAACTAAATTGGTTTTTACACCTAATCAGGTTAACACATTCTGCCAGGTAGTTTAGTGGACAGTGGTTGCCGTTCGAATCCCGGAACATGGTCAGTATCAGGGAACGGAATCCCATTAATGGGCCAATGAAGAATCAATTAGATTTTCGTTTGGGTTTGGCTAAAGATTCGGAATCAGGAATTTCTTTCAGGAATATTCACAAATGTGCAGTCATGTATACCCGAATGAAAACTTATATATGGGCCAAATAAGTGTACGCACTGGTAAGGGTAACATTTGCTCCAAAGACCCTGGGAATTCGGGACAATTAAACACGGGTTGTGGAGTATCACAGATCATGGATAGCCCATAGAAATGCATATTTCAGGTTTTGTGTATGCAGTCCATGTCTTAAACAGAATATCTGGACAAAAAATCAGCTGGGGACGCGTTTTAAACGCCAGTTATGGCAAGTATGATCTGCCATCATAGCCACCAAAGTATCAACAATTGAAAGGATAGTAGAATTTATGAAGAACCAGACTTTGATCTGGTTCACTCGTTCTTGGTTCACTTAACGTTCATCAAATAAATATTCCTTCAACAGAATAAAATGCCCTGAGTGTCATTTTATTACCCGGTGTATTTCACAAAAGCAATATATTTTGTTATGGCAGGAATTGAGTGTATCATGCGAGACGTTAAAACTAAGATAATGGCACAGAGGAACGGTCAGAACAGGAGACACTAAATAAACTGACTTTTCACGCACGCCACAAATCTAGTTAATGACAGATACAGCATTGACATCCCTATTTATGGATCATTACAACAGACAAAACACCTCTCATAACACCCGATGCATGGCATATGGTTAAATATGAAAGGAAACCAACCTATAGTCGTTTACCGGACCATAAAACCTGTGTAATAAACGGCGATAGGAAAACAACCACGTTGCCTTTGTAATGGTTGGTACTATTGATATACATTTTCTGAACGGTTGGCTTTAAGATAAATTGATTTTTTTTTACCGAAAGCACCAGGCTTTTTTTCTTTTTGCTTACGAGTTCGCATTTTGCCATCCCTATGTATTAGTTTCTGAATTTGTCATCATGACTCCACGTGGGGTATAAAGAATGGTGTCTGTGGTGTTATTTTCATATTTATATTATAATTAATGGTGGTCTCACTCCACCTTGATCACGGAACTCCCCTGTCGCTAGCCCTCGCTCCTGGTCTTGTACTGCCGGGAATGTTGCTAAATGTGTTCTAAGGGCAGAAAGGCTCGGTTTCAATATTTCCCATTAATCCTGAAAAACGAAAATAAATATCAGTTTTCGAAGGGGTTTTCGCATCGCCATTTCTAAGAAACTACGACTGTGTATTATACAAGTGATCTTGCACCGCCGTCATTCGCTTTAATTAAACTGGCCTTCAAGTGCAGATTAATTAACTCGGGCCAATTTTGTAAAAGAAGTTCTATTTTTTCCTCATGGAATTCATATTTTGCCTTTAATAAGACGTTCTTAAATCAAATTGATTCAAAGGAAAACACAGAGAATACAGTTTTTTGCCACATATAAAGCTTTGTCGGTGTGTGGACCATAAACGTTGTCAATGTCGGTGTTTGTCATTTTAGAAGATTGGCTGTTAGCAGCCCGGTCATAAAAGCGCTGTGAACAGGGTAACCGTTCTTATGGCAAACTCAATTTGATTAAACGACCATCAAACGGTACTTAAGGCAGGATTTTACTTCTGTGAAAATATCGTTCCTTTTATTCTTCATATTTGTTTCGTTAATACACAAGAAAATGTTGATTACTAGTGCGTCGAATAATTAGACTGGTAGCGTTATGATGGTTTGTGTAGCGGAAAATAACTACCTCAATAACAAATGGCCGAGCCTGTCCGCCACATTAATCACTTGGGCTTTGATAGAGGAGATTCCGGGGTCACAATATTTTATTTGAAACCCGTCTTTGGAAAGAAAACGTTAAACTAGTTATTTTTACGACAAAATGCCACATGCCAAAACACTATTTTGGAATTATTTTGTTGTGATTTATTGCCTATCACTAGAACAAGTTATCCACAAATCTAAATATGTCTTTGTTCTGCTGAAATCTGCATCCTTCTTGTTAATTAATGTGCAGGCTTAAATCTTAGTCCAATCCAGGTAATTTGCTGATATTGAGATTAATAAAGTAAGTAAAGTAAAGACAGATTATTCCATCACATATATCTTAAGGAGCAACTATTTAGTTCATAGCTACAGTCGTTTATTGACAATGTACCGCGTCCTTTCGTGGACGTGACACCTTCCGTCGATGTAGTCCGTACGTTTATGTCTTTCCACTTTGACCTCTATCATACGGCTAGCGACATCCGAGTTTTATTCTGTATCGAAAATGGCGGCCTCCGATAGCGGCCATGTTGAATTATTAGGAAGATTAGCACGCATACCGTCCTGGCAGGTTACGCCAATAATGTGTTATTGTGGTTAATAAGTGCACATAGATCAGTGATAGTAGGAGAACAATGATGGTCGTGTTAATACAAAAGGAGGACCACGGAGTCTTGATTGTGAACTAAGTAGTAAATGGAATAGGCGGTGCTAGGCGGGTGTTATGGTCGTCAGATCGGTACGGTAGGACTGATTAAAAGACGGATTTATCTATAGTGTTATCGATTACAACTATACAGTATATACCCGTCATCAACCTGCCAAACCACGTTTATAAACAAAAGATTTATTGTAAACGGCACTGCTTTTAAAACAAGGGGACTGAAATGTGATTTAAACATACACACCAATAAGAAGAAAAACGCCGCTAACTACAAATATAAAATCAAGATGAAATAATAATATTGATCTTATAATTATTGGTTTATCAAAGGAAAACGCCATCGCTTTACATTTTTTTGAGGTATAAGTAATTATATATATTACATGTAAAAAAAAATCATGTGCATTCATGTAGTTACACCGTGCAATTTGTCTTAAAATTGAATTTGGCTCCGATAGAGTAATCGATTGTTATAACCAGTATGGTAGGCTAAGTATGATATGATTTGAAAATAGCTTTTTCGTTTAAAGGACTTTGGAAGGATGAAGCTTTAAAGATAGAATTAAAATAGAAACATCCTATTGAATAATTGCTTTCTTTAGACTGTTGTACACGAGTAAGGTTCATTAAAAAGTATTAATGATAAAGTATTCCAAAAATTAAAAAAAAGTTTAATTTTGATATTTGAATCTTATTTAAAAATACCATACTCCGACTAAGACAAAACAAACGTGAGGGAACGTAAGTTTATTTTAAATTAAGTAGTGATTACAGTCGCTGGGAAATGGAGCAAAACGTAGGTTTACTTGTCTTAATGGTTTACTGGGGAAGCGGAACTGTAATAGTGCAGAGTACCAGTCTGCGAGGCAGGCCACTTTCTGGACGCACTGTACCTTATTATTAATCAGCATTCCGTCAGCAGATGAGCGATCAGACGAGAGACTGAGGCAGCAGGCCTTGTAAGAACCGGGCTCATTTGCTTATTTATTTATCGAAAGTGTGAAGGCAAGGGGGATATGAAAAGTCCCGATAATAGCCAGCATACGTTCACCAGAAGCCCCCGTGAAAGGGTATTGGATAATCTTCCGGGTGAGTGGCCGCGGTAATTAAGCATACCTATCGGCGAATGGCGTGTCCCTGTCGTCGTGAGAGCTCATACAGATCAGCCCGCGGGTTCTCTTGTCGCAGTTGAATCAAGGACGTAACTGTTGCAGCAGCTCCCACGGGCTGTCACATATTTACAGCACTGGCACCAGACACTCACTGAGGTCGTTCTTTACCGATGCTCCGACCAAAGAGTCAGACTGAAGGTCCTGTCTTTTTGCAACGCCTCCTCTTTTTGGATACTTAACTCTCCTCTTATATATTAACAGTTTCATGAAGTGCACATTATTACGCTTTTATCAGGAAGTAAGTTTATATATATATATATATATATATATATATATATATATATATATATATATATATTTTATTTTCCATGCATATTCCATTTTCATTTAATTAATTTCTGCCCTAAGTTTATCAGTTAATTCTCGCCCTCTCTGTCCCCTGCTTTCTCTTTTTTTTATTTTTATCTTTCTTGCTGTTGTTCTGTCTGTCCGTTTGTTAGTGTGTCTGTACTTGTGTCTCTCCTGCATATATTCTTTAAGATCTTTATAGTTGTTCAATTTTTTTATTATTAAAAACTGGTGTAAATCCAAATGTAAGTCCGAGTCGAGTCCAAGACCAAGTTATTTGCATGGGTTTTGATCTGTTTTTGCTGGGCCAGCCGATCGACTATTCAGGATCAAATAACTTGAGCGTTAAATGAAATGGATGTGGAAGCAATCCAACTCTCTCACCGATGAGAAGACGGTATTTGTATTCTTGTGAATTATGTAAAGGCTGGTCCTGGTTGGCCCATGTTCTTTTCGAGAAAACATAAAAGAAATATCTGAGTTACGGGGATGATTTCCATGATGGTACATATATGATCGGTAAGTGGTTCTTGGCTTGGTTTAATGGGCGATGGTGCGGACCTCACGGGGGTCGTAAGCACACTAACTTATATCAGATAGACAAACCTACTTTTGAAACTGTTATGTACTTATCTGATATCTTTGACGAGAGTAATCACATTCATTTTATTCTGAGCATGGTTCTCAGCTCCCGGGAAGTATACGAAACAAACTGCCACATACGGCCCTACAAAGCTGTTTATTCTAAATCTGTTTGCCGACCATGGACACGACTAAGTTAATCTGGGTTCGAAAAAGCTCAACATGGGGGCAGATAATGACCAGGGATTTTTTTGAGTTGAGAACAGTCCAAACGGGACGGGAACCCTCAAAAGGTTATCATAAATTAATCAAATATTATATGTATAAATATAAATATATATTAACAGTGATTCCACCGTCTTGTAGGTGTGGGTCCGAAAATGACAAATGTTCACCCGCCCCGGCCTTTTATCCACAGTCGGATAATAATTTGGAGGCCATCAGATGGTCATGTTTTCTGGTATTGGGAATACCCCTTGCAGTCTCATCTATGGGGAGACAGCATTTCATGGAAACACCGCAAGGAAGAGAACGTTTGTCTTATGAAAACTATAAAATAATGTACAAAATGTACTTATCATCAATTCAGTAAAGAATGTTGTCCAGGTATAGATCGTGAAGCAAGCTCTGCGACAAAGTACTTAAAACAGAGTTTGAAATTTACAATCAAATTGGGACGAAGTCAATTTGTCTTTTGAAGAAAAAAAAACCACATTTATTCTTTCCTTTGTAACGTGTGTATGTTCTAACTCGAGATATATTAAATGTTTATATTTAATCAGGCATATCTAGACAACGTCATTTTAGTCTCTTTCTATATATCCTTTCAGACGACTTTTTCAGCAACGGACAGCAGGGCCCAACTCAAACAGATTATCACACGCCTGTGACGTTAAATAGATCCGGATGCTAGTTAAGTGTATACCTTAAAGACGTCAACATTTTATATCGATTCAATTTTAAAAGAAGGTTTGATTAAAATCAGTTGCCAAGAAAATATAAAACATTAGCAAAACACTCCGTATTCATACTATACAGAACTTGGCGTCGTTACGGTAAACCACGAAGCCATCGGGGGCCTAATATTAAACGGTATTATATAAAACATCAGAGCCGACTGAACTGGTGTCTGGCGAGATACTTAAATTCCAGCCATATTCATAAATAGATGATGTCAATAAATTTTTATTTTTCCCAGAGGCCATTTCCCAGAGAAAATACCTGTTAAAGCAATCGACCTCAGCAATCACTGGAGTTTATCTCTACATATTTATATTCCAAGAGCGCTTCAAATAAAGAAACAGGGAAAGATTTGAAAAGGATACCATGTTCTCCTTTGTCTGATTACAAATCTGTGCGCTGTGCCAGCCCTGGTATGTAACCCAGAAAATCCTGCTCTACAGAACACCGGTTATAACAATTGAGATCCGGGACACCCGCTCTCGAATGAAGTGTATAACCGCGGGTAAGGAGTGTACCAGATATGTAGCTACATGAGGTTGTGGTGATATCACCGGCCATTTCAGTCTCACCCGACTTCACATTTTTCAGTCTGTTTTGGCCTGTTCGTCCCCATGGCTCTATGACCATTATAAAGATTCAGAACTAAATGAAAATTGAGCCTACATTTGTCTGCGGCTCAAGATCATTTCCCAGTCACTTGAGGGTGAAAAAGGTTACGCCCTCTTGGTTAAGATCTTGGCCGTGGGTCAACGGTCTGATCGAGACTTAAACCCTCAATCCCTTTTTTTGGGCCAATAAAAGTCCAGCTTCTTAGTATAACCATGTATTTACTGTTGAATATATTGTCAGATGAACTCCAATAAAGTAATGAAAGTCATATACAGACATTGTCAAATATATTCCAATAAAGTAATGAAAGTTATATACAAACATTGTCAAAATACTCCAATAAAGTTATGGAGGTCATATATAGACATTGTCAAATATACTCCAATATAGGCATGTTGTCACTCAGTATCTGCTGATTCTGCTGTTGCTTTGTGTTTTAGGTGAGCTTTGCCGGATGTGCCGGAGCAACGTGGGAGACATGACGTAGTTTATCAGGAGAGAAAATGACCTGTAAAGATTGGATGCCTGGGGACTGGTGGTTTCTTCGCAACAGTAGCCGATCTTAGTAATTAGTCAGTGACATACAAATGCCATAACTTGGACTGTGAAGATGTGTTTCCCTTGCTCTCATTGGGTCACGTAGTTTTGGTTTAGCATCTTCATTACGAATCTAACAAAGGCGTCCGATGTGTGGAAAACAGGTAAGAATGTTCCTACCAAATCAATACCCAGGCATACAATAAATCACGTCAGTAATACTTATACTTTCGTTAACATCGCACAGTTAAAAAATGGAGTACAGGAATTTACAGGAATATAGAATTAACATATATGTTTTCAAAGATGTTTCCTTCTTACGATTAGCATATGTTGGTTGCAAATATCATATCACCTTAATAATATCTTGTATAAAATGTAGCCTTGTTAGAATAACAAGATAGCAGTATATGATAGGAATGTGCCGTTGTTACATATCATATACAGACGTATCATGGACAGTATTATAGTATACAACCTGAGTCAGACTAATCTGTGTCCGGCTCGGGGCTGTAGATTTTGCTGCAGCTGGGAAGCTGATACAGACGTGAGGGAAAAATAACGAGAAGGAGAGGCAGGGATGCTTTGGTATATGTGACAGACAGGCTTGTCAGTGGACCATAAAACGCCCTCGTGTCACATAAGGCATCATTAAACGGCGCAAACGGAACACCTGGGATGGAAGCAGTTGTCGGGTTGGGATCACATCGGGATTTACCACAGAAAATTTATGGCATCGGGAAGAATAGCAAAATTCCTAATTTTTCTTATGGTTTCAATTACCTTTGAACAGGCGCGTGGTGTATTAGTAGATGAAGTCGGCGCAGCCCTGTCTAGTTCAGCCAGTAGATATTGCAGCTCATGCGAGAAAGTTAGAATATGATCGACAATGGGAGTGTGTTTTTGCTATGCTCTCTACATGGTAGATTTTATTGACCGCGAGCTGATATATAATCCCTCGTCACACACAATGCAGAGTTGTTTTGGTGATTATGTTGTACCCTGCATGACTGCGACGGGCTTCCCCTGTGACTGTAACTTGACCACGATAATTTTGGTGATAGCCAATGAAATTTGATGGCCGTTTCCAGTCATATTTCCACTGATAACTCTCCCCTTTTAAGATGTTATATGACATCTAAGGGCCTCACTGAAAAACTAGTGAAATACCGTAGAAAGGTGATTTGAGGGTAAAAGTTTATTTTGGAGGATACGAGTTCATTCCCCTTCGAGAGTGTGTGTGTGTTTGTTCACAACATATCTCCGCAATCAAGAACAAAATCCCGTGAAATTTTCAAGGGACCTCGGAACTTGGTCAATGAAAAATCAATTAGATTTTGGTGTGGGTCCGGCATATGATCTGGGTCCAGGGAGGACTTCCTGGAATATACACACATGTGATTGAACATCAGAATATGGACCGAAAAAGTGAATGAAAAACACTTTTGGGGAACATATGCACCAATGAACCTGAAAAAAAATGGGCCAATATGTGAATAAAAAACTGGGTTGCCGAGTACCCCACATTAAAGACTGCACACTTGTCGGAGGCATGCATTCCTGAGAATGCATATAACTAGTTTAATTTATAGTTTGTTAGGAATTAATACTTCGTGTGTCTGCAACACTTATGCATATTTGAAGGAGACAGCGGTATATGCACTCCAAGTGTTCTCTAACTCAAAGTGACGTCACAAACACTCATTGCAATCATGCTGTGTCACATTCATAAAAGAGTTTTTTATCAAATGTGACTTTTCTATCTGCAAATGTAAAATCGTCCCACAGGAATGTTTGGAAACTACGTCCTCAATAAATAGTCTCTTTTTTTTTTACCCTAAGAGACAAATTAAATAACGGATTTTACTCATATCTACGCACAGGATGTTGAAGCAGGATTATCTGCAAACTCATAACTAACATGACTTCAGTCTTACAACGTTTATAAATGTAAGCATAAAGGAACAAGCAGTTTACCTTTTACGCAGTGTGATATAATGGCTGATACAAATGGGAATGACCTATCAAGTTTTTACGTAAATTAGTATAACTTAAGTTGAGCTGTATTACTCTTAGACCCTGCATTCAAGCAGTAATTGAACTGCAACTTTCCACGTAGCTATGACGTCAGAAAGATAGTCCTCATGCTATAGGCAGCACATTTTTGTAGAACCCCATTACTAAGATTCCGATATAGTAATAACATTATTACTTCAGGATAAATAAATTCATCATAGTTTCCGTAAAACAGATTATCTCTGGGCTTTGTTCTGATAGGTCCACTGACTCCGTGTGGTGTTTATACGACAAAATTGAGAGCTCCAAGTGACAGGGTCCAAAAGGGCCACAGAAAACAACGTATCTCTGTCAGTCCTATACCCCCTCATTACCAAGTCTGTCTGTAGCTGGCGACCAGGAACAACTCAATACGAGGAAAAGAAATTTAACCATTTTCCTGTTTTTTTCATAATCTACGTTAGCAATTTGAATAAATTCGTTAAATTTTTAGTAGTATAGTATGTTATTATACGATTCCCATGTTACAATCCCTATAGATTTACTATTACCGTTTTGAGAAATGTATACATCTATCATTTACAAGAGAGTCGAGTTTACATGAATTATAAAGACTTAAGTCATCCAAAAATTTAAAATATTTATAGTTAGAGGTTTCCCGTTGTTTTGGCGATTATGGTATTTATTTTTTTTTTATTATTTTTCTTTACCAACACATCTGTAAGAAGGGGCTCCATTTCAGTTAAAACCAGCAAATGTAGGAATATACTTCTTATTGAAAACGGGATCGTAAATAATATAGGAACAAGAGAAGTAACGTCTAATATGAAATAAAATATTTATAAAATTTGATCACAATCATAAAAAAGCAACATAAAATGCTATTTTTAATAGTGACTCACTTTTTAACTTAATTAATATTAGCCAGTCAAATATATAGAGCATTTTTCATGTTAAATCTATACAGAAATTATGTAGCCAGGGTTTGATGATTACAGTTAAGTCCCATATATCTAGATGACGTCATACATCAAGACCTGGGCATACCTTATATCCGCTGACATGTAAATCTTCTCACTTTCCTGTGAACCGAACATTGATATAATGATATATAAACCGTTTTACGCTGATTGTGGCGGGATTTTGTCATCTTATGTTAATTGTTTATCTCATGCATGTAGGCTTACTTACTTTCCGAGATTTTGTTGTATTCGTCTGTAGTGAGTGACTTTACTGTCCCGTATTACACCTCATTTTCTTTCTTTAACCACAAACAAGGATCACATCTCTTTAATCATTGTAAGTGCCTGATTTGCGGTACAATTTAGAGCACATTGAACCGTTAACATATACAAGTCGTAACGTAAGGGCAAGGAGGTTTCACATAGCAGCAGGCCTATAGTGATAAGTGTTCTACGAAAACTAAGTAGTACGTCACTGTGTTCTATTTTCTTTGAGTTAAATACTTCAGGTCATCCGCCTGCCTGTTTACAGGGAACAACTGGTGATGCCCGTTCCACCGAGTTCTGCATGAGCTTTCAATTTAGTTTTAGTTTGCATTGTTATCTCTGGATATCAATCGCCCTCGACATAAATATATGTAGCACAGGCAGGTGTTGCCATATAACCCAACATGTAGACCAAGCCTACTCCCTCGTCTTTGGTGAATGATAACTCAGGAACATTATCAGGATCAGTAGAACTGCGCCCGTATAGAGACAGATTGGTCAGCGCTGAACTTAAGACGGACAAGAGAATGATCGCATTTGAATGACTTTTTTGTCTGCAGCCAGAGAAAGATAAACATCTGCGCCAAGGTGTATGTCGCAGCCCTTTTAACCTTTCATCACACAGGCATCATTGCGTCGTTATATCGTCTTTCAAAGGTCACAATGACTGAAACACCGCCCCCGAATGATTAATAAACAGCTCATAGTGCAAAGAGATGACGGGGTTATAGTGTGACGGCTTCTGCTTTTAAATTGACAAAATATTGCTCAATCTGCTTAGAGTGCCACCATTTCGGTCGCTATATAAAATGTGCCATTTTATTCCATCATACGACCACGAAGTCTGCTCCCGCTTTGTGCTCGACATCCGCATTCGTCATCGGTGATAATCTAGAGCAGACTACGTCGCCAGGTTTGCCTCTACTGCACCGGGGGATAACAGATATCGCATGCGCACCTGCATTTAAAATGCAATTTACGTTAACAGATTGCGCCCTTTCTTTTCTTAAGCTTCTTAAATACGACGGACGTAAATTTAATCTTTTAGAATAAGCCTGTTTTCATCATAACTGTCTCATAAGGTGCATTTCTAAGACAAACCATTGCTTCCTCCCGCATAGAAACTGGTCATGTCGACCAATATATTTAACTTATTTTTATATTATTCCCTATGTTAGGAAGTAGATTGAGAAACAAATGAATTATAAAACATATAATAATTGATAATACTTTATAACATTTACTATTTCAATTGACTTCGGTATATTCAACGTGAATAGTCACCCAAAGTAAAACAAAGTACTTTAAATAATAAACCCTTTATATATGCGTATAACTGCAGAAATAGTATACGAAAATGAAGAGAATAAACACAAAGGAAAAGAAACACACCATCTCAGAAATGGAGTGTATTATAGGTATTCACACGCTTAATATCTGAACAGGCATAAGTCTCAGTATTTTGTATTTCTTTAATCATATCGCAAAAGTTGTTTTGCTTCATCTACTTGAAGACTAAACTATTATTTAATACCAACACATGTCAATAGGCAGTGGAAAGATTATCCCGCATCCTCATGAGACTAATGACGTCATATTATTTAAAACAGATTATCAGCGAATGATTTAGTAATTCATGTAGGCAGACACAATTTTCTTTGTTTCCGCAGGTTTCTGTTTTAGTGTATTCCATTGGTTGTTCGTATTAATGTGACAGATCCTATGACCCCGTGTACCGTTCATATGATTAAAAGGATAATCATTCCTGACAGAGGTCCGATGCGGTCAATGTAAAATAAATGTTTCTGTCTGTCCTTAAGATCGTTGCTGCTGAGAGCCACATGAAGCTTAGAACCTAAAGCATTGATTAGATATTTCCAAGGCTAAACTTACCGGTTTCCAGTCAGGTCAATATTTACGTAACATACATGGACAGTGATTTCAGGGAAACTCCTTATTGTAGATTATATTTAGACATTTAATGTGACATTTTTTTCATCGAGGCCCTGGCAAAATTAACTAAGAATAGTTCTATACTCCTTTGTTGTATGACGTTTTTGTTTAACTTTTGGTCATAGTCGCATTCTAATTGTCTTAGTCATAATTAGTTATTAATATTTTTTTTTCTTTTTTTTTATGGGATTTATTACTTCTTCCCAAGATCACGATTTTACATTAACCCCTCCATTGTCACGTTATCAGGACATTTTGGGTGCGAGCTATATTTCTCTTATTAACACATTTAGGATATCAGCTACATCACTGCTACTTTTGACCATATTTTACTTCTTAGTAACAATTCTTTTTCAATAAACATATTAACATCATTAATGGCTTTAGTGTCTTTTTCTACTAACCATTTCTTGAAGAGACAAAATGCTTATATACTTGATATAATATTGAACGTATGCGATTCTCTACCAAGCACTACATCCTGCCACTCTATCTTTGAGAAATATTTTTCGAGACACTGCCAAATAAATTTTACGTGAGAACAATTAAATAGCATGTGTTCTACTGTATGGTTGTTACCGCAGCTGCTACATGATGTATTTAATATTTTCTTCCATCGAAATAAACTACCACAAGGCAGAATCCTGTGTAAAATTTTAAAATTAAAGTAGGCCAACTTCTTGTCTGGAATGTTTAGTACCTTTCTCCTATAACACTTAGTAAAATCAAAACTGTTAGAAATGTTGAATTCTTTTTTCCACTTGAATTCGTTAATTGGAATTTCAAATTTTCTACGTACAAATTCTTTATAATAAAAATCGACATTTTTGTCGGTTTATAGGTATAACGCTTTCTTTATATGGAAAGTACAAGTAATTATGATTACGTCCTGTAATATAACTGTTTTTGGTTACATACGAATTAGAATTTACAACAAACAGTGTTTCATATACCTTCAGTGCTTTGATAATAAGAGTAATTATTTTAAAATAATCAAATTTATATCGTAAATTTTCCCATAACGTTGTCTTTATCTTTCCGTTTCTTTCACACTTCCCGTACATATAAAATATTATTGTCTATAAATATTTTACTGTACAGAGTTCTATATGAAACTTTACTTTTTTCTGTAACTGAATATGTAATATTTCTATTACCCAATAGTAATTCATCATATATATTCTTTTCATTTGGCTTTTCAAGTACTTTACATTCATTATAAAATATGATAACCTCTTGATAAAATTTTGGAATTGCCTTTATAGCAGGAAACATTTCTCTACTTTTGAAAGACATATTAAATATCAAAAACTCTTTTCCATACAAATTACAATAATGTCTTGCAAATATTGACTATATTTTACCTTGGCTATGAAAAATACGTATAAAAATATTGGCTTTTAAAGCTTTAAAATGACTTTCCACATCAATCATATTTGCTCCTCCTTTATCTATATCCCCTATCATGGTATTTCGTTTAACTCTATCTTTTTTTCCACAAAAAGCCATAACAAAAGTCATTATTATGCCCTACATATACTCCCAAATATTTTATATTTTTATTCCATTTAAATCCCAAATCTGCCTCCTCATGGTTTCTTAATTTGCCCAACAGGATTCCTTCTGTTTTTTTCTAAATTTATATTCATACCAGTATATCTGCTATATTCTTTCACAGTTTTAAGACCTAAATCTAGATCATTAAAATCATTAAAAAATAGAACTGTATCGTCTGCGTATTGACTAATTTTTATGGAAACTTGTTTGTCACTAAGCCTACATATAACACCTTTTATCTGAGTATTCGTGATAATTCTTCTGCATAATATTTCAGTACATAATATAAAGAGCATAGCAGAAATAGGACACCCCTGCCGAATCCCCCTGGTTAGAGTAAAATATTCAGAAATGTATCCATTTAATTTAATTGCCGCTCTAGGCTGATTATATAAAATTTCAATCCATCTTAAGAATTCACATCTAAATCCGTATTTTCTCAAACAGGCGAACATAAAATACCATTCGACAGAATCAAAAGCTTTTTCATAGTCTAAAAATAAAGCTATACCAGAAGTATTATGTTTATTAACGAAATCAACTGCGTCTAGAACCAAACGAATATTTTCTCCGATATAGCGATTCTTTATATACGCCGTCTGTTTATTGCTAACTAATTTATCTAAAACCCTTTGGAGTCTATTAGAAACAATAAATGCAAGTATTTTATAATCAGTATTTGTAAGACTAATGGATCGATAATTCTTCAGATTTGATCTTTCCCCTTTCTTATATATCAAACTTAATATTGATCGATTTTGAGACCTTGAAAGACTATTTTCATCAAATGACTCTATATAAGAATTTAAAAGGTGTTCTTTTATTTCGCTCCAGAATACCAAATAAAATTCCGCTGAAATCCCGTCATCTCCTTGTGACTTATTCGGTTTTAATTTTTTATTACAGTCAAACATTCTTCTTCTGTAATTAGACCTTCACAAGAATTGGCTTCATCGTCATCTAGGCATGATTTAATTTCCGTCTTATTGATATAATGTATAATTTCTGGTTTATTGTTAATTTTAGATGAATAAAGTTGTTGGTAAAATTGAATACATTCGTTTAATAAACCCTCAGTATTATTAATTATTTTGCTACTAAGAATCTTTGAGCATACATATAGTATTATTCAGCTGTCTACTCTTTTCTAATCCAAAAAAAATATTTAGAACTTTTTTCTCCTTTCTGGAGCCACTGTACTCTGGATCTTATTTGTGCATCTTTTGCACGCTCTGTGTATACATCATCATATAAATCATGAATTTTAATTCTTAAAGCATATAAATGTTTCATATCATAATTATCTTTGCATGTCGCACAAAGTTTCTCGGATTCCTCAATTTCATCTTCTAGTGCTTTAATAGATTCTTTACGTTTTGACCTATTTACAGTCGAATATTTTATTGAGAATTCTTTTATTGCTACTTTTATTAAATCCCATAGATTTCTTATATTAGTGATATTTATATACCGGTTTACAGTCGTTCGTATCGTTTCTTTAATACCTCGCACATACTCTTCGTCTTCTATATATGAAATGTTCATTTTCCAATAGCCATTTCCCTTTTTTAAATTTGATTTTATTTTACATATAACCCCTTTATGATCTGGAGCTTTAGCTACTTTTTTATTTTTACAACTAACAACAAAATGTGCACTTGTTTTTTTATATACATATATAGTCTATTCTGCTATCATTTCCTGATGGAGAAATATATGTATAATCAATTGAATTCTGATTCAACTGTCTCCAAACATCAGTTAGATCAAATTTTTGTAACAATGAAGAAAAACGCGTCGATGAATTATCTGTGGTCTGATTTTTTCTATCTTTTTTCTCTAACGAGCAGTTGAAATCCCCGCACAGAATAACTGCCTTAGGATTTATAATTCTTTCACTTATCCACTTATCTACATTATTAAAAAAAATAATTCGCTCACTTTGGACGTTAGGAGCATATAAACTCACCAATGAAATGATTGACGAATCTATCCTGCAATTAATTGTCAAACGTCTTCCATTACTATCATCCCATTTATCAATTATCTCAAAATTATGTTTACAACTTTTACTGAAATGGATTAATATTCCTCTACTGTGGTTTGAGGAAGAAAGAGCATGATATGTATCTCCCGACCATTCTCTGAGTATATCATCTACATGTTTTTGTTTGTTAATATATGTTTCTTGAAGGCAAGTAATGTCTATATCTTTTTCTTTGATCCACTGTAAAATTACTTTGCGTTTCGACTTATTCAGAAAACCTCTAACATTTAAACTCAAAATACATAAATTTGGTAAAATATGATTCTGATCCATTGGGAACGATAAGCTTGTTATTTGTACAGTTTTTCAGTTACTTTTTCTGGGGACAAGTACCAGTCCTGCATCATATAGTTCACATTGTACATTATGATTACTCAGTCTCTAATTCGTCCTTTTCTTCCTCAAAGGTGGTTTCATATCCGTCAGTCTCACAGTCTGGATCAGCTTGGTTTTTTGTTGTCACAGTGCATTGTTGTTTCATAACAGTTTTTGTTTCTTTGGACGGGGATGATGAAGGCTTTCTTTTCTTCGAGGAGGCAATGTTCCTCCTCTTTCCAAGTGTAAAGGTCTTTCGTCCTTTGGACACGAAGACCCTGATATCGTAGTTGGATTTAGCAGTTTTGGCCCCAGACATAGTAGTGCTGGTACCTGAAGTGCTTTGACCGTTGTTATTACGTATCTCACGGGGATTATCTTCTTCTGTGTGGGTCAAATATCGCCTGACATCCAGTAGATTCTTTCCAAATAGATTTTTACCTGGAAAGCAGTCAGGTTCTGTATGCAAGGTAAGGGAGGTATTCAAGCCCGATCCCCAATATGGATCCCTATGTGCAAGGATATATCTGTCATTTTGGGTTACACATTCTGCAAACTCTTTATTTTGCATTGCCTTTTCAATAAGGATATTGAGCATCAGATTCTTATCTTGATGTTCCCACTCATTGCGCTCAGATTCTGGTATCAATTCCTGGAACAGCGCCCTTGCTTTACCAGCATGCTCTGCATCATCAATCTGGGCAGAAAGGTCATCATAGCCCATCTCGTTCGCTGCAATGCTGTAATAAGCATGGGTTTCTGAATTGTAAACACTATTTTCATATTTGATATTCATTTGATAATCATTGTACAGGATATGTTTGTAGCTGCCAATACAGTATCTTTGTTCACATCAGCCTGAAAAGCTTTGCAGTGTTGTGATCCTGGTTTGTGACCCTTTTCCTTACACACGATGCATGGCCGTTCGGCAAACTGGGCAGGGTGAAATATTCTGACCTGGCCACTACCAATGACTGCATTTCTGTCCAACACGGGTGTGGGTTTCAAGGCATAAACATATCTATCACCGTTTCGAAAAGAGGTCAGTTTGCCCTCTAATAATTAGTTATTAATAATATTTTTTTTCGTCTTCGTTGTGATATTTCATCAGTTTGGATTTCATAAGGTTTTAAACAACGATTGAACCGTGAGTCAGTAAAATTTCATTTTTTATCTTAATTAAAATTATACTGTAGACAGCGCTCTATACATGTCAAAGATTTATAATTGATTGGTCATCTTAAATGATATAACCTTTCAATTAATTAATATAAACTTTTGTCCCATTTCACGCCAACATGTTTTGCACGGTTTAATTTAATGTGATAAAAAGGAGCGATTTTGAGGTTCATTGTGTGACCTTTCATTGGTTAAGCTATATTTGACGGCCTAGAAAATCTGCATTTCACTGAGACACCAGGAAGAGGTTAAGCCGTCGTTACATTTAAAATATCATTAATTCTCCTAAGCTGGCGGCCATGTTGCTCATTCCATCACATATTTCCACATTTAATGTTCCTTTATCTTCATTCAGTTACTCCGCTGCAGATCGAGTTGATGATCCGCTTTAACCCCGGGCCACACGCCAAGAGTTATGGAACCGGAAGGTTTTTAAATGTACTCGTCTATTGCCGGCGTTACTGCTCGCCTGCCCATTTAAGTGTTGACTTGTCTAGATAGAGGTGCAAAGAAGGGGTCAGTTCAAATGGCATTATTTGTTTATCCGCATTATTTAGGAGGGACGCATGTATGAGGAAACATAAATATGACGTACAAATACCACTGTGACGCCATCAATACGAATCGATGTAGTTTAAGTCCGCCATCTTAGGTCGTAACTGTTAGGTCGCAAGATCGTATATCTGTTCTATCTTTTTTCATTCTGATATAATCATATGGAATCGATACACGGGAGAGTATTTGTCTGCTGCTAGATAATCGCCACATTTGAAAATGCTTATTACTTGAATGGACGCTTAGCATGAAGCTCATATCACAGGTCATTGACTAATATCTGTAAAATGTTACGAGCAAGTGACTGTCATCAGATGATTGCTTTTAAATATGAACCTCGTGAAAATTGCAAAACCGTATATTGCTGTGATGTCCTTATTTTGATGGGTTATTTCATTTCTTATAGATGCTATAAAATTGTGCATCGTATGTTATGCTTCTTCAATGTTAACACCACAGTATAGTGTTTATAATCATGTTGGTATATCTTGTGTATATTGTTTTAGGGAAAGGGATTAATAAAGTATATATTTTATTTTCTTATCATATCTTAAGATAACATTCGCATTCAATTACGTTTTGATCCGCCTTTAATTCATCAAACATAATACTGCATTAATGCATTGTGTTAACATGCTTTAATATATGCGGGTCCAATTCTGTATTCAAAATAAGAATATTTACGTTCATTTGATATAACTGCAAACAGACGGAATTATAAGAATACCATATCGAATACGGTACTGAATTAGATCCAGTTGGAGTTCGACGTTACGAACGAGTTGTAGCTGGATCTATACTCCATTTCACCACCCCTGTCCATCTAATTGTTCGTGATAATATTTAAACTATGCACTTAAACTTATCTTTATTAGCCACAGAGGCAAATCAGACAAATGGCGCGTCATGATCATCTGCTGACATATGTTAAGGTTAAATGATCAACTCAGCAGGTTTTTGTAAAATTAGACATAAGCAAGGATATAGTTTAGAGTGACCTGTTCAGTTAAAAAAAAATGTACATTCCTTACTTATATCATTTAAGATAATAAAATGCTATCTTTATTGTCTTTGTAACGGACCCGAACACATGGTCAGGAGTCGTCAAGTGTTGTTAATTTTAAGGAAACTTTAGTTATGAGCATTGTGGAGGGTTATGTGAGACATCAGTAGACAATCGCTTTCATGAAGGTTTCAAATATTATAAAGACTTTAAACCTTACTGACGCTGATTTCCTTTTGAGTATGTTTAACAGCATTATGTGTTCCATTATCATGGAATCCTGACCAATAGAATAATCGAGGCATCGGTAGTTAAAGAGAGATATACCATGGCTGTATGTAGATGAAAGACACAGTACATGTTATGTTGTTATCACTGCGCCATCCAGAACCTTTTGTCAAGGTTGATCCTCGCTGTACAACACCATATGATTGACAAATGATCTCTACAGGCCAGGTTCACCTG
Organism: Sipunculus nudus; assembly: GCA_026874595.1. Classification (NCBI taxonomy): domain Eukaryota; kingdom Metazoa; phylum Annelida; class Sipuncula; order Golfingiida; family Sipunculidae; genus Sipunculus; species Sipunculus nudus. The sequence goes on along the minus strand of CM049317.1, from coordinate 32,680,995 downwards.
ATAATGGCGTGTAGACAAAATCACGTCGGACTAAACTGCCGAATCTATATCCATGAGTGCCAAAAGGCCGTAACTCCGGCTACTATATGGTGGCGTTCATTATCTGTACCCGGGCTGTTATCAATCCACCCATCCTACTCTAACTGCATTTCAGGGAAATGTTACATGTCCCACTGCCTTTAGTTACTAAGATGGACAGTGAAGTCATGCACCGGGTCTAACATTTTATGGTATCGCATTACAGTCGGGTGGTTTTTAGTTACTCAATGTGTTTAGTCAGCCGACCCTCTGTCATTTAGTGATGATATCGAGACCCCTTCTAGACATTTAGCACTGACTGATGGGTCCTGCTCCTAGGCGCGATTCATCATCGAGTAAAACCCGTATCAACAACATGGATGTTGTTAGCAAGGGTTTTGGTATTGGAACCATTTTTCGTTCATATCTCACTTAAGTAAATACATGAAAGTACAAACTTATCTAAATTATCTTAAATATGTCCAACAGCGATAAGTTTCAATACTTAAGCCAATGCTTATATAATTATACTTCCGCCGGCAGGCATCTTTGTTGGATGGTCAATTTGATAGTTTGTCTGGAATGACTTTACTTTAAATGTTTTAAGTCAAGTTTGATTGGAGTATGATCTGAATCATAATTATATGATTTTAAGTTTTTTTTACGTTGCAGTATAGTGAAATCTGTTTATCAAACGAGGGTCACTCTCTTGTACAAGGTGACGCCTTTCATCTGGTTGGCACACCTGATTTGTTATACAACCATCGTTGGTGAACCTTGAGACGTTTCTCTGGGCTTACATTATACATTCCATATGTTTACGTAGAACATGGTTTTATCAGGAACCTGGTGGAAAGACAAATATGTTCTCTGACTGCTTTCCAGTCACCAGTAAGCGTTAGAAATATTAAAGGAGGAGGAGGGAACATGATTAAGAAATGTAGGTTTCTTTTTTCTTTAATACGGGTGCATTTATTGACTTTTAAGTAGTTCTCATATATGAAGTGTTTTCCGGCTTTAATCAGTCAAAGCTCCATCAATACTTAGCCTTACTAACAGTGCGTGTTCCTATCACACCGCCGCGTGTTTTCTTTTAATGTTCCGGTACGAGCTTACCCAGGCACAAAGCGTCTTCCGTATGTGTTGTTTTCCTCACCTACACCAGCCTCTGTCTTTGTTGTAGGTCATCTCATGATTTCGTCACCCGGGCAGTTGATTTTTCACCCATTTCTGGTTGAATGTATGATGGGTTATTTGTGAAATAATTGGTCATGGTCCCAGAATCAGGGGTCGTAAAAATGCCTACCCGCCTGTCTTGGACAGGCAAACACGGAAAGGCATTTTTCAATTTGCATCAATCCGTTGGAAGGGTGAACCCCTAGATGATTCCTCATCAGTAGCTGATAAGTAATTACAAACATGACACAAACACTAAATATTTTACAGGTGGATAGTGTTCCATCGACTCCCTATATTTCCTTTATTTATGAATGATCTATCAGTTCTTATACTTTCCGGCATTTTGGCCGTCATCTCCTATGTATATTCCTGGTTTTTCAGTGTACAATCGTCTTTTTGATAAAAAAAAGTGTTACTAATGAAAACATTTATTTCGTTTTGTAGCATGTAAGATGACAGAATCAGGTTTACACTGAACAAAGTGTGACTGAAAGTTTGATAAGACGGTAGGATGAATATTTAGCGGAAAGACAATTTTTTTTCTGCGGAAAGGCAAACCTGTATTAATGTCTTTCCGTTGGAAAGGTGAAAATATCAAAGTATTACATTCACTGATTCGGAATGGTCAACAAAATGTGTTGCAGATCAGGATAATGCGGTAGACCAGTTAGGATAGTTCTGCCCTTGCGGAGGTGTGTGCTCTATAAATTACCATTCTAGTTATAACCGTTGTTCGGGTATATGGTTGCTCCCGTTAACTACTTCACTACTACACATCAGAAGCTATGAAATGCTCAAAGTCTTGATAAACTAATATATAAGACAATTTGACGTTCATGCTCGTCAATTGTGCACATATAATCTAATCATTTTAAAAATAATACAGATTATAAATATCAGCAACGTTTATGGTATAACTACGCGATAGCTGTTTCTCAAGCTAAACCGAATACCCCATGTCCTTATTTAAATAAAGAGGAATTGGACTAATGGACTGTTCTGCTTATATATTTATTATTTTTTTTGTAATTCCTCTTAAAACATGTTCTGATACCGCCTCTGCGATAGATACTTGAGCTTGTTTATCTACCGGCTGTCAGTGAACACAATGGTGTATAGACAAACGGAAAGACCATGCAGCTTAAGGTGGGTGACTGCTTATGTGCGGATGTGGAAAGGTGCAAGGGATTTCCTTTAGTTAATAGATAATATATATCAGAATAGGTCCCTTTAATGTTTACAAACTACTGCTTGTATACAGTTGTTATTTTGACCCCAAGTTTTGTAGTACCGTTACAATCAGTCTTACCTTTATCATAAGACAATCCTCGGAGATGAGAAAATATCGTATTGTAGAATTACTATGACTTCTGTCAAGCAAATATTTCAGTTAGGTATACAACCGGAGGGAACCATGTAAAAGAAAGCATTGAAATAAAGATGGAATACTCTGTGTCTTGTCGTGTTTTATCTAAAGCTTCAGGCAAGGAAGTTAAACCTACTCCCAGTTGAAGCAACATGATCCAATCTCTGGAGGACAGGGGTCAACGAGATAAAATTTACGAATTATGACTCTCGTGGGATATCTTCCTATTTTATGCACCGACTAGGAATAACTTCCAAGCTGAGCATGAAACATGATGAAATAGTTCGTCCCGGAGATTTGATTTGCTTATTTTATTAACCGTCAATACCATTTTATGACTATTAGTGGTTTTCATGTGTTTTATATAGGTGTCTCTGTTACATGAAAGATCTATTTGTTGAGTTCACCTAGTAAGCGGGAGTAAATAAATTGCACGCACGAGAATATAAGATTACATACCTAAAGTAGCAAAAACGTAAGTGGTTTTATGCTACGGCAAAGGACAAATCGTAATAGTAATAGAGTCCTTCCATATGGTTGTACATGTGAATTATATCCCTTTAAACCTCTGTCCGGTATAGCATCATTTGTAAAAAAAAAATCATTTCTTTAACTAGCAAACATATTAACCGACATCTCTTCATGAAATTCATTGCCGAAGCAGATAAAGGGAAGGGATCACCCCCCCCCCCGCTCCCAGCCACAAAAAAAAAAAAAAAAAAAAAAAAGTTTTAACGGTGTTAGGCCAATTTTTGCGGCCTGGGCACACCTCTTTCCGGACCTATGGAACCTTCTTTAAGGTATTGTCATTAGTCCGCCTGGATTGTACCCCTCCTTTTCCTAAATCCTGGATCCGCCCCTTGAATAAGAAAACTCTCTCTCTCTCTCTCTCTCTCTCTCTCTCTCTCTCTATATATATATATATATATATATATATATATATATATATATATATTGAATAGGGAAACCTTTCTATTACTCATACTTACGGCGGCTGCATTGGAACCATGTTAATGCAGTGCATTATTCAGAGTTTGTAATACTGAGCTCTCTCTCTCTCTCTCTCTCTCTCTCTCTTTGAGCGTTTTATGAATTCAGACTCGTTTTCTTCCACTTGGTTTGTCAGTACAATTATGTGACTTGGGGCTAAATAGAATTAACTTTCATTTGTTCAACCAATATGTTTTTTTTTTTCCAAAAATTTATTCCATGATATTTATTCTGTATGGTGCGTATGTAATTGTATTTTCAGGAGACTGGAGTGACTGTGATCACACACGTTGTGGTGGTGGCGGCCTACAGACCAGAGCCGTCTGGTGCGCTCATAGTGACTTGGGGCTAAATAGAATTAACTTTCATTTGTTCAACCAATATGTTTTTTTTTTTCCAAAAATTTATTCCATGATATTTATTCTGTATGGTGCGTATGTAATTGTATTTTCAGGAGACTGGAGTGACTGTGATCACACACGTTGTGGTGGTGGCGGCCTACAGGCCAGAGCCGTCTGGTGCGCTCATAGTGACAGGTGGGGAGCAGACGAAGATCACTGTGACGCGGGGTTAAAACCTGACAGCGAACGAGATTGTTTTAAAGTGTGTCAACACTATAGCAAATAAGTGACTTGGATAACAGGGCAATAGACAGCTTGCAAGCCTATGATTGGACGACGCCTTTGTGCACAGTCCACTGGATTACAGATAAGAAAAGTAACATGTATTTTGATTTGTGGAAACGAAAGTCTACCGGATTACGTTTGTGAAAAGTTTCTGGATAAGCCTCGTGTAAAGAGGACGTGTTCTCTACCTTGTCCACATCGCTGTGTGACAACCAGATACAGTAACTGGAGTTCTTGTACCGGAGAATGGCCGCACAGATATAGGTCACGCCAGAGGCACATTATAATACCAGCAAAAGATAATGGGAAAAAGTGTCCTTCTTTAGTCATCAAAAAACCCTGTATAGAAACAGAAAAGAACGAGTATGTTTTCAAAGTTGGCGCGTGGACGAATTGTACCGAATTTCCCAGGGGACAAAAACTAAAATATGACGCCGCCATCACTAGCACTCTCGGCTTTCAAACCCGAAAGGTCACGTGTATTGACTCGAATGGAAACAGCCGGAAAATATCGTAAGTTAATATCTTTCGTAGGTTTATGTTTCGTTTAATTAAAGAAATAAAAATAATACATAGCATATCAGAATAAGAGGTTTGTTTGCTGTAAGGTACAGATCAGTGCTAGACAAAATTATAAATTCCATATACTGCCTTAACCATGCAATAAGAATTGTTTACCTTTTTGGGTGAAATCAAGGATAAAAAAAAAAACACTTACTTTTGTTTGTTTAAACGTTATTATATTCTAGACGTATATTGTAATATCACTGTTTTTCCTTGGGAAGGAACACGCGAATAGTGTATGCGTGTTTCTCTTCTAATCAATTAAAAATAATCAAATAGAAATTATTTTCTGTACTTAATTAATCATTTAAGAGACTTTAAAACTTCATGCAAAACGTGAACAACGTCTTGAAAAGAAGCGCAGATAATACAGATGAAAGAAAACCAACATAGACATGATAATACTGATGTTTCTACATTTACTTTTGTAAACAGGTTTTCCCATCAAACAAGATTGACTGCTGTTTCGATAGTATTTTATGGAACGTTTCACTAATAACACCTTAATTGAGAGACTGACCCGCCCAGGCGTAAAACTCTCATTACCGCTTATTTCATTTATCAAGTACCAGGTGCCGAAAAGCAATTTCTTAGATAAATTGCTTGAAGATGGCGGTAGACTGAAATTCATCAATTACTCCTTTTTTTATTGCAATTCATTAGGTACAGAAAATCTAGATTATTAAAGTCCTGAAAAGCTTGTCAGAATCAGCTTCAGCAGAAAGGATATAAATACAACTAATATCCAATCAACTTATTGTGGTGTTTTATTATCAATTATCATATCTTGGTTTATACCGTATTCAGCCGACTATGTAAGATTATGTTTTATTATAAATCATTTTATCGTGGTTCATAACGTATTCAATTAGTTCACGTGAAACAATTAGTTCACGCTAAAAAAGTTATCGAGTCTTTTCCTTTTTTTGCACTGAAACCTGTGGCTTTGTTGAATGACAAAGAAAAGGAGAATAAAAATGATAAAATAAATATCTCCAACTATGGATTATCGGAAAAATATATGCTGTCTTTGACGTTATCATTATATTATGGAAATATGGACATGCGAGATATCGAAACAAGCTTCAGGTATCAATATATATTCCATATATTCGTTGTTTTATAAGATTGACAAGACTGCAGAAAAACAGTTATTGCAGATAAAATTCAACTATAATGAACTATTGACAGATCATGTCTGCTAGACTCAATTGGTTCAGGTAAACAGCGACCTGAATATTATTATTTTAGAAAAAAAAGTTTAAAATATACTAACCCCCCAAAAAGTAAGAAAAAAAGTATCCAAGCATGTTACTTTAAAAAAAAGTATATAAAGTGGCAGCACTGATATTAATAAGAGCGGATAAGTTTACTGAGGTTGTCGGAGGATCTGACAAAAAAATCGGGCGTTAATGTGAGTATGCGTTCTAGCGTCAACCCTGCTTTTATTGTCCCTATACAATTTACTCTTTGTCATCACGGTCCATAGTCCGACATTTTTTTACCACTGTTACGCCAATTGTAGTCCTTCATTACTTATTCATTGTCACGCCTTTGCCTTTGTTTTAGTAATCATAACACGCGCCTCCTCGATGTCCCGTTCCGAGTTCAGTTTGCTATTTTGAAACGGGTAACAACTTCAAAGTCTTTTTCAGCTCTAGTGAAATAGGTCATGTATTTAATGTGAGCTCCGGCTTTCGGTAAGGTATTGTTTTCTGTCGGAGGCGGAGAGTGTTTTTTTTACGTGATAGTACGGGCCTGGCAGGGGTTTTCCTTTTGATGCAGCATTAGGAACTCCGATTATGTTTGATGCGTTCTCCTCACAAAAATTAGACGTGAAGAACACGAGGGGAGATGGAGTGTGATGGCGTGACGTCAGCCTGACTTGTGGCTTTAGTTTGTTGATGTTGAGAGAGTCACGTGTAATCTGGACTCTGATGAATGAGGCCACATCGCAAATTCCTGGTTAACATACATGTAATGGGCAATGTCAGGATGTTATATTTTCTGTCCATCAGGGAATTATGTACCCGGACACGGACATTTCAAATAAAATGCAAATCTATACCAACTAAAAATACATATGATAATCTCAAAGTTCCATTTTAAATTTCTTTTAATAGATTATTTGTATTAAACTCAGATACGTTCTTGAAATCGGGTTCCAAATCTCTCGGACTTGAAGAAGGTGGACTTTTTCTTGATTCGGACTCGGGCTTGAACCCCGACTAAGATGGTGTGGACTGGACTGAATCAATGCGAGATAACAGGTCACGTTCCGACTACAACATTTTTTTTTCTGGACAGCACAATTTAAATAATTTAAATTGAGTGAAATCAATTACAGGAAAATGGCTTATGCCAGAAAATTTTGACCACAGCTTTATTTGTGATCTCATACCCCCTGAATATAAACTGAACCATGTTTCTAGATCTCACAGAGAGGGTGGTGGGTTAGCAATCCTGAATAAATCTTTATCTTCATGTCCAGTCAAGTGAAGGGTCGTTTCGGATGATTTAAACACATAGAGACAGCAATGGCACATTGGTCACAGTCTTTAAGAATTGTTGTCATTTACAGACCACCACCTTCTGCTAAAAATGATCTGAATATTACCATTTTAGGTATATTAGTAGCTACCATGACCCTCTCTCTCTCTCTCATATCTGGAAAACTGTTGATTGTGGAGGATTTTAACTTCAAAATCGCTGTTCAGAATGATGCTACCTCTTCAAAGTTTAAGATCCTGGTGTATTTATGAATTTGGAACAGCCCATAGTGGAGCCGATATACTGCCATGGTTACACCTTGCACCTTGTGCTAAGTGGAACTTCAAAAGACAATATTCTATCGAAAGTTGAGACCTGTGCATGTAGACGATTTTAATCACGACCTTAAAATTCCGAACTCTGTACAAACCCAACAGAAACTTGGCAGAGTGGTTTCGTAGTGTTATGAAAGGTCTCATAGACAAACACGCAGCACTGAATACAACAATAAAGAAAATCACAACTCAGACTCGTCGGTATGTAAATGATATCCTTTTAGTAAAAGGGTCAGATGGAGAGCTGAGCAGGTCTGGCGAGTGGCTGGACTGACTGTTCATAAAGACATTTACAACCAGCACAAAGCTGTAGTCAATTAAATGCTTAAAATACAAAAACAAAATAGACTGAAAGAAAACGCAATCAATCAAAAAGAAATATAAAAAGTGATGGATTGCTTGATGCACAGGAAACAATCGTCCCCCTTACCGAAACATGATAATCCTCGTGTCTTTTTTTTTCAAATAAAATAATAAAAATCCGGATTCACTTAAATAATTCTAAGGTTGATTGTGACATAACGGAAGACTGGTAGTGCCTGAATCAATTATCCTCTCTCCCTCCAGTCTCACAAGAAGAGGACCGGAAGTTTATTCTATCAATTGCTCCAAATTCATGCAGGCTCGACCCTATACCAATCTAGATGATGCGAAACTGTCTTACAATGTTTCTTCCAGTTATTACTAAGATTGTCAACTTTTCTTTGCGAGAGAGTAGTGTCCCATCTTAATTTCAGGAAGCCCTCGTTACTCCTCTATTGAAGAAGACTCATTTGGATTGTTAAATCTTATACAATATTCCGTAAATATCAGACTTGAACTGAATTTGAAATCTGATAGAGCGTGTGGTGACCACTAGATTTATCACTGGTGTACGATCAGGAGGCCTTGACGATCCTCTACAATCTGCATACAAACAGTCCCAAAATACCGACCGAAATGGCCTACCAAACAGACTAATATCGAAGCTGCATATAATTCAAAATAGTGCTGGGATAATCACCAGAACACAAAGAAAAAAATGATCATATTTCTCCCACTTTATATGATCTTCACTGGCTCCTTATAGCACAGAAAAATAACATTAATTGTTTTGGTTCACTTTTAAGTGCCAACATAACCAAGCACTCATCTATGTTAAAGGACAATTCATCCGAATAGACCTACAAGAACCTTACGGTGAGCTGAAAGCTTACATGTTAGCACGGCAAGGACCTACAGGACCTGGTGTGGTGACACCTGATGCATCTGGACTTTTATTATTGATTGCTCTTGATTTGGACATCAGATATAGTAAAACTGTGCCGGAACTGAAGACATATTTATTCAGAGAAGATTTCCTAGGGCTAGGTGCAACTTGACTGATACTTTTATATCTTGTGTTCTTTCTAATTGTAGTACTTTCAATATAATTTTTGTAGTTTATTTGTATTGTATACTTTCTTAGTACTACGTAAAGAGCTTCAGAGCATTTTCATAATAAATTCGGCGCTCTATATTTAAAAAAAATGATAATAATAACACTAATAATAAACGGCGAGCCCTTGCCACGACACGGGGATTTTTTGTCAAATCCATATATCTACGTTTTGCCTAATCCAATTCAAGTGAACTACATTGTATGAATAAAGGAATACTTATATAAGAGTTTAAAAAATGGTCTTCTAGTCATAGGATACACAGTAGTCATCTTTCAAGCGAACAAGCTCAGGTTTAATCAGGATAATATATTGCTTTTGTTCCTCGGTTGCCTTATCTGGTTTCACATTAATATAAATTACATTTCGTAGCTGTTAATTAAACAATCATTAGAGTGTGCTCCAATACATCCTATACACATACCGTGTGTATTGCATGTCCATTTCCAGTTCGACCAAACTAGGGTACTGTAGGCTACTCCAAACCCTTAACATACTCGGGGATAAGATGCTTTACTGATTTCTATGATTCACATCGACTGTCATTTACCTTTCGTACGTATTGCACGATAATTAAATATGTAAGCATTGTCTATCTCCTTTACAATTCTGTGTTATTATTTTTTTTAATATTCCCAACCGTCTTTAGATTCATATCAAATCATTATGTTCTTACAAGATCTTATTGTTGCCTTTTGCTGCCAGTATGTTAGATGAAAGAATCTTTTGTTGACAACAACGTGCAAGGTGTTTTTCTGCCATATTGACTCTCTTGCTTAAAAATGTAAGGCGACTGAGAAAGATAAAGGAAATAATAAGCTTCTTTTATATTAAGCTTAGATTACTCTAGTTAAGAGACAATTTTGATTATTAAACCTCATTGTGGTGGATTGAAAGAGACTGCTTTTCAGACGAGATTAATTTCCGACCTATCATGACCCATTGTATTTCTTGCCTGAAACACTTGGTTGTTAAAGTTTTGACTGTCACATTATTTATTATTAGTATACTCGGTTAAAAATATCAATATATTATAATATCACCATATTGATAATAAACTGAGGAAACATTTTCGTAGCAAAAAAAAATCTGGTTGCGCACTTGCCCTCAAAATCACAATTGCCATTTTGTAGTGTTAGTTTAGGCGTTTATTTATTTATTTTTTTTTTTACATTTAATTCTATGCTTCATCTGGTTTCAATTACTCAAATGTTCTTTGTGTCCTAGAGGTAAATTTATTTTTTACTAAAGGTTTACTTTGTGATTGATCTGTTTATTTATGTATAGTTTAAATCTATTTGCAGTAAAAGCGAATAATCAGGTGATGTCTCTTTTATAAACGTGTCAGTAAAACAGTATTACAATCTTTGTACAATATTGTGTAACCAATTTTCTACTAACATAAGAACACTCTACTAAATATAAATGGCATGAAGGAGAATCTCCATTTGAGAACTGTAACGTTCAGAAAACTGTCCGTTTCAGACAACAGTATTGCTGTAATGAATGATTTTGTTATGGTTTAAATGGAAAGCATTTATTAAAAATATAAAGGCCATAAGAAATGCCAATAGAACTAATGGTAAGTCTTTTTTTGCCATGGGCATGTGTGTCTTAACCCCCATTATCAAGTAGTCTTTGAACACAAGGCGCGTATTTCACACTATGCACAGGTCTCTCATGTGGCCTGTGTTTATACCGTGGGATGACGTGACGCGAAGGCTCAAGGTTCGCTGCGTCCCTTGCGGTTTCTTAATTGCGAATACTGCTGGAGGTCAAGTGTCCTGTATCGCCTCGATGACGAACCCAAATATGGTAACTGTTATTCAGTAATTATTTTGTTCAAAACCTAAAGTACAAATATTGTATTTTTTAGCGTCTTTAACAAATTTAGCAGAATACACTGAAAACATATATAAATATCCCCCGTCCTCTTATGGACATGTCGTTTCCTTCACTAGGTGGATATTTCTTTTGCACACATGTTCATTTTTTTATGAGGACAATTGCCTCCGCCAGGAGTTCAGTCCCGTTTGTGTGTGTTTGTGTGTTATTGCGTTTGTTCATAAAATATATCGCTAATGACCCAATATTAAAGATGACATGCTCTTTGGCTTAAGATCTTGGTCGCGGGTCAGTCGTCTTAACGTGAGTCAGACCGTCAGCCTTCGGCCAAAGTCTAGCGCATCATTGTTAGTATGTATTTACTCTGTGTGTGTTTGTTTACAATATAACTCTATCAACCTTGAACGGAGTCTCATGAAATTTACAGGGCACCTCTGGAATAGGTCAATAAAGAAATTAGATTTTTATATTGGCCCGTCTTATGATCCGGATCCTCGGAGGACTTCCAGAAATATTCACAAATGGGCAGTTATATATGCAAGATTGAACATAGGAATATGGGTCAAATAAATGAATGCAAACACTTGTTCGGAAACTTTTTTCTTCAGTGAAACTAGGAATTTGGACCAACAAGTGAATGCAAACATTAGTTGCGCAACACCCCACATTAAGGAACGTCCACATGGCGAAGGCATCCTTTCCTGAGAACGCATATTTCTAGTAGGTCTATAAAATTATGGCGGGTCTGGACCATGCTTGGGTCATACATGTGTAAATATAATGGAAATGCCGTACACATTGTCTTCAATGTTTAGTAACCCAGGGTATAGTTGATCAAGTGCGCCAGGTTCATAACTAGCCCTGGTCCGGCTTACTAGTTTGTGATAAAGAAACAACACCGATGTCGACTCTTGGCGGGCCAGGCCTTTGTCGTGTACTGAGGTTATTGAGATTTTACCTAGTCGCAAGTTCGTACCATAGACGTATCAGAAGTCGTATAGATGCCGTGCCATAGGTCAGAGACAGGTTGTTAATGTTTTGGCTCAAATCCTGTTCAATTTATATGATATGCTGGTTTACACCAACTCATACGTATGCTGATATAATTATTCTCTTACCTCTGAGAAATATCTTTCGAATAGTGAGGCCATCACAACATTTTAATTGAATTAGCCTTTGTTTTTTGTTTTTTTTTTAAATCCTATAGCTTAGCCTTAATGCGTATATCTGCAAAATTCCATTTCGGTTTATGGACTAAGTAACAGTAACACATTCTTCCTCTCATTAATATTCTGGAGTTAACCAGGCTTGGTGTCTACTTCACCTTCACGTCCGGGGTGTGCATTATCATCATTGCTGATCAATAACGCAGAGGAACTCCCCAAAGGTGCACTTGTTTGGGAATAATACACGGCCATGGGGCGTGCCCTTTCCTGTAAGCCTGCTAAGCATTCCTCCTGACCGTGAACAATTCCTACTAATTGTCTTCCGGCTTTAAATCCTCTTGTCTTTCCGACAGTCATTTTTTTTGCGTTAAAATAATTATAGAATATACATTAAAAAAAAAAAAAGACAAAATGCCATAGTATTAAACTAGAACCCTTACACTGACTATCCCACCTATACCGTTTAAGTTCTGAGATGTACATTAGATTTTCCGCATGAGTTCAAACTGCGATAGACTGATATGTAACCAATAATATGGATATGTTGTGTCATCCAATAGGCTCATGCCGTCTGCAAAGTGTTTACGTTAACTTCGAAAGCTTTGAAAGTGGATGAAAAGTTTCCCAGCCATGGTTTTTTTCTTAATGTCAAAACAATACATTCAGTCGAAGAGAATTTGTCCCTCAGCGGTAGCGAGAAAATAAGCAAGGCTATCAGTTTTCTTAATGGGCCGTCAGAAAGATTGGCAAGGAGGATTGCTGAAAGATAGCTTATATACATCCCAATTTATATTATTGCGGCCTCTAATAGTATGTATTAATATATTTATTTGTAACGTGACCCATATATCTCGCGCTTGTTTTTACATTCAACATTGGTGCGATTAAGGCGGGCCATATATAACCTCACCGCGAGTCATGGGTTAATTAAAACAGTCCAGATTTTTTACATTGTTGCACCATTTCATGCGGCATGCTTCTTTGTTGCCTAAAGAATGACTGCATTGAATGTCACCCTTAATTTTCTGTTAATAGTTATGGATGGCGGTTGATGTTTAGGGTTTACAATGAAGTAATAATTTTACATCATGCAGGTATAGAATTTCTCAGTAGCGGGTTATACCGGGGGCATTTTCATGTCATATACCATTTCTTTTATAGCATTCAAGGGTATTAAAGTTAAAAGACAGTGATTCTACATAGAGTTACATATATTTTTAAGGAAGCCTAGCAATCTTGCCGTTATTTAAGCAAAATAACTTTGTGCATTATTTGCTTCTTGTTTCTGTTATGATGAGCAATGTTTTTTAAAGGTTATTTACACCGTAACCGGATTCTGTTACTCAGGGTTAGAGAACAGGACTCATAGGCAAAGGAGGTGAGATTTTTCCTGGCCCCTCCCAAGGAAAGCCCACCACAGGCTTCATGGGAAGGCCGGGCCAAACGGGCTTTTTACACCTTTTGGGGGATCCACGGTGGTATTACCCTAGCGTCATATATACACCCTCTGGCATTACGACCAGATTACTAGCGCCAGAGTGTCATTATATCTATGTCTGAGGAACGCATTAATGAAGATTCAAATATTTTCGTCATTTCTGACAATACTTCATGGCCTACAGGTAAACTGTCAATCAACATAAACCAGACCAGTCGTTAGCATTTTTGTATATTTTCTAAAACTACCAAGCATGAGCGAGAAAAGTTCCGTTTTAAACCAGCACATTGGTAAACCCTTTGGCGTGTTTGTTGAATTTATGACCACTTGAACACAAGCATGGCTCGCACGGGTTACAGGACGAAGCAGCTTACAGGCGGTACAGGAAATGACCCGTGTCCATCGAGACGGTGTTTCAGTTTTGGTTGTGAGCTTACATGTATACTATTGTGTAAATTCATTACTTTTAGCATAATATTGAGATTATGGGCCGTTTACCACGATATGAATGCAACCTGATGCAAGACCACTGCGATACATTCCTAGATATAACTTGTATCACGACTCGAGTAGGCTTACCAGCCCAATTATCCGATTGCCTACTAAGTCAGGTTGTCACGGCTAGTATTACCCTGCAATTGGGGACGATTACACACCTAGGGATCGCAAGGTGCAGAGGTTGCCGGGCCTGGTTAACACCAGGATATAAAAAGAGAAGAAGCGTATGATACTGTCTTGTCACGTGATCCGAAACTGGAACGTATTTCAGCAGATGTCCATATACTTGTCTCAGCTGATATTCAAATTTGAGGTGGTTTCCTCCAACAACAAAAAAATGTTTAAAAAATATGTTATGTACCCCTGGGTAACACTAAACCAGTCAAATTTGGTTTAAATTTCGAGGCCGGGTTTCGCGCGCACGCAGCCTGTCGTTTCCAGTTAATGAGTGAAACAAATAGAAAGTCCTCGAATATATATATATATAACTTCGGCCTGCGTGACATTTCATTACAGGAGCTTGTTACAGAAGTAATGAATCTGGCCGTGCGGGAGGGCTGGGTCGCTCTATGACTGTCACGTCCAGTGTGTTACCTCGTCAAAGATGTCCGTTCACTTGTCTATCACTTGTCCTGTGGCATTACCTAACAAAGTGCAGCCAATATAACCAAGCGAAGCCAGTTACCCCGCTATACAAATACAAACTGCCTCCCATTCTCTCGTTACCTGGTTATTCGTTAGTCATCCCACGGCATATACTGCACTGTAGCTAATTGACCAGGAACCATATGTTATAGATAAGACAGCCCACGGTATTACAGTGTAACAAGGTGTAGCCAAGATTGCTAAATGTAGCCAGTTAACCTAAATGTAACATATTACGTCCGTCTTTTTTTTCTCATTAATAGGCATTCAAGGTATTTGGTTGGGTATCATGAAATGCCATGCAAAAAGACACATGTCAGAACATATGCAAATACACATAACCTACTTTTTTTATGAAACTAATAGCAAAGAAATCACTTAATCAATTCATATTATTCAGCATTTATTTGATTGAGTGGCCTTGTTGCAGAACTCTTTTTTTAATCTAAAATTTTCTGAGTTCATATATATTCTAAGTTGGTCGACAGATATGAGATCCTATGTTTATGTTGATATAAAATATTACAAGTTATTCGAAATTCGCAGGATTGATTAGATTTCCCCGACAAAATATATGGCTGGATTTTAGTTTTTTAGTTCCAATAACCAGAAAATTCAGTTTTTAGTCATTGAGTTTAAGTTTGTAAAGATATATATTTAGACTTCTTGTGTAAACATTTGTAGTGTTTTACTCTTGCTACAGACCCGACGATGGTTTAATATAGCTGGGTATCATCAGCATATAAATTATACTTGTTTTAGGATACTCACACTTTAAGGAGATGTATAAAGTCTAAATAGATCATTGACCTGCGGCACTTCATAAACCAGGGCTGAGGATGAGAGTTTGTACCTAGGATGGTAACACGTTGAGAACAGCCTGTTATATAGCTAAGAAACACATATTCACATAGAGCAAAGCGAGTCGATATATCGATATATATATATATATATATATATATATATATATATATATATATAAGCGAGGTTGGAGCCGGGTCTGAATTGTTTGTATATTTTTTTTTTGTTAATTAATATGTTGAATGATTTTCTGTATACTTGATTGACCGCATAAAACTCCGGGAGAGGCACAGGAATAATGATCAGGTATGTTTGGTCAATAGCAAACACTATTTACAAATAACTTCGAAAGGAAATGCCAGAAAAAAAAGGTACCGGTAAACACGAAAGATGAATCAATCTATTTTTGCAATCTTTAATTTTGTCTAGTTTCTTCACAACGCTGGCGATTTCTAGAGTTAGTGTTTAATTAACATCCGTAGACCTCTTTTCCGTTCACAATGAAAGAATATTAACAACTCAGGTCTCAATCCTTATAACGCTGCTTTGAAGTTATTCTTAAATCCAGTCAGATGAGTTTTGCGTAAACATGATTTTCTTTCAAATATAACCGGCTGAGCGGAATTCAAGTTTACGCTGTTGAAGGGTTACTCCAACGAAGCTGTTAATACATAAACCTTGTCGGGGTCAATGCGCCGTGAATGGCTCAAACCTAACGTAGCTCCATTATTTAGTTTCTGTAGGATACACAACGTGATGTAGAGAATGGTGCATTCTTCACAAAATTAGAACAACTTGTAGAACAATGAATTATATAATTTCCTTTGCGCGTTTCAATCCATTTTTTTTACGACAAACATTAAAAGGTGGCGTGAAGTTAAGAGAATTGAAAGACGGTGAATTAAACATATAGTGACCAAAAATTGTGTGTGAGAGAGAGAGAGAGAGAGAGAGAGAGAGAGAGATGTACAATAAGTAATGTCAGTTAATTTTAAATGGATCTGAGCTAATTACAAAACATTTACCAGACAGAACAACCTTTCAGGTTTATCAAATGTTTGATAGGATATTTTTACGTGTTTATCGATCACTCTAGGTGGTGAACACCTCTGATGGTTTAGATAGATATTCCCTAAAAGGAAAATCCCATTCTAGTGGTTGGGTTAAGTGCATAAATTAGGCTGTTGACTTCAAGTCATGATGCAAAGGTCCCCTTTGGCAAAGAAGTACCTTAGGGCCATAGGAATGAATTTATCCAAAGACACAAGTTAGATCTCCCTTAGTATGTGAAATATATGCAAATTATTGAAAATGACCGCCGAAAATACTCCAAACCTCATATGCTTGTTTCTGTTACAGCTATAATGACAATTTTTGTGTCAAAAATACATTTTTTGGTCAAGGAATCCAATGGAATAGGTTTCAAGATTGAGGAAACAATAGTTTTCTCCTTACCATGAAAATCTGGGTTAATCAGGAACATTTGATTAAATATCATTGTTTTTCTTCCATCATGGTAACCTGAGACACATCTTATCTATATAGGGAGGTATTAAACAGCCGTGAATAGACCCTGTAGACGAACACAATCCGCAATCGACAAATATAGAGCATTAAACCACAGCAAATTTAATGCGTTAACAAGAGAATTACTGGTACGTGGCACTTACTTAATCTTAGTTTATGTAGTACAGGAAGGCTATGCGGTTAGCTTAGATAAACGGTTTGTTCTTTATTAAATACCCAAGTGAAATACCAACATCCTTGGTCTTGCATCATTATATCCTCACATGGTTTTATAAGTCGACACACATCGCTGTATATAAAACCAGCAAAATACATTAGGTCTTGGTTGCGGTTTTTCCGCATATACTGTCAGTCCATGTAATACATTATCTAGGTAATATGACATTAAATGACCTTTCTCGACAGTACAGCATGCACGGGATATATACATAACCAGAGTACCTGTACACACAAGAATAGGCAGACATTCATGTAGCAGAACACAATAAAGTTGCCAATTGTGGTTCCTTTCCAGAATCTAACATCTTGATTCGACAGAATATATTGCTTGAAACACATCTTATCTATCTCAAGATCCATCTCATGATGGCTAACCCATATTGGAACATGATCAATGCTGAAAGCACAAAGGCCATCAGTCATTGACACTCTTGGTGTTTATGCTTCGCCAATTAGTTTAGGGTTTCATAGGGAACCATCCTGAAAACTTTGTTCACATTTTTTCACAAGTAATGTCAGGAAACTGAAGGAATTAGATGTCTTATATTTAAGATGTGGATGAAATGATTGTTGAAGTAATGGTGGCAGTGCTGACTGTTCCGGATGTGGTGCAGGTTATAACAATGTATCCAGTATTGTTCACAAATTTGACAATAACGCCACTGATTATCAACATGTTTATGATGCAAACATAAAAACTTTCAACCCAAGTATAAGGACAGCAAGAAGGCGAGATGCCAAGTCCGCCTAACAGGCTTTATATCTAACTTCCGTGCTATATAACATTTTGCACTAGTCAAAACAGAAAAGCAGAAAGTGTTGAATGTGATGTCTAAATGTTATTAAAAAAAGTTCAGAATTTGATAAATTGTAACATTATTACTTTACATGGATTGTGCAAATTGTTATAATAACGTTTGCTAGGCACTCCCCATGGTAGAGATGGCCCCTTTTATTAATGTATAGAGCCAGAGGACCCGGGGAAACTACTGACCTGGAAAGGGTTTTATCACCTATTCTCATAGCTGTCCTGGGAATTGAACCCGGGTATAGCCAGCACAGAGATCAAAGTCTATTACCACTCGACTCCTATGTTCCGTGTTCTCAGTGATTAGCTCTTTTTTTAAACATTGCGTCCAAAGACGTTTCTTTCCATTGCCTAAAATCAGCCATAATCCTCGGGCAGAAGGATCTCACATGTACTCCCTGAGGACCCAGTCACCTCCCGATCCACATATGTTCCTGGTGTTTAATGTCCATGGGGAAGTAAATAATTTTCATCTCAGTAAGATCCAAATTGAAGAAGCATTGTAGTGTCTTTCCTCATATAAAAGAGATTAAGACACTAATTTACTTATATCATGCAATGAAAATACATCTTAAAACTGGAAATGCACAAGTCGTGGTAATGCGTCAGTGAGAATAATATGTCATTTAACCTTAACAATACTCCTGACAGACATAGCAAATTAAGTTATCAGTACCTGGGAGCATATAAGTGTTCAGAGCTTACACCAAGAAAATATACCTTTTAGATCCATCAGTGGAAAAAAAATTTATAGAGGGTTGTAAAGCTGTCCATTTGTCAATGATTCTCCAAAGTTAGGTAGTCTCTGATGAACTTATTTAGCAACTCCTATTCAGTCATGTCGCACCAGCAGCCCCCTGTTCCTCTGTGTAACCCTTTCAGGCATAGGCGACGTTGATAAACAGCATCCGCGCATTCTCTCACGTTTCCAATCAAACAAATAATCTGCCTTTTTTTTCAGAAAAAAATTAATCTATCGTGCTAATAAGTTAAATAAAATGTGCATGTTATATTTTAAAAGTTGGTCACAACTAACCTGAAAAAAAAGGGCTAAAATTAATTTGACGTCAGCAAGACTTGCCAGATTTATCATTCAAACGGCAAAGTTCCTATAACATTAACAGTACTGAACATTTTATTTAACCTATTAAAAAGATATACGTTTTCTTTAATGTTTGCTGTGGTACCACGATGTGATGATTCCTAGGCACAAAATTCATTAGTTTTCATTGAAGTACAATGCTCCAAAGTTTTTTTCAGGGTCACCCGCCGATATTCTGCAGATAAATTTGGCAAGTAGGGCAATTCCAGGTCCCTTTGGGTTTTTAGGGAGATTTCTAAGATTGTAATACACGTTGTGCTTGCTCGTTTGAATTTCAACGGATATCAGGCGGTTATTTAGGTTCATTAAAAATATTAATAAACACCAAAGTCCAGGAATCACTCCAACCTAAAAGATCAGAGGTTTGAGGATTTGGCTTCAGAAGTATACAAACATTCTCAAATGCAGTTCGACTAAGTCTGTTAACACGCAATGTTTGGCCAAGTTTTTCAACTTGTGACTGTCCAGTGACAACTCTGATAGTAGTACTGCCTTTCTGTGCATAAGGAACTTTTACTAGTGTGATTCGTGCAATGGACTTCACTATCCAGAATGCTAGATTCTGTGAAATATGTGCTTCCAATTTTATCAAATGCACATCTTAAAAAGATTATGTGTTGGTTATATCACACAAGACCTGAAAGTAGTACATTGAAGCTCAAGCAGACGATAATCTTTTGTTGGCAATAAAGAAATTCTAATGTCCACTTTGTACGGCTGCCAATACCTCTGTGTACTCTGTCTGTGACATAGTGAAACCTCTGTAAGCCGTGCAATACGTATGGTTTTATGGGGTATTAACCAGATATTGTATTCCAGAACATGGTAGTCGATTCGGAAACTTACTGAGGCAAGACCATGGACGTGGGATCTTATGTTCAATTAAATTATATCTGATCATTATTATAAGCATAATTATATATCATCGAATAACATTCAGCTTATTTATTTCTCCACATAATACAAAAATGTTAATCACTTAGTTGTGGTTTTATGCTCTGTATGCTGTGAATCGCACACATCGGGTACATATACGCTGTTATTGAAATGCTCCCCTGTCTTTATCAAGATAATAACAAGAACAATAATATAATACAAACCAATTATAGATGTTAAAAGTTTTCATGATAATACTTAAATTTTTTTTAAAATTTGCATACTGTCCCCATAATTTCATGGTAGGTTGAATACTATTACTTCATTACTTCAACAATCATTTCATCGACAATAAAACAACCCATCTAATTCCTTCAGTTACCTGACGTTACTTAAAAAAAAAATAGAAATACGAATCCAGTTTTCAGGATACGTGTATTTCCCTATAAAACCCTATTGCTAACTTGTGAAGCATTAAAATAAAGAGTGTCAATGACTGATGGCTTTTGTGTTTTTGGCATTTATCATGATTATCAGCTTTTAAGGGTGGGCCATCTTGAGATAGATAAGATTTGTTTCAAACAAAATATTCTGTTGAAACAAAATGTTAGATACTGAGGAGAAACTACAGCTGGCAACTTCATTGAATTCTGTTACAGGAATGTCTTCCCATTCATGTGTATACTGGTACTCTGGTTTTTGCAAAGTAAATCCCACGCATGTTGTGCGGTCAAGAAGGGTCAGTTTATGCCGTATTACCCAAATAATGTATTTAATGAACTGACATTACATGCGGAAAAACCACAACCCAAGCCTTATGTATTTTTGCTGATAATAGAGCATCGTGTGTGAGTTTATTGAACCGTGTGTACTGCCTAAACTCAGATTAAATAAGTGCCACGTACCAGTCATTCTCTAGTTAATGCATTAAATTTGCTGGGGTTTTATGCTCTATGCATGTCGACTGAGGATTGTGTTCGTTTACAGGGTCTATTCACAACAGTTTAATACCTCCCTATGCTAAGCACATAGATAAAATGTGTCTCAGGTTACCATGATGGAAGAAAATCATTGATATTTTATGAAACGTACCCCCAATTTTAATGGTAAGGAGAAAACTATTATTTTCTCAATCATGAAACCTATTTCACTGGATTCCTTGACCACAAAAATGTAAATTTTGACACAAAATTTGCCATTATAGCTGTAACAGAAGCAAGCATATGGGGTTTGGAGTATTTTCGGAGGCCATTTTGAATAATTTGCATATATTTCACATACTAAGGGAGACCTAACTTGTGTCTTTGGATAAATTAATTCCTATCACCCTAAGGTACTTTTATGCCAAAGGGGACCTTTGCATCATGACTTGAAGTCAAAAGTCACTTAACCCACCTACTATACAGTTACCCTTGATTTCAGCGAAGGCTCTGTAGTAACAGGCAAATATATACTGCATGAAAAGAGGAACAAAGACATAATTCACATATGGTTCAGATAGTATTTTAAGAAGCAGAAGGAAGGCATGAGAGTATTTTATTATCTTCAAGTGTCGGATTGACCGCAGGTGAACTACAGATATTCCGTAAGCATAACATTACATTTGTCTGTTTTCTTAATATTATAAATGCATTGTGGAAGAAAATTTTCTACCATTTAATTACCGCATTAGAGTCGTGCATACCTGATTTATACACCCCACACAGAACTAGCGCTATTTAGGCCCTCTGACATTAGAAAGTCTGTACGACCATGCAGCGTCCTGGCTGGTGCCTTTTCAACACTCCTCGCACTCTATGACGATGCAAACATGTTCGTCATTTTTTGACAACTCCTCATGGCCTATAAGTACGGTGACACTTGACATAAACCAGACCAATCTTTATCCATTTTAGCAAACTTTCTAACAACAACTACTCTGAGCAAAAAAGTCCTATACCACTCAGTATATTGCATAGTTGTGGAATTTCTGGCCGTTTGAATACAAGCATAGCTGGGTTACTGGACGATAACAGATAATGACACGTTACCATAGAGACGGAGTTTCAGTTTAGGTTTTGAGTTCACATACACTATGTTGTGTAAATTCATCATTCATAGCTTAATGTTAGGATTATGGCCTGTTTACCAAGATATAAAATCAACATGAAGACCAGTGGAAGACCACTGTAATGCATTCCTCCGTATGGCTTGTATCACGACTCAAGTTAGGCTTCCTGTTCCAATACATATGCCCACTAAGTCGTATATTCACGGCTAATACAAAAAATGTATAAAGCGTGTCAGCACGAGTGTGAGTGATGCCTCGGATGTTAAGAAAGGTGAGATCAAGTGCTGAATGTGAAAATTTAATCCTTGTCTTTTATCTTCCAGGATGTGTGAACCATTGCAGAGACCTTCAACAGAACAAGTGTGTACAATACAGACGCCGTGTCAGCTTTCTGAGTGGTCGGCGTGGTCGCTACATCCTCACTAGTTTTCTGCTGGCTTCGGCTGGAACGTCAGGTTTCATCGCACTCGAAGCGTCCTCAAGGTATCACCAACAGCCGTCCAAGAGTGTCGCCATCTTGAGGAGGAAAGAGGGTCCACTCTGGAAGAGCTGGGCATATTTTGCAAAAGGTAATATTAATCGGTTAACCACAGAAAAGGCGTTGCTTGTTTACAGTGTTGTCATTGAATGCTTCAATGTTGTTGATATATTTCGGAAACTTTAACTCTCAAAGATTTTAAGTGTGCTTTGCGTGGTTTTAGAGGAATGATGACCGTTTATACAATATGAACCCTTTGTCTGTATAGCTTCAGTAATGACATGTTTAGTACAATATTACACCGTGCCTATTTTATTTCAGGTATGAGTATATAACAGGAACCTGGGGTCCGTGCTGGACAGTTGATGGTTTGTGTGGATCAGGCTTCAGAGAGAGAAACGTCATCTGTGTCCAAAAGAATGGTAACATATCACCAACCCTCTCATAAAAAAATAGTGAGAGAGAGAGAGAGAGAGAGAGAGAGAGAGAGAGAGAGAGAGAGAGAGAGAGAGAGATCTTCAATAGTGAAATTCGACTCCGAGACCTGGAAAATTTCACTTTGTCTCTTTATCAGAGACCGTCCGCTTCTTCATAATATTCCTGCAGTAGTCAACTTCGAATATTTATTCGGGTGCACTAATATATTATGCTTATTAAGGTCATCCCTAAAAAAATCCGGATCAAAGTAATCCCTTTATATCCAAAGTTATCTATACGAGTTATATGTGCGAGCTGATCTAGCTATAAAGTACATTTGACTCGTACTACGTAACATTTTATCGTGCAAAGTAAAACTTTTTGTCGGGGTGGACGGAATCAACCAAATATTTAATATACGACTCTAAACAAAATAACGACATTTTTATTTTACCATTTGAACTAAACGGTACATGAAAATAAATGTTTGGACTTCCACTAAATTAGATTTGATTGTGAATGACTAAATACTAAAGAGACGAACAATCTTTGGAAGATAACGTGTTTAGGTTTTGTGATTGCTTTATCTATGTGCTTGATGATGATTTATCTGGTAATCCATTCATCTTTTGTCTCAGATTCAGTTGTCGTGAATCCAATCTTGTGCCTTCCACCCGCTCCGGTATCAATGCAAGCCAGTAATGTACCGTGTCTCACCGAATGTCTGGTCACTGATTGGTCAGAACGGAACACATGTCAACCATACTACTGTAGACGGCATAGATCTGGCACCAAGAGAGGTGGGAGCGTTTTTTAGTCTTATATCTCCTTAAAGATTCCTTTGATCACCCGAATTGTATATCTGTACGAAAAAGTGTGTCACTTCATGGACGAAAACGTCTTCTGTATTTCCAAAGTTCTATCTTCTGTAATGATATCATGACGCCCTCACCTCCCGCCATTACATCTAGAGAATGTTGGCGAGAGAGCGAGGTCTTACTGTATTAAACTACTTTACGGGGGGTCTCCTGGTAAGGTACATTTACCGATACATCATAAAAATATAATTGACATTGTTTTTAACTCACATGTCTGATCACACTTACATGTAGTTCATAGAGCAAGAACTCGCCAGGTTCTACAAAACCTTCAGACAGATAACGATCCCTGTCCAGCGCTGAAAGAGACACAGCCGTGTGTATACCCTCTGTGTTATACTTGGAAGATCGACGAGATGGAATGTTTCCCTAAAATAAAACTGATGC
Source organism: Sipunculus nudus (assembly GCA_026874595.1). NCBI lineage: Eukaryota > Metazoa > Annelida > Sipuncula > Golfingiida > Sipunculidae > Sipunculus > Sipunculus nudus. Next base: position 32,656,874 of record CM049317.1, on the reverse strand, counting down.
TGTGTGGCCCCGGAACGATGACGAGAAGAATCACGTGTGTCGATACTAACGGGGTGAGTATTAACATTTAATAAACTGTTGGTATCTCAGCATATTGATCATATTTAGCTATTTACCTTCCAAATTTCCCTAAAATAGACTAAGAGTATCTTTATTATAGTGACTAACTTGTCCTAATCTTTCATTATTTGCACCTGAAAACCAGCTTAAATTCATCTCATATATCACTGACGATGCTATTATATAACCAAGAATGGCTACCAATAGATAGCGCAACGGCACAAGTGTACAACTGAACATTTTATTGCACAGGCCATAGAAATACATAGGAATAGCATGCACATAGATAATTTGTAAATTAAAAAGCGACAAATAAGACAAAAATGTGTTTTTTTCAAACCCTACTTACCACATAATTGGTCAATATAATCAAATTGTGTTTGTTGAACTTAATATTTGTGATGCCACACTCTATGAGAAGGCCTGAGATTCGGAGTAACAAATTGCTCTCTGTTGCTATCGATACACAATCGTAGTTACCGTCAGGTGGCGCTGCATTACCCCGGGGGGTAAGTGAAATATCTCCGGATATAGGTGAAAACATGGGAAATTCTCCCCTTTGGACATACTTTGCAGAATTCCTGACAGTTCAAGATTAAAAAGGTGCATATCTGAGACGTGGCCACAGAGAAGACAGGTGACAAAGATCTCTTGTGACCACTGCCCATTATAAGATGTCTCATGGGAATTCACATTCCCTCATGTCTGGTTGCTCGTATATATATATATATATGTGTAAAATGGTTTGCAACAGTGTAAATTGTTAAAATTGCAGATTGGATCCAAATTCCGTTTATAACTGGTTTTATAAAACAAATATGTCCAAAATATGCCATCCGTTTCATTCACTTATTATTCCCTTATAAACAGATATATGAAATGTAAAACAAGTAATTGTTGTTTAATAGTAATTTTCATTTTATCTTTTTTTTTGGTAAAAATATTTGAAATTTTACATCGTCCAATGACTGTTATTCGTTTATTACAGGAGAGCGTGAATTCGTATTTCTGCTTTGAGACTCGGTCGGAGACGAAGGTTGACTGTTTGATCCCGTGCGCCAGTGACTGTGTGCTCTCTGACTGGACCACGTGGTCGGGCTGCTCTGTGTCTTGTAATGAGCGGGAAGACGTCCGGGTCCGGACCCGACACAGGATAAAAGTAGCGCTTAGTGGAGCCGGTCAGTACTCAGGAGAGCCTAAAATAAATAAAGAAAACATGATAAAACTAGAAATCACCATTCTAATAATTGCAGTCATCAGCCATGTGTATAGGCGTTCACTTTTTCGGCCCATATTCCCTGGTTCATTCAAGCCTTGGTTACTTTATATTTGTAAATATTCCTTGATGACGTTACTGAATCCGGATCAGGTTTCGGATCCAAACCAAAATGTTATCGTTTCCCCGTTGACCCATTTCCGAAATGTTCCACATACTTCATGAGATTCCGTTCAGGATTACGTGAATTAGGTTGGTAACAATCACATGAACACACATAAACACCCAAAAACACACATGTAGGGGAATATGCTCCTGATGGAGGCAAAAATTATGTCCATACGGTAGGGCTCTAGGACAACTACCCCCCAGACAATTACCCCCCGGACAATTACCCCCCGACAATTACCCCCTGGACAATTACCCCCCCCCCAGACAATTACCCCCCGGAAAATTACCCCCCAGGACAATTACCCCCTGGGACAACTATCCCACAGACAACTACCCCCCAGACAATTACCCCCCGGACAATTACCCCCCGACAATTACCCCCTGGACAATTACCCCCCCCCCCCCCAGACAATTACCCCCCGGAAAATTACCCCCCCGGACAATTACCCCCTGGGACAACTACCCCACAGACAACTACCCCCCAGACAATTACCCCCCGTTCAACTACCCCCCGGAAAACTATCCCCCTCCCAGACAACTACCCCCAATGGTTTAATAAAACTTTTAAAGTACACATCGTACAAACTAAAGGTAATATATCCCGATTGTAAGTAAAACTAATACTGGTGAGAATATATTTGAAACCAAGCATAGGTACATACATCATGTGTCTCTCAGATGATTGTATTGTGTATTGTAAAAAACACATTGTTAATATATTGTAAAAAGTCCATTATGTGAAATATGCTTAAGCTTTGTAAACATATGTTCAAAAGTCCATTATATGAAATGTTCATTACATGGGCAAGTTGTAGGCAATGCCTTGAAGGTAATCTAATGTGGCCCTGTTTCCGTAGTCCTGCACAATGTTCAATATCATCTGGTGACGATTCTGGTATACCCACCCATTCAAATAGGGAATACCATTCATTCTGATCCATTCTTACCAGTCATAATAAGTAATATAATGATAATTAATAGCATGATATTATTATTCAAAATGATTTTCTATTTATTTTTTGTTTGCAATTAACTTTATTTATTTTTTTGACATTCTGTGCTACTCATTAGCAACACAGAATATATTTAAATGTATAACGTGTACTTTAAATGTGTAATTTATACCATGGGGGTAATTGTCCAGAGGGTAGTTGTCCGGGGCGTAGTTGTACCGGGGGGTAATTTTCCGGGGGGAAATTGTCCAGGGGGTAATTGTCGGGGGTTATTGTCCGGGGGATAGTTGTCCTGTTGCCATACGTTTTGCACCTTTAATTGAGCATTATATTTACGCATTTTATCGCTGGATAAGTATAGATATATAGTAAAAAGCTTGTGGGATACATTAGGATGTAAGTGCTGGATTTTAGTGCTTCTGTGTTAAGAACAATTTATGTTACCACTTAACAAGCTTACACGTAGGTCGGTCTCGGTTAACCAAGCCGGCACACCGAGGCACTCTTACGCTAAACCAGTCAAATATTAATTAAACCCATTTCATATGGCAAATCAACTCTTTCTGTAACAAACCCCAAACAATTTGTATGTTCATGCTGTAATAAAAGGTATTTCTTTATCGGTTAAACCAAGTCGGTTTGAAACCTTGTCCAGAGTGTATTTCAGGCCGTTCTGCTACATGTCTTAATGCGAGGATTTTAGTGCGTGGTGCTTTACGAGACATGGACATCGGCCGTGTTGACACCGTTTGGGTTATTATAATTACGGAAGTGTTTAACTAGTATAATCACAGTTTCAATATAATAATACACGAGCTAATCAGAATATATACTTTTAAAACATGGAATTATAAATAGAGATATTGATATAATATTTATTTTTCCGATCATAACCCATCTCTTTCAGGAGGTCTCAGTTGTCCAGAACAGCGCCACCTGGTGGAGACAGAGACGTGTCACTCTCCTCCTCGTTTACCACTGGCCGACTGAATCCTGGGAAGAATGTCAACTCGTCCGCTCAGACAAAACCTGCGGAATCAGAAATCGACGTAGGAAAGTCACGTGTTATCAAGGGGAGAGCGCAGTAAGCAACCGGAAGTAAATAAACAACATACACTAGATTTGATAGAATAGATCTCTTGCTTACACATATGCACATAGCAGACTTTAACTGCGAAATTGAGCTATTTCGTCTGAGAAATGTAAATAATAATAAATATATAGATAGATATATTTGGAGCAAAAATAGAGTACGTATCGACAACATCCATTACAAATATAATAAACATAAAACATCTACCACATTTAATATTGTGCCAATCCTAATGATTTTTTTTTTTTTTTTTTTTGCGGCGTTATATCTGTGATGCAGCATCGTAAATAGAAGCAGAAATTCATGCACATGTTTGCTTGGTGTTATTACCTGATAAATCTGTTATTGGGTTTGTTGAAGATATATGAATATGAATATGCAATGAGATCATTCAGCGATAATTGTTATGGCCAGTTCAATATTATGCAAAAGGAAATTTTTACTGAAAAGAAGGGACCGGGGATTATCCAGTATATTATGCCGTCATAACAAGAGAGAGTCAAGGGATCGCGAGTCACAGGTTGTTCATAGAAATGACAATGCAACTGGTTCGGTTCATTCCGGTCAAACAGTTTTAAAGACAGTATAATCTGTAATCTGTTCATACGAGGCAATAAAGCTTGGCCCTTGTGAGATTGCCAGACCCAAGTGCATGAATAGTCGCAGGGGCGTGTCATTTGCTTCTTCAGGTCTTGGCCGTGCGTGTCAACAAACATTGGTCTGGGTGACAATTAGAGGGAAATAGGGCACCAGCCTACACCGGCCTTTCTATCATATTAGCAATAATTGAACTTGTTTTGAGGGTTTTCACACAATTAAAAAACCATCGACTCCCAACAAAACACGTTATTTTGAATTTCAATCCATTTCACATCTATAACTTCTCCTGTCTACCTTCTACCACAAGGTATGAAACCTGTCATCTTGGAACGAGAGGTCACGCTCAGACTTCGTCTTGAATGTAGATGAATATTCATATATTTAAAACACTAGACCCAGTAATGAAGATGTCAATAAAAACGCATGTTCGTTAGCGTAAGAAGGTCAACCTAAAGGCCAAGTGCCTGGTATTTATTGTACTATCATCTGTGTGTGGAAATCCCAAATGATGAGCCTCGTTATGATTGACGGATAACTTCCTGTCATGTGTATTGGAACAACACTACACCATCCATTTCTGACGTCAATGCCCTTGTCTGGGGAACTGTTCTCAGAGCCGGTATAACGGTATCTTTCGTATGCGCCATAACGTACGTGTGTCTAAGTGATCACTAAATATATTCAGATGTATTCAGATATTTAGATCTTACCATACCTTTACAAATAAAATATCTTTAGTTACTATTTTGAAGTATTAGTACCAGGGATATGATCTAACATAAATAACCACTTTTTTTGTGTAAAAAAGTTTATATTATATTTCATGGTCGCCCAATATTTATATTCCTGTTTTATTTTAGCTGCCTGTCAGACGACAAGCCCGTACCTGAGCAGAACTGCATCATTCCTTGTACAAGGAGATGTCGCAAAAATTACCACACGGCCTGGTCGCCCTGCAGCGCCACCTGTGTCACAGGTTCTTAGATATATTATTTCTACTTTATACAGAAAAAAAACCTCAGTTTAACGACCACTTCAAAATAAAAGTTCGTTTTTTTGCGTTTTACGTGACCTCGCTAAAACGACCACCTCGAAAATATGACCAGTGTATCAAGGACTAGTTGGAGATCGTAATTTGTAGGTGTAACTGTATTATTAAGGTCAGCAAGGGGCGCATTATAACATTTTAAGAGCTGTAACAGTCGGCCGTCCGCTCAAGTATTTTCAGTGATGTATTACATCACACAGAGCCCACAATAAAACGTACAAAAATTAGTTTGTTACCATAAGACGTTGTCCATGTCCCATGCATTCTTCTACTGAGCAGAATTTGATAAAATTTATCTAGGGTTATGATAACACCCGAGGAATAACACATAAAACTTTTGGAGGTAAGCTTGTTCAGTTAACTTTTTAATTCAACGGATACTGTCCCATTGTTACATAGGATCTTTTCATTATAATAGGGCTTTCGACAGGTGTTGTTTGGTGCTTTACTTTAGAGGAGGCCTGGTATAGGTTTTAGTGCCGTAACTACAGGGTACACATTATAGCCTTATGTGACCCCCTGGTAGAGTTGATGTCTCCAACAACACCATGTTTGTTTACTATACTTTACCTTCTTCCTCTGAACCCTTGGTACAAAAACGTCACAGTTTTGATCTTTATGGTGCTACAAACAAGGGCGACCCCTCTCAGCCAGAGGTTGAAACAAGACCGTGCCTTGGATTACCGAGATGTTCCGTGTATCGTTGGCAGATGTCGCTGTGGACGGCGTGTATTTTACCACACGCCAAGAAACGTTGTGGGCAGGGATACAGGGCTAGAGTTTGAAAACTGGAGAGTTAGACCATGTTCTTTTGCCCTGTGCATTGTGAGAAGCTTTAGCATCGATTTGATAATCGTTTCATATATTTTATGTTTAATTCTTGATTCAATTATTTTTTGGTAGTGAATTTAAATATCCCTTTAATCAAGGGCAAACATTTAATGCCAATATTTTCATCCCAAACATTACATCTTTCACGCATGGTTATATACCAATAAAGGAAGATCGCTGTATATTGTGAGGTCACAAGGCCAACGGTTAAGGTCATATGACTTTCTTCTTTATCAAGCTTCTGAATACATTTGAAGCAAACCTTTCATTCCAAACCTCTCGTCCTTCACATTTGGCTCACTTACCAGTAGAGGAAGAACTCTATAAGAGTCATTAAAGTGGCATACATAAGGGTAAACAATAAGGACATCTTTACAAATATCGTTAAGTCCAGAAACTCATTACAGGGTAGGATTGGGGCAGTAAATATCCGGTGTGGATTCCCTAAATACTACTACAACAACTGGAACGAATAATGTGATGCCTACCAAAGTCAACGGAATATAAACTTCAATATCATAAATATCTTACCTACCCGTTTGACCAGTTGAATCTATCCAAAAGTATGACCTTGTGCGAGCTGTAGTTAACAAGTATGACTTAGTTAAAGCTTTAGTTAATACCTATGGCCTAGTAAAAAATGTAGTTTACAAGTATGACCTATTTTGCCCTATTGTTAATTCGTACGACCTATTTGAAGCTGTAATTACCAAGTAAGAAATAGTTTGAGCTGTAGTCAACAAAATAAAAGCTTGTGTCAATTATCTTCCTTGACAGGAGTATCAGAAGCGGCCTTGCCCGATGCCATGTGGTCACCATTCCTGGCTGACGTCAGCATGGAGCGACTGTAGCGCCATCTCTCAGCCGCATCACCATCAATACCCCTCCTGTGGTCCGGGGTTACAGTCCCGCACCGTGCGGTGTGTGTTCCAGTCCCCGGGGATACAACCTGTAGAAGTCGGGGAAGAGAACTGTGACCCTCTGACCCTGCCATAGAACACCAACTCTTGCCACCTGGTTGTGTGACGTATCCTTGGAGCTAGTGGTCTAGTTGTCCACCGGTAGGTGTCATTGAAGTGCTCTATTGGATGAATAATAATGTGACGGTGCTAAAGTGTCTACACTTGTAACACTAGACTTCTCAACTTAATGTTTGCTAGCAAAACCCCGCCCTGTTGACGCAAACTGGAAAATGTGCCAGTGACTTGGCCAAAATTTCTCCTGAACCTCAAGGGCGTAATCCTGAAGAACTTCAAATGATTGTTCTCCTTATCTGGATATAACTCATCACACTTAAATTACGGAAGGCATAATTAAAATCATAATTGACTACTATTTGTTTTATGTTCATCAAATATTCAGGAAAAGATCCAAAACAATGAGTTAAATATTGATTTTATTTACCTCGCACGTCATAATTTAATTGACTGCTTAAGCAATTGTATATCGCTAACAAAAACGTTTAGTAAATGTTTCACCGTAAATCAAGTTAATCTTTGGGTCTGCGAAAATAAACAGAAACCTGTTTCAATTCAAGTATATTAAATTTAAAGAAATGATGCGAATGCCATCAAAGCATGATCCTAGAATTCACTTAACTGTTTAGGCAACGGTTTGTGTCACATATCCAGTCTACGTGTCCACATGTCTTATTTTAGCCGTGCTCCAAGGACAAGTTTCGATCTCGGGCGAGGTCGATTCTGAGGAAGGCTTCCCGCGACAAAGAGCCGTGTCCTCACTCCGTGGAGGGAGAACCTTGTATCCTTGGCAACAACTGTTTTGATTACGTATGGGAGTGGTCAGAATGGGGGCCGTGTACACTCGGGGAACGTGCCACGTGCGGTTCAGGTCAGAGGCAAAGGGTGCCCGCATGTCGTAGAATTGCGGCAGGGGAATCTCTGTAGGTCTCTGTGAAAAAGTAAATGTAGTTTTCATCAGTATTGGATATAATACGATTAATAATAATAATAATAATAATAATAATAATTTTGATATTAATATTAATAATAATTATGATAATTTTAAATATTATTATAATAATGTACATGTTTGATGCATATGTATGCAATGATGAGCGAGGGACATTACCTAATTGTATTCCTTACTGATGTCACTTTATTAAAACAGAAAAAAACACAAGATTTTTTAAAAAGCCATTACTGAAAAAATATATGAAATATCGGCTCAGAAAATATTCCAAATATATGAATCTTCAATTTACCTTACTGTGAAAATGCTTCAATTGGCGGAGATATCGCCGTGATTTAATATTCCGAGGATGCTAGGAAGGTCGAATTGTCTTTGTAGTGTTGGAACATAAATGTGTTAATCATCAATCTTTTACGCACTAAATCGGTTTTACTGATTAATTTGTTATCAGTTTTAGGAGAAAGTGTCCTGCTTTAGAAGCTGTGACTGTCATATTTCTCGTCCTTGCAGTTTATCCGTGGGACCTCACACAAACAGCCTGAACTCCCGTGCTTCATTAATATATTTAAATGAGATTTGGTTTTCAAAATACACACACGCCACCTATTGATAAGGCGAGTACTACGACCGTTGGGACATTTTAGTACACGGCTTTATTTGGACAGGCGACCAGTGTGAAACCAATTCTGAATAAACAGCAAGTTTTAATAGACAAACCATACAAGAAACCGTGTCAGTGCATCGAAGTTGAGCAAGCAAGCGTGTTACAGGCACCGCTTCAAACTCGATCTTTGACACTGTACCCTATCGTTGCTAAAACAATACGAGCATTTTTAATTATAAAACTATGATGCAAAGGGTACCTATGATCTATATTCCGAGCTGCCATCTCTGTGCTAATCATATAAATTATTCTATAGGCGTTAATTTGACTCGGTGTTTTCGCCCGTGAACCACCGCTTCGGTGGCCATATTCACAGGGTAAATATGCACCCACTGACTCAGGTCGCGGGTCGTAACCATGGAGACGACACACTTCGCTGACCTAAAAACTAACCTCGGAGCGGCCAAGCTGTGTGCATGTGCAGTATAGCCCATGTAGCGTTGCCTTTACATGTATTAGCTCATCGGAAGCCTGCTCTGCACGTGATTAGTAGCTGTTTTGCAGTTTACGTTCAGTTTTATATAATTAAGAAAGTTACAGACCTGTTTTCACCGTTTTTAGCTCAGCTGACTTTCAGTCATGCTGGGCTATAGCGATGGGTCTTTGTCTGGCGTCCTTCCGTCTGTCCGTCCGGCCGTCCGGCCGTTAGCAGGGCACAAATCGTAACCGTAGGGGCTAGGGCCATGAACCCTATACAGTCTTAGAGGTTATAAAAAGATCTCCTTGCAAACCTGAAATTAGGTCACTGCGACCTATATTCTCGAAGTTATGGGGTGTGTTTGCACCCCCCAGAAATAACTCTTTGAGACAAAATTTTCATCCCAAACCTTCCATCTTTCACATACAGCTCACCTACCAACAGGGGAAGAACCATAATTTTTTTAGGTCAAAAGGTCAAAGGTCAAGGTCACAGGAGCCTGTGGATGCATTTTAAGCCAATCCTTTCATCCCAATTCTTTGATCTTTCTCATATAGCTCACCTACTAAGTTGGAGAAGAATCCTATAGATTTTGAGGTCACAAGGTCAAAGGTCAGGGTCACAGGATCCACTTCTTTGAAAAGGTAGTGGACACATTTCAAGCTAGACTTTTCATTCCAAACCTTCCAGCACTGATATCGCTTCTCTGCCAACAGGGGAAAGACCTGTTGATTTTGAGGTCAAAGGTCAAGTTCACAGCACCCACTTCTTGCGTGGAGTCATTTTCAGACAAACTTTTCAATCTGTACCTTCCATCTGTCATATATGGCTTACCTACCAATAAGGGAAGAAGCCTATTGATGTTGAGGTCAAAAAGTCAAAGGTCAAGGTCACAATATTTAATTGTTCTAAATGCTTGTGAGCATATTTCAAGTGTAACTGTTCAACCCAAACCTTCAGTCTTTCACATATGCCACATCTATGCAACACTCAGTTAGACTCAAACTTCATATTTATGGGTCTTTTTGCTTGAATAAATAACTTATTGATTTTGGGGTCAGCTGGTCAACAGGTTAAAGTTTGCAGGTCAAAGTTATTCACCCATTGGTTGCCAAGTAATTACACCAGATTTAAGTGGTCAGTAGTTACTCATCATTTAGAAAGAATCCAGTTGATATATGGGCAAAAGGCCAAGGTCATAGGTCAGGGATGTTCACAATTACTTATTTTATAGACCATCTCTATTTTTCTTGTTTATATAGCCATCCCACTCCAGCTGGTACATCTCCCTATGTGGCTGTAATTGTGAGTGACACTGGTGACATATGACTCCCTTTTGTATCAGCCTATTAAGTGATAACGCTCAATGATAAGTACCTCGTTACTCCATAACAAAAACACTGTTGTCAGAATGCTTCAGCCAGGCATTAAGACTATGAGAGTATAGTATTAAGGTTTAGCTACTGCTAAGATGATGGGAACATTTTGCAGTTTATTTTATGGAATCCTAGCAATAAACTTAGTTTCCTAGATATCTGAATATTTTAATATATATCACCACATATAAAAGCAAGTGTTTGTTCTCATAATATGTGGATGTGTACCTTGATTTAGGATGGCTTTTTGTTTTATTTCAAGACTCTTAGTCATGCTTTCTGCATTTCTTTTCTTTCAGGTTTGGTAGTTTACCTACCCTGCTGACCCCATTGAAAAGCAGAGTGATAATAAAAAATATTGGACTTACACTTTTTACAATTGCTTATCTATAAATCTGATATGAGGGCCTGGACATGCCTTTTGAATTATTTTGGGCATTTATTACTGGATAATTTGCCCCAAATTTGGTCTCTTATTGGAGAATGTGGGATATCAAATGTCATACTTGTCAGAAATCTATTATGTCTGCCAGTTAGCCATCTTAGAAATTCTTTCTTCCGGGCAGTTTCAGTAATTTTTCTTTAATGTTTGGTCCGATTAAGAGAATGTTTGTTGTTTGATTTCAGACTTGTCAAAATTCCAATATGGCCACCAGGCAACCATCTTTTAATTCCTTTTGATCATATTATCTCAAGAACAGTTAAAGTGAATGCAGTTGGATGTATATTTATGTAATCTTGTAAAGGATTGGGCCAAATATTTCTGAATAAATATTACCATCATTTATAAAAGTGCAGTACAGTTGGCTTGTATTGAAAAAAAATTCATACAGAAGCACCTGTTTCTCAATAATTCTTGCATGTATTTCCTTGATTTTTGCAATATATTTTGATCTTATATTTGCCCTTTGTGGTGTTCCTTTTGAGACTGACAGGTTTCAAGCAAGCTGTTGGAATAGTTCCTGATAGCTTAACAATCATGCATTTTCCTCAGACCATCAATTCACTGTGTTTTAACCAGACATAGGTGATATATATATCTGTTGTCATAGAAAATTTTCAACAAATTGGCAAATTGGTTCTTCAAAATTTGTCTGGAAGATGTGAATCTCAGTCCATGATGTCACAGGTCATGCTTGGCAGCTGAGCGTCATGACCCATGGGTCACTTGTTTTTATAAAAAAATATTAAAATACCGTCACGGTAAAAGGGCTTTCTGACAATATTTACAGCCTGAATAAGGCTCATCATGCAGCGCTCAAGGCTATCGTAGTTGGTCAAAATAATGTTCTTGGCCCTGTGATAGGTTGCACCATCCCATATAATTTATTTTTAAATTGTTCTTTTTTTCATATTGTAGCCATATTTTGGCTATTTCATCATCTGTTTGTGTTGTATTCTCGTGTACATCCATAGGGGTTGACCTCGTTACTGACGGCGCTCAGGCCTCCGCGCTCAGGAACCAGCTGACGCTCACAAAAATGTGTACCCTGGCTTTGCTAAACCACTTTGAAATCTGATTTTTTTCATAACCATATATTTTATTGTGCTCTTTCCTTTGAGTATGGTCAGTTTACCGCTGTCGGTAAATTTTCCTACTGTTTCATGGATTTTCTGAGCGGTCCCCCTCGACGTGTTAGTAGGTCATAGACATGCTGAAAGCGGCCATTTCACAAGTAACATGACAATGGTCATATGATTTAATAATATCCGTTGCCTGCTACAGATGACAGGACACAACTATGAGTGGACAGACAATTTTATCATACTAACATTGAAAAAATAATGGCGTCTGAAAAATGACCCGAATCGGAGTACATCTGTGGGCATTCATGTTTGTTTTTACCGCTAGGGGTCGGGGCAATCGCCCCTCAAGTAAACAAAGACCACGTGCCGACGCATGGGAGATCAGGCTGCAAACACGCGCATGAAGTATGCGAGGTGCCGTGTGCAGAGGACTATCATGGCTGAATGGAGCAGTTGGTGGGCCTGTAGCTAAACCTCCGGGGAAGGTTAGGTTTTAATCTAAAGTACGGATAATGATAATCCGAGTAGGTTTTATATATAAACATTTAAACAATGATAGATAATCTGCCGGATTCCTGTAACTGATAACTTTAACTTTAACTGTAACTTTAACTGTAACTTTAATACTATTTTCACTATATATTTAAAAGAATTTCCAACATAGGTGTCCAGCAGCGCCAAAGACATGTGGTACGCAAACCTACCAACAGGGGTCGCTTGTGTCCCAAAGAGCTGGTTCAGTCCGTTCATGTGTTTGTTTGTCTTGCAACAGTTGGAGTTTCAGTCACTGGTCTCCGTGTCAGACGCAGGTGAGACTGATGATAATACGATGACGTAACTCAGGAGAATGAATCTTACAATTAGTTTTCTGCTTGAAAGAGTGTTTCAAAGTACAGTCCTTGATAATTGTAATTGATAATTAGCTATATGCTTTTTCAGGCCAAATTATATTTGAAAACAAACAAACAATCAACCAGAAGCATTAGTAACGATGTGGCTATAAGAAGATGAGACAAAAAATATTGTTAATATTAAAAAATCGTATAAAGGCTGTTGATATACAAAATTACAGTAAAATACATATTTTACCTCAAATGTCAGACCTAAACAGTCATATTTCTTATTTAAAAATAAGGGATAAAATGTTTATACTGTGGATTGAGATAAGTATACTCTGATATCGTTATCTAACGTTAAGAACAAATGGATAAGCTAGTCACGTGGCGCTATTGGATCGTTTTATATTTTCCAATAATATATACATTGTTGTCTCAAAGAATACGGGTCCCTTTATATATGTAGTTTTATTCGTATTTCATCACAAAGAATCATGTCAGATTAAGTGTCCCGGCGAATGTGTGATATCGGAGTGGTTGCCATGGAGACCTAGTCACAAATTATGTGGTCTAAATCTCACAGGTAAATGGTCCGATAAGTCTGAAATTTTCAGTTATTTTCTGTTTTGTTTCCTCGGTAACATAATCTCTAGTGTATGAAAGACAGACCTGTAGTAATTAAAGATGCAAAACCTCCCGAAACCTTACATTATGATGCACATATCAAATAATTTCTAATATTATTATGCCCATATTAACTACACGAACGACTGTTTAAAATACTATCAAATAGACATTGGGTATTTTGTGTTACATAACGATGGTTACAATGAATGGACCCTCAGGTTAACACCTCTGATCCTTTTACTTTTCTTTAACAGAAGGTACACAGACCAGAACGCGCTTCATCATTAAGCATCCGTCGACAACAGGCCAACCGTGCCAGGCCCTGCTAGAAACCAGGCCATGTAGTACGCGGGTCTGTCACAGCTTTCACTGGGCTACTACAGACTGGTTAAGACAGCACAGAGAGGTGTGGTGTAAGCGGAACGACGGTATCAGGACATATGGTAAGTATTATGGTTATTTTTTTACTCGTTTCAATTTCGGAACCTTATGCTTATTTTTTAGACATCCCGATCATCAATTCAATGATTGGAATCTGATGAAAACAGTAAAACATTCTTAATGAATATCCACCTTTTTTTATTATAACGAACACTCATGAGTTCTGAAAAAAATGGTTGGAGATGTGCCATGATTTGTAGCAATTTTCTTGGTGGGTTCGTTTCTTGGTATTAGTAATATACACCCATATAGCCATGTTTGGCAATGATGTCCAATAAGGATAGAGTCTACTTTCGTATAAACTTGCGCGTACATGATGATCTATGTAGTTCATTTTCAAAGAAACGTTGGGGGGGGGGGGGGGGAGTCAAAAACACTTTCAGATATAAGACAGGAATGATCAACTATCATTCATCACACTTTATACTGTATGTTTGCAGTATAAACATTGCGTGTCTCGCTTTACTGCCGGCCATATTGGTTCATACAACATTAAACTATTAAGCCAATTTACGGGACACTTCAATCATGTAATAAGCGACCTTCTGGTACCACATAAACTGAAGTGTTTTTTTTTATATTTACAGAAAGAAAAGGACCCACATAAAAATAATTTCCTACTTATTCATATCACGGGAGAAAGCATGTCCTCCGTCAAGTTATAAGTCAAATGTTATGAGTATTTGTGACTAATATTTCAGGTCAGGGTGGTTGTGACAAGTCCACGAAGCCGTCTATTTAACGTCTGTGTCCGTCCAGTTGTCATCGTATCCGGTTAGCGTTCTATACCCGGAGTGGCCAGTGTGTGTGTCGTGAGAGATTGACGCCAATCTACATTGAAAGTCGCTGGAAGAATGTGCCAGGCTGCCGACGCAGGGAGCAGGCCAGATAATGATTACACCAGAAACCTCACGGACAACGGATAAAAAAACAATGCCTGGTTGGTTGAAAGGGGAATAAGATGTGTTTGTTTTTGTCTGTGCATAAGGGTGTGCAAAAGGTTAAAGATAACAGACGAAGCCTTTACGAAATGTTGAAAGTAATTTATAATGATACAAAATACGCAGTCAAGTATCTCTCGAAAGTTTCAAGAGGAAATCTAGATTTATTAAAGAGGTATTCAGTTAATTACAATATACTGCAAATCAAGCATGTGTTAGTTGACTTATTTATTCTGATGCAGTGAATAGAGCCATGCATGGCCATGACGTGAAAACGACCTAGAACATATAGATTACTCGTAATACTAGGCGGGGTGCCTCTATTGTCTGTGCCAGACGCTGGACTGATTGACATATTTACAGTGTATATGTAAAGGATAATGGATTGTCATTCACAGTGAGACGATGAGGGTTTTAAGTTTTTTCTCATTTTATATACAGTATATAAAAAAGTGCTTAGTCTTCATTTTGTGCTTATATCTCTTTCAGAAGATATATCTCTATATCTCTATCATAGAAAAATATTTTTAGTACATTTGGGGGTAGGTAATGCCGACTTTACGGTTTTATATATCTCTATATCTCTATCATAGAAAAATATTTTTAGTACATTTGGGGGTAGGTAATGCCGACTTTACGGTTTTATATATTTTAATGAGGACCGGAAACTCTGATAAATAGAAAACGACCAATCAAGACAGTTTGGATTATGAGAAAGTTTCCTTTAAATTAATTTAATTGGATCACTGTGTGGTTTGTTCTTTATTCAAGAGATGATAACTTGTTTGCTGATCACCTTCGCGTATAGCAAGAGTAAACCAGGTTAATCGTGATGAAGCAGTGGTGGGTGATAACTTGGCAGTATGATTTACGTGAACACGATGCACATGTAATACGTGATGCCCTTTCAATGCCGGGACCATTGTAATACCAAATTCTCAAGTGTAAATATTGTTAAGATGAATTTTGTGCAATTTCTAAATGATGAGTAATCCAATTCGGATATATTTTTTTCTTTTAGAAAAACGGTTGTTTTTTTTCAATGTGTAAAATCTGTAGATTTGTATTCCGATGTTTCCTAATAATGCAGAGGTCGGCGAGATCCTTATCCCTCTGGCTTCAGTATATATATATATATATATATATATATATATATATATATATATATATATATATATATTTAATATTTTTGTACAGAACCATGTTAAAAGTTGATCTTATTGCTAATCGACAGTGGCAAACTGCATGAACCGTCCTCCCAAAGACCAAAACGTGGCAGCCGTGAGAACGCCTCCCCGGCGTGTACCTACGGCCCCGTCAACACCAAACTCGTCATCGCTCACATGGACCAGAAACATTAAAAGTACATTATCACATCTCATGCACTCAGTCAACACCATGTGGTTTCCTAATAACACGGACCGATGTTATAGATGCCATCATGTAGGTGTTTCATATAGAAAGTTGTAGACAGAAAGCAGGAACCCTTCAGGATTTATGTTATGTAAATATCAAATTTTCCAAGGTAAGAATAATAGGCTAATATAATTGCTATTGTTTATGCAGACAATAGACCCTTATACCGTACTTTCAGCAACTTTAATACCCTATGTATATAAACCGTGAATATAAACGCAGGTATAATGTTTTCCTTTCGATACACCTTCACGGTGAATATTATTCCGAAACATGGTTCACGCATTATGAGGGAAATGTGTTGAATGTAGTATATTCGAACAGAAAATATAACTGAGAATTTCCTGACAAATAATAACAGAAAGGTTTTTGTTAATTTAATTCCGTTTTCATAAGAAAAGTGAGACAGTCTCGTGGAAGATCATAAGTACATAAGAGACCACCTGAGGTTACTTATTTAGCAGCAGTTATAATTACTTGCTTTAACTGTCAATGTGATTAACGGATAAGGACGAGACTAAATATTGCTCTTCATATGTCCACGTGGGAAGCGATAATGGTAATGACTTCGAAATAATTTGTCGCTAGAGGTTTTGAAGAAATTGCTATTTTGGCAGATTTTCAACCAAGAAATGTAATGTGATTTTGAGGACCGAGGTAAGTCGAGTAGTTTAAATACTGTAAACAGAGTAAATGTATATATTTTAATACTTTGATGTTACACAGGAGATACTTAGTTACAGCTTAGCTACGTCTAAAAGGTGGCTTGGGATCAATATTTATTCCGCTCGATAACCTTTGGATCGATAATCAACCTGCTGTTAAAAGCAAAACTGTGGTGCAGGCTGTATTTATTTAAACCAATTAACAAATTAATATTTCAGGATGGGCAGCTGGAAAAGCATCAGGTCTTGTACAGAAAAACGTGATGGTAGCGGAGGACAGGACACTAAATCTGAAGACTGGTACAGGAAATAGAGACAGGACGGGCAAAGGTAGAGCGCTTACTGCTGGAGGCAACATTTCTTCACAGAATGGTGATTTTTTTTATATTCTTTACACTCTAGGGACCGCCAGGTGGGAGAAACCTAGTGGCAATGCAGAACTCTTAATATTACTGTATTACTTTCTATAGGGCAGTGATAAGTTGGTTTGATTATGGACCATAAATATAGCTGAATTTCAAATAATCCAACGTCCGCGTAGATAATCGCTATACAACAGGAAGATTGCTTACATGCATGCAAATGGTAACCGTATTCCAAACGTGTGCCTAAACGAAAACTTGAATCTATCACTTTATCGTATACTGTATCTAGAAATAGTTTGCTGCAGTGCGAATATATGTGAGGCGAATTCACAAGGAAGCACACAAGGATTTATTAAACACTTACCTATGCCTCTTACACTAAGACAAAAATAATTAAAAAAAATCGGTTTATATATTTTAGGCTGGAATCTCATAGAACCTTCATCAGGTTTCCTATCCGGATCGTTGACCTTATTATGATACAGATAAATTAGTCGACGCTCTTCAAGAGGGGACACCTACTTAAACCTCCTTTTGGAGTCTCGGGCTTCATCACAGCACGGTAATGTCATCAATTTAATCAGAATAATTAGTTTTCTGCCAAGATCCATATATCATCAATTCTTGTGTTTAATTCCCAATATTTCCAAAAGTACTGTAACATTACTGTGTATGTCAAAACATTTCATGTAAATTCGTTCCAGAAAGTGGTTTTGAAAATATACTTCGTACAAGCAAGATTAAACTTAGCTTGAGGAAGCCCTTATATATATGTTTGACCGACGTATGCTCTTGCCTGGAAACATAAGATCTTAAGTGAGTCTTCACTCAGAAAGGCTTTGAATATTATAATCATCATCATATCAGCAGAACATATTTTAAGAAGCATTTTATCTTGTTCCATATTTTTTTTTATCCATTAAATATAGTTTGTCAAATTGCTCCGAAGAATAACATACACTATATTTATTAGTCACGTTAAGAGTAGCAAAAACGCAGTAAAACGTGAAAAGGAATTTGTGTTTTTTTTTAAGAATGTCTTAATTTATCCTTTTTACATTTCAGTCAAAATGACTAGAGGCCAGCTGAACAAACCTGCAACTGCTGTCAATCCGTGAAATGAACAATACAGAATCGTATTTCCACATCAGAGGACGCGGCATATAGCGTTATCTGGCCGCATATCCTCACAGTCTATAAAAGAAAAAATGAGCGAAACAATGTATCAATAAAATGTCATGTTTATTTATTTATGCAGATTATATATAAATGGTAATGCATTCCCTGTTGAACTGTTGAACCTGCAAACAAGTGTTATTATGTGCCTTCCTTTACTTCAAAGGTTGAAAGAGTTTTTGAATATTTCGTCAGGTTTCAAATACAAAATGAAATAAATTTATATTGCTCCCGTCATTACTTTTTTGGTATGATTTACATTACTTCTCTATTTCACAATCCTGTACACGTATGTGATGACTTTTTGTGAATTTAATAAATATAAGTTTACATTAGCTGCTGACTTGTTCGTTTCTCCCTCGAAATGGGGTGCGAATGAATGTAACTTGGTCAACTTGCCAATTTAATAAATAATTTTTATTTTCCTCTGTATTGTATCGACACTGAAGCATTCACATAAAATGTTGTAAAGTATTTGACTTTGTATTCCAGGTAATGTTTTACTGATAACTTTCATTCATTAAAATTTACACAAAGGTGAATGAAACTTCTTACTCTCGGTGTTAGAATTTTAGCTGCTGACTTGTTCGTTTCTCCCTCGAAATGGGGTGCGAATGAATGTAACTTGGTCAACTTGCCAATTTAATAAATAATTTTTATTTTCCTCTGTATTGTATCGACACTGAAGCATTCACATAAAATTTTGTAAAGTATTTGACTTTGTATTCCAGGTAATGTTTTAATGATAACTTTCATTCATTAAAATTTACACAAAGGTGAATGAAACTTCTTACTCTCGGTGTTAGAATTTATAATTACGGCTGTCAAGTCATTTCTTATCTCGTTCTGATTTGTTGGTATGAAAGTGTATGATTAACCGGCTTGTATGGTCAATGGGCAGACAGATGTATATGATCGGATGTTCCTCATGACCATTTTTTACTCGCAAACGAGTGCGTAATAAGGGTTTCCTTAGTGTTACAGCCCAGGAACTAGTATGCCCACACCCAGTATATACTGGGCCTTGATGAGACATCGTTACTTAGTCTCAAATCTAAATTGATCTCTATGATAGCTTTATATATCACATAGAGTAACACAGCATTCCAGCTATTATATAGGCGGTCACCTCCCTCCCCACCTTAAATATGAAAAAAAGGAATGATTAAAATAAAATAACCCGGTATATTGATTTAGTCTCTTCTGAATAAAGTCTAATCACTCGATTTAAAGTCATTAATGTTCATTAGACTTCCCTAATCACGTAAAAGAAAACAGAACAATTGCCCTTAACTATATACATTTTGCATATGACAATTGTTTTAAAAGAAAGGATGGTACTGATCAATATTTTTTTTGAAAACGTGTTAATATTTCGTAACAAAGAAGCACTTACTTTAACATGCAGTTACGTTAACATGTCAGTGAATATTGCGCACGCGTGTTTAAGTCCTGAGCGAGTCCTAACATGGGTTTCTTATATGATGTACGACTGACTTATCGCACGCTATTCACAGACATGATAAAAAGTGGCTAAAAATAGGGTGTCTAAATCCACGAACAATTGTTGGAAATTTGACTTAATGTGACCCCTGATATATTCGAAACCAATTTTCCATGTCGAAAAACGGGAAGACTGTTTAAACCATGTGGGAGGGGAACGATTCCGACAGTGAAAGGATGTAATCATGTTGTTCAGCTAATATCATGCCGATGACGAAAAAAACTTGCTAAACTTGCAAAACCGGAAACCAGGTTAATACGGTCCAAATGGCCGAAACCGCAAGTACAAGGGCTATGAATCTCGAAGTAATGTCGTTCAAAAGATCGGGTTCGGCCCTCGAGTGACATGGCTGGGTCTCCGCTGCTGGGATCGGTGAAGGGAACGTAGGTTGCTTCGGGCTTTGTGGCTGTGGATGCTGTAGCTTTCCAAAAGGACAACGGCTCGGGATGAACAAGTGGAGCCCCCTACGGCTCCCTGCTTGGCTTGGCGTGTCACTTCGACTGTTGGCTCAGAGAACATGCTTAAGGAGCGCACAGGGCTGAGGTCTTGACCGCAGCAACCTGTAGCTGCTCGATGAGCGTATACCTCTTTTGGCTTCAGTTAATATCAATTTCAAGACGCCTTGCCAAGTCTGTGCCACAGGGGTTATTGAGGGTAATGTACATCAACGGGCAATGAATAACCTTCTAACGCTTATAATGTCTGATTGTAGGCCCCTGGATGCTGAGGAAAGCTACAAGAATGTATAAATGTGTGTGTCTGTTAATGTACGTACTAATAATAAATACGATCTCCCATGGTGGCGTTTTTGGGACACCAAATAAAGCTGAATGCCAAATACACAAAACAGGAACAAATAAACAACTTATTTATTTATGTCTGCTTACCAAGGCCATGGACCAGAATACATTTGGACGAATCGAAATATCTCATCGTAACTTCTTGTTTGGTTTAATGTTACAGAGTTGTTACCGCAAAGGTCGGCCTATGGTTACCGATGTCAATACAGGAAGGGAATCAACTTGCATCCCCGTCCAACTTTGCATGATATATTGAAGATATAGATTGTAAATAAATGTTAAGAGCTTATAGTATGAAAATAGTTTTTTAATATGAAAATATCAGTCATCTAACCAACAAGATTCATAATTGTACCTTTAAAGTACAACAGTGTTTACATAGAAAAGAAACCATTCATGAATTTTGCTTGAGACAACTGAAAAACTCAAGATAATAAATCATACATCTAAAGCAGATCATAGATAAAGAAAATTTATTGTCAAAAATTAATTCCTTTTTCACCACTTCTCAATTTTAATGTCAGCTGTGGAAACTTTGTCTGTTCTTTATGTGTTAACATTTTACAAGAATACTGTAAACAATTCCACAGAAGTTAACGTCTTAAATTTGTTAAGTAATCACCAACGGTGTACTTTTGAACCGGGTCTGTATCAACCGTATGCACTGAAATATTAGCGTTGGTTTTAGACAGAATACATAAAGTTAATTCATGATACTGCATACCTTGTAATGGAATTTATCTTCATTTTATTCAATAAAATGAGAAACTGTTAATGCTTTTTCAATTCTTAGTCAATATTTATAAACTCATTAATTCGCAAGAATATAAAACGTGTAAAGTCATTACATCGAACTGAGGTGATTTTACGTGCATAGAGAAAATAGTTTTTATATATTTCTGCATATTAGAGAAACAGAAAGAATATTGCTTGTATCCAGTAACCTTCGAACTGGAAATACGCTCCTGTTTTGTGACCTTTTCGGTGGTAGTTAACCGTAGATACTGCTAAATATGTAGTGCTACGAAGACACATTGCTCAGGGGAATATTTTGGGCCAAGCCCTTTGTGTTTCCGATAGTTCAATCTCCTTTATTGTTAGTTCCCAAACGTGAGAGTATGGAGAGAAGAATAGTGGTAGATTTGAACTTTTCTCCGGGTAGATCACAAAATGATGGGATACCCAAGCAATTTTAAAACTTACCTATCCATCAGTAGATGATCTGGTAGATTTGGTTAGGCAGAAGGGGAGAGGGTTTTTATAGTTCAAAAGGGATTTGAAAAGTTCCTACTGGCAATTACACG
Source organism: Sipunculus nudus (assembly GCA_026874595.1). NCBI lineage: Eukaryota > Metazoa > Annelida > Sipuncula > Golfingiida > Sipunculidae > Sipunculus > Sipunculus nudus. The sequence goes on along the minus strand of CM049317.1, from coordinate 32,634,913 downwards.
TAGATCAGAGGGATGATTTATGGAGGATGTAATAATTATGAGAGCACGCTTTAATTTATTATTTGAGGAAATTGTATAACCTTGAGGAATATGTAAAACAAATGTCCTTCTAGATTATGTAAATATAATATACACACGCACACATACATTTGCACAAGTATGTAAAATGTCGTAAAAATTTATGGATATCCCAGAATACTTCTCCTGTGTTGGCGTCAATGACATGATCCCTATCATTTTGTATCCCGAGTTTAACCAGACATGCGGCACCTGGTTGTGTGTTCGTCCAAACTGATTGCTAATACACACGAAGAAACCCCGAAAGGCGCACTCGATTTAGATTAATACTAGGTCAACTCGGTATATTAAGCCTGCAGAACGTCACCCTGGATGGGGACTGCCCATTAAAAACCTCTCAGCTTCGGCAGATATGGACTCACGATCTCCCTGTTTTGAGTCCTATGCTCTACCCTTGGGCCACCGAAGCCGGTCGAGCAAATAAAAACATAGCATGTACTGTCAAAGATCTCGATTACTGGATATAAACTATATTAAACCGAAAAATAGTAACCTTTTTATTTCAGCGGGAGTCTTTAAATATCATACACTCCCTGACGTGTCTGGGGGACGAGTTGTTCTCTGAATAACAAGCGGCGAAAATGCACGATTAAGTTTAAGTTCAGTTTAACTTGTGCATATGGTTCGCTAAAAATTGTATTTATTATTATTAAGATGAAGGTTATTAGAGAAGAGTTGCTTTCACGATGTAATTAAACCGGATGTGGATGGAGGGATGGTCGCTCTGTACATCTGTCTTAGCCGAATCGCCATTTTCACGTGAAAACTGAAGACCAGTGTTTTAACTGCATTTGCTAATGTTTAACACTTTTAGAGTGCGATTACACAAACTATTTTCAATATGTAAAAAAAATCGCAACACATCGCAGCGTTCTTGACAATAAATGTCTCTTTTCTCACGCAGTGTCTGTGTTCTAATGCGTATGTGTGAAGATTCATGTGTTTAATGCGAAGTGATCAGATGTTTTTAGGCGATTTCCAATCGCGAACATACAGAAACGTAAAAAAACGCTAAAGTATGGGGCCGCTTTGTCGATAGCTTTGGTAGTTTGTGTCATTGAAAGAAAAGGGTTGGTGAAGTAATGAACGGATTATAAAATGAAGACTTGATATGGATTTAAAATCGGTTGAAGGCAGCGGCAAACAATTATACATACGCTTTGTGATGTTGAGGATAATTTATTGATCCTAGAAGCGAGAATAATGAGAAGAAGTGAGAAATTAAACGCAAATGTCCGGCTGATAGCAATTTTATATATCACACTCTCATTATATATGGATCATGCGCATTCATATACATACAATATAAAAACGAAATGTGATGGCGAAGTGTTCTTCCATTATGACAAATAGGTCAAATACATGATGAATAAATAGTGTTGTCAAGCAATGAGATAAATGTGTGACACAATGTAGACATTGTTGAGCTTTTCGAGACCAAGGCCCGCTGCCTGATACTATAGAGGGTTAATTATATTTATTTAAAATATGTACACCTCTCAAGGGATCGTATAAAACAATTTATGCTAAACATACTTCGACACAAAAAGCAATACAGAGTATAAGGTAAGGGTAATTCTCCGATAGACTGAGGCGACGTGATAAACCATTTATCGCAAATATGTGTTTCGGCTCGGACATGTTTTATTGTAGCTATATTATGATTCCTTTATTTCTGAGAGTCCTGCAACCTGTACATTCACCCAAGTACAAAAGAACGTCACAGAAATACACAACACCTGCCACCTGTAATTTTCCAATTTTTACGCATTTGTTCTCTCTTTTTGAGACCTTCAAAGAAGTGTTTGTCTGTTTACAGGGCACAAATCGTAACCATTCGACCTAAGATATTCCCACATGCCATGCCGGAAGGTCCATGAAATATCTCCTTGAAAGCCTATGATTAGATCTTGGTTACCCATATTCTCTGACCTATTGGCCTTATAAATACCCACGAGAATTATTAAAAGTTTGATACCAAAGCTCAAGATCTAAAAAAAACAGTGCATTGATCTTCCGTCCGGTCGCCCGTTAATTGTGCACAAATCGTAACCATAAAGTCTAGACTCATTAACCTCGTTATCCTGAAAGATACTCATAAAGTTGTGCTCAGACACCTGATATAAGGTCATTGAGACCGATATTCTTAAAGTTACGGGCCGTGTTTGAGCACCCCATAAATAATTTAAAATGCAAGAATTTGTTAGATTCCTCAGGAATGGCTGGAAGGCTTGTCATTAAATTTGGTGTGCTTGATGAACAACTTAAGCTAATATGCATGACTGATTATACCATCAACATAATCTTAATTAGTTTTCTGTGAAAGGACATATTGTCATCAAGTCATTTGGCTGAGCGTCATGTTCCATGGGTTTCTTGTTTATTTTTCCAAAGACCTACAATCTTAATATTTTGAGGAGCCCCGCCTTTATTGAGTTCGGCGACACATTAAACACTAGCACCCTTACCCTCATTGTCATCGTTTATCAGACCATCGCTCTTCAAAGTGGTGTTACGTGGGACTAACATTACACCCGGAATCACACGCAACCAATTCAACTAATGATAGAGTCACAAGTGATTGATAATATTTATAATAACAGAATCATTATTTACAATATGTACAATATGTACAATATCTCCCCTTTGGGCTGTTTTCATGTAAGCCAGGAACATGATATATTAGTATAAGTATTAGAATCTACTTGTTTGCAAATATTCCCATGGTGGGTGTGGCTATGTGGCTCGTTACAACGGCTACATAGTCAAGAAAATTGTAAAATAAAAAGGTTTATAGCAACGGATCAGCTGGTGGTTCCGACAAGTTACCATGACAACACACTCATGTTAATGTTTAAAATTTAAAAAAAAAATCCCTATATATGTTACTTAACATAATATACATGTCAAAGTATCCATATTAAAAAATGACGAATATATGATATCCTGACAATGAAACAAAACAAAATCAAAGTGATTTGAAATTTAAATCTTTATTTGTATGGGAGCTCTTTATGCAGGACAAAATGATAATCATTCTAAATGATTGTTCTCTTCTACCATTAACACCGTGTGTTAGAAAATAAAACATTCCCTTTGCTTTTTAGTTTTCGTTTTAGCTTTTGCTTTTTAACCGTCTCTGTTGACCTACCTTGCTTTCATTTGTTGGCCTGGAATCCTCACTTGCTAATAAAAATGTGTCTCTGTTATATATCAAATCTTTATTTCCCTTAAATTCATATAGAACAACACAACTTCTGAACAGCAAGGAGTACAGCCTCCAGATTTTGATTTTACTTGACCTGGAAGCTTAAAAAATGTAAACCTAGGCACATATATTATGTTTTGATTGTGTACAGTAACTATTAAATGACTTTTTTTAATTATTACATTTTTATTATTATGTCGACATGATTACATGCCAGAACCACCAGTAGTTCAACGGCATACATTAAAACACATTATAAGAGGTAAGGTTCCAGGCTTACTAGAGATTGTGGTAACAATTTCTGTTTAAAAGGGTGGGGGGGGGGGGGGGGGGCAATGCTGGCCCAGAAGCTATATGGTCTACTTCTAGGTCAATAGTGTCTGTGGCGATTTAAACCATTACGTTATCATTGTTGATGATTATTACCTAATATGAATCAACTCTTTTTTTAATGAACTTGGAAGTTTTAACTACACATTTCTATTTATTTTGGAGATGTTTTTAAGGAGATTAATCATACGAGGTTTTCTTAAATTCATGTTTTTTACATATGCATTGCCATGGCAACTGCTGTTGAGCTCTCACCCACCACCAATTCAATGGCAAATATGCAAATAATGAGAGCTAATTAACCTGGCTAACAGAATAAAGAAAGTGGAAATTGTTGTAAGGGGGGGCGGTTTTATGGTGGCCTATAGTCTATAGGGAATGATATGCTAACGTCTATCTGTATATGTTTATTTTTAGGCATTTCAGTAGCAAACGTACATATTTAAACCCAGACTGGGCTAGCAAGATACATGTACAATAGTATCTGTATTTAAAACCAAAAAAGTTCATACGTCATGATAATGCGGTTTCCAGTTATTACAGTTATATCTCGATCATCTATATTAGGATCCGGGTCCTGTCCGGGGCAGTGATATTTATAATTATTACTCCCCTGTCCCTAGTAATTTTAGGTTCCTCCTAGGCTGATTACTGTGACATGGCGTGTGCTTGGATAGTATTCATGTTTCTTTTACGAACAACAACCTCCTTCAAACACAAGTGTTTGGACAGGTATTGCCTGTACAAGAATGAAACGACGTGGGACGTGGCTAAAATAACTTGCAAGAAGTACGGCGGAAGTTTAGCCGTGGATGATAATGACAATCCACATGCGCTCATTAAAAGTTTATTAATCGACAGTGATACTGAAAAAGCATGGCTTGGGGGCAAAACCAAACCTGCTTTCTGGCAATGGATTCAACCTGAAGGTAGGTACCACTAGACTTCGTTGGTGAAGGTGCATTTCTCCCGATGATATTCAAAATATATATTACCACACGTATTATATATATATATATATATATATATATATATATATGTATATATATTATATATATATATACAATATACAACGTACAATAATACATTACTAAAGGTCACCAGCATTTATTTTACTACAAAAGTGGATGTAATTATAGTGTATGTAATTTGCTTTCATGTTGGGTATGAGAACGTTGCCTTGATTTGATTATACATGATCACTTGCAGAAAATCATTCATCTAAAAAATGATCTCTCTTCTAAAAGCCGATCCTGCTAATTTGCCAATACTCTATCGAGGATGTTATGCCCAGAAGGCAGGGACCAGGTCCGAGTCACAACTTTCTAAATGTATACAGACGGAGAGCTTTCATAAATGTGAATCCAACTGCGAAGGTTTCAAGTTCATGATGCTTTACAAGGTAAATCGCTCTCCCATTTACGCAACAGAGAAAAAATAACAATTTAGTGGTATATATATATATATATATATATATATACACACACACATATATATATATATATATATATATATATATTCCTGCGATGTATCAGTAAATTTGACAGTAAATTTTATCAAATGTCGCTAAAATTGAACTTTATGATCCACTTGTTGAAAAATGAAAAAATACATGGAAATGTGTTCTTCTGCCAAACCAGACTGATCCCCTGTTGACTGCTTGCTGTTGCGGCCATTTGCTTGGAGGACGCGGGCATTCCGGTTTTTGCCAGCGATGTCTTCCTGGGAGAAGATTTTGTGGCAACAAGAATAGCTATGCAGTCTATTCTTTGAAGGCCGACAACGGTGAGGTTTCGACGATTGAAATGAAAACAAAATGCTGGTGCTAGAAACCTCTACAATTTTGCCTTCAAAAAAGTAAAACTTATTAAATCCTTCATTAGAAAGATATAATAAAACAAATAACAATAATTAATTAATAATTGATTAAATGAAACTTGAACAATGGTCAATGCTCAGGAAGAGACGTATGATCTATAAGCCTAAGCAAATAGGATAGTGCGACCTTATGTAGGGTTTCCGAGAAGATTTTACTCTGAACCACCTAGATGCTCAGATCTATGTCCAACTGCTTTGTCCATGTAACTTATCATAGTGAATTTATTGTGTGAAAGAAGATTTTATAGGGATATCAGGGATCTTAATTTGATTAGAATTTTCTGTCCAACTACACAATTTGTACCTAAGAGGATGCTAAGATGATGTTGACAGATGTAGTCACAGTGACCTTATTGTGGTTTCCAAAGATTCATTTTAGTCACGTTTCAGGATCTAACGTTTAAAATTATGGCTTCCTGGTGCTCAAAGTTAAGTGCCTCCTCAACATAGGGTTAACCCCCTTCCCCCTGGACCTCCTTGAATTTTAAGTTAGAAGCTTCTAGGTACAACTGTTGTATTGGACGCCTATCTGAATTTCTTAGTACTAAAACCATGATTTTTTCCCCATAACTCACAGAATATGTCACTGTCACCTAATCTAAATATTCAATTGAGACTTGCCAAGGACCTCCCTGGATTTTCCAATGTAAGGTACTGGCTCCAACAGTAAAGTTGTATGCCCTGTGTGACTGTCTCGGTGCCCAGAATCATGTTGTTTGCCTGTAGCTCATAGATTGTGTCACCTTGACCTAATTTCAGGTGTCCAAAACATCTGCCCAAGGCTTCCCTTAATGATATATTAAAAGATTTCAAGGAAAATTGATATAATGTGTACCCTGTCTGTATGGTCTTGAAAATAAAATTTTGGTCCGTAGTTCATGCCCTTATGTCAGTTTTCCCAAGCATTTTGTCCAGAACCTCTCCCTCCCCCCCCCCCCCCCCCCCCAGAATTTGTGTTAGAAGATTATGTTGTGTTAGAAGCGATGTGTGCCCATTTGAGATTAAGAGTGCTCAAATGGCATCTTTTTCCTATAAATCACAGAATATAGGTCACTGTAACCTAATATACTATTTTCCAAGTAGATTTGCCTAGGAACTCCCTGAATTTTACATAAGAAAATTCTAGGCCTATCAAAGTCCTAATTATAGATATAGATCGCTAAATATATGTCATGGTGACCTAATTTTATGTTTGCATAAACCTTGGTCCAAGACCTTTCATAATGTAAAGCTAGAACATTCCCGGCTCAACGGAACACTTTGGGCTCTCTCTGACTGCCTAGGTGTTTAAAATCATGTTTTCGGTACATATTTCGCAGAATATTTGTCACCATTACCTAATTTCAGGTTTCCAAGGAGATGTACATAGGACCTAGCTGGATGTACGGTTGGAAATTTCTAAGTCTAACGGTTAAGATTTGTGCTCTGTTAACGGCCGGACGGCCGGGCAGCCAGAGGGCCAGAGGGCTGGACGGCCGGAACGACGTTTGACGTAGCTCAGATGACTTACACTGCATTTATTAATTATACAATAATTATACTTTTTTTCGGAATATTTTATAATATACAGCTAAAAGTATAATGCATTTAACCATATCCTGTTTAATTAATCTTATCGCATGGTTAACTCGCAGATTATGTTCTTGTATATATTTAAAGGTAGGAATGCATGGTTTTATGGTCATCCTGAATGAATAATTGATGGAAAGGGGAATCCCACATGTGCAGCACTTCTCTTAACCAAGAACCACCAAGAACGCTATCTTGTCGGCAGACCGTGTACCCGTCTCTTCTCCCCATTATGTGTGCAAAGTAAGGGCAAAATATGAAGTATTTCATATTATTTACATCACCGTAAAGTCTTTCTACTAAACAAAGTAACTTTTTATTACAATAATAACATAAATATTACAGAAGTAATAGTGAAAAGGATGATCATTAAATACTTTATCAATGTTACAAACTGTACTCCTTACGGTGAGTTAATATTTACGGATATTCCTGTAATCCTTTGGGTGTAATTTGAACGGAATGCCGTTGATCAATAGGATCGCCACACTTTGCGTGATCATTGTTTTACAAAAGTCCTTTTTGACGTCTACACTTGTTTTTCAACATTACCCCCACCTCTATGGTAGGACATTTATATTTTTCAGATACCGCAAACGGATTGTGTCGTTCTGACACATATATCTTGAACAGGACAGGGAGGTGCCTTTGGTTTCATGCAGAGCAAATGACTTGGGAAAAGGCCATCAGTCGCTGTTGGGAGAGTAACTCGCGTTTAGTTTCATTCCACGGTGAAAGTGAATACTTGGATGTTTTGGAATGGAAGAATACCCTCCTGGGCGGGGGAAATGAAAGCATATTCTTCTGGGTATATGGCACTAGCAGCGTGTGGCTATGGCAAGACGGTGGGTGTTTTCTTAGTAGATAGGTGTGAAAACTTGATTATTGTCAGTGATAATGTATATACCCAATGTTATTGCTGTCTTATACCTTTACTAATCATTTGATCAATAGTTCCTTTTGACAAATTCGATACATTGATCCCCAGGACCAGACTCTTCATGAAATGTCAATATAAAATATATCAGTGCCCTGTATTTTTTTCAACACAAGCTGAAACAGGTGATATGCGTACTGGAGCAATAAATAAATTGCTTTTCGTCGATTAAGAACATTTTATTAATGTTATTTCTGTAAATTTTCGACCTTTTTGCTATATTTTAGGTTTGTACTCACAAGTATCTGATAACTACTGGTCAAGTGAACGTCATCAAGCACCAAGTCAAAATTACTGCCTCTTCGTAAACCATCAGGGTGAATGGTCGTCCTCTCCCTGCTCCAGTACAACTGAAGCTTTTATTTGTGCTCAAGTTAAGTAGTTATGCAAATCCATAAAAACATTATAATCTATTTCATTCCCCTATCCATGACAATAAGTTATTTGGCGTTTACATTTTCGACTTAATGTTCGAGAAATGACTTATTTTTAAATGTTATGTTCCTATTAAAGATCTATAAAACATTTTTTTTAATTCAAAACATAATGATGAAAATTAAATATTTCAGAACACTAAATATTTTGGCGACTTTTCCGTGATAAGCCTATAAAGAACAATAAATAACGTCCAATTGTTACGGCTGCTGTATTGGAAAAGTGCGGGCCTCTCCTTCCATGTCTCTAGTGCTTTGAGTTTGCTAGACAAATGAATTAAACATAAATACTTTGTAAAATGTTGAAAGGGGAACAGGGAAGAATTCTAATTAAATGATTAATAATGAAAAATCTGAGATTGCATTTGTATAAAAAAAATCAATGGGGCTTGGACAGGCGAGTGGTAAAATGGTTAGCTCTCTTCGCTGGCAACTTGAATAAATAAAAAAATATCTAAGCCAGTTGCTATATGAGCTACGTTTAAATGCAATCTGGCAGTTTTGTTATGCAGCTGAATGTATGAATTAATGTATATTCTTGCGTAAGAATATACAGGTATTTTCCTGCAATATTCGGAAAGCATTTCTTTTCTTTCTTACATAAGACAATTTTAAATGTTTAAAATTTAAATCTTTGTTATTTAAATATGACTTCTCTGAATAATGTGCGTATTGCCTTATTGCCTTTATGTACGTTAAACTATCAGTAGCTTAGAAATCTAAAGTAAAATGCAGTTTTATTTTTATTCTTTTTTAGATATGTCACTGACCCCTCAGGTTGTAACTACTAAAGAAAATGAATATGCATTACCGTTATCGACGCCTACAACAGCTGTCATCATATTGCCGACCAAAATGGGTACCGGGAGAGGTTAATTAAATAATCATTCGTGCAAAAATATATATCTTTCATGATACTATCTAAAACATCGTTAATCAGAAAAATAATATTTGTATAATATGGAGTCGTTGCTTAATTCGGATCAATAAATTACCATTCTTGCTGTGTAATAATACCTGTAAACACTGCAACAAATCAAATCATATTAAATCGACTTAATGATTCAAAGCTGATAATATAGGAGGTTATAACATTTCTTGCATGCATAGATTAATTTTAAAATGTTTCCCTTTTAAGCGATTATTTCATATAATAATATACTAGTTTCCTTTTTATTTCATACATAATCAGCAAAACTAAAAACTACGAAGATTAAACGCATATTTTTTCTACCTCTTTAACTTTCACGGGTAGGTAAGATTGTCATCGGCGCCGTTGGATTCCTGATCTTTATCACTGTTATACTAGGCTTGGTTATTCTAACAAAGCGGTAAGTGTCTTTCATAATCCAAATCTGACTACCCGATGAAAGATAATACATAAGGAAACCTGTTCACTGTAACAGTTAGAATACAATATTGAGAGCATTTGCATTTACAGTGGAGAATGGGAAATTAAATAAATCGTAACAGAAATAGTGTTACGCATAGTTACTGAGGAAATTGTTACTGCAATCATGCTTTAATTATCAAATTTTATTCCACAAACTTTTTTTCTTATTTTAAAGTTATTTTACTTACTTAACCTGCAATAACTGTAATTTAATTACCAGGATTTGCACAAGAAGGAGTTGGTCTAATGCAAGGTATGACCATAATCATCTAAAAGGAGTTGACTTAAGAAACCAAACTGAAGAAAATGAGAACCAAAAATCAGTCAAATATCAAGAAAAGTCGTCTAATTATTTAGAAAAATCAACAAATGGTCTTGAAGAGGACACATACACTGTTATGGTTGAAAATGAAATCTATGAGTCAACAGCTGTACCATGGATGACGAGCGAAGAATTTGAGGCTTTGCATGACAACGCCCATGAACTACAAAATCTACGCAGAAAACCGCCAACTGAGAAAACCAAACGTCAAGTTGAGCTGCACGATCACGGCAATGCGACAATGGATTTAAAAGACATAAAAAGTACCCGTGACAAGGAATCCGAAACAGAAATGGTGGAAAATGAAATTTATGAAACTGCGACTGGTGTTTCTGTGTCAACAATAGCTTCTCGTTTTAATCCCATTGCTCATTAATATAAACCAATTATATATATATATGCGTGTGTGTGTGTGTATATAGTATAATAACTACGGTTTTTACAGTTATTTCATTTCTTATTTAACTGCATAAATGTTGTAGTTTCAGACTTTACATTAAATATTGCTATTTTATTTTTTTATTTAATATATATGTGCTTATAGATGTCATTCTCATAAGATGAGACAAGCTGTCATCAAGTTTAAGAGAGAGAGAGGCAAACAGAGAGAGGGGGAGGGAGAGAGAGGTTCCGAAGTGTAGTAAATTAATTTATCGAGATCAATGCAACAAGGTCACAATTATGACATCATGTACAGATATATCACGATGTGTTAGTTCATTATTATGGAACATAACACTACGAATATCTAAAGATACAATCTCGCGAAATTTTCCCCGCTGTACATTGTTCCCGCTGTAAATACAAGTGTCACTGTGATCTTATCAAAATATCACCTGTGAACAAATGTGGTATCGATGGCGGCCTGCACATTATCTGATCCTGGACGTGAATAAATAACAGGTCAAACAGAACAACCCCAATAAACTTGTGATGTATGTTTATGTTGTTTTTTTTTTCTTTTTGCCGTTTTCGGCGTCGTTGACTCTCCTGTGTCTGTTAGCAACAAAAATAAAAAGAATGTTACTAACGAATATTTAAGAGGTTAAGATGGCTGTGCAATGACACAAGGAACAATTGATTAATATTTTTTTTTAAAAGGAAAATTGCTGCATTTCTGACAATACCATATTTGGGTAAGGAGCTGCTTTTGGCTGCTCTATTTCAGCAGCTTTAACCATAACCTGTTCAACTATTTGTGGATCGGAATAGACAACAGGACGTCTTACCTGCAGGTCTGCCGCTATGTAATCTTTCAGGAGGAAACGTTGCAGGTCCAGTTTCTGATGGCTGTTGGGTAACCCTCTTCTGCAACAGACGTGAAACGGCGATTGAATGAAGCAACTGTTACACCTGAACCCTGATTTATCCTGTGTAGTTTCTGACGGAATTCTTCTTCTTCGTTCGGAAGCTAGAATGTTCTTGAAATGTGTTCCTTGAGGTTGCTAATTTGGTGCCTGGGTACGTGGAATGGCGTTACTGTTTTGGCAGCGTCCTCAGTCAGGACCTGCTCTATTTCATCTCTACGTTCCCCATCGGAAGTTTTAGGGCGATCTCTATAAGTACCGTAGTATCGGCTATGTAGCTTCGTGTTTACCCAACCTCTGTAAGTCACAGTTAAAAGGCTGTATTGGTGGAACCATCACACGTGCGCGTCTTTCTCACTAAATCCTTTACCTGATAACGCCTTTGGTTGACTGCATGTTAGCCCACTAAGGCGTGCGTGCAATTTTGCAGTAATGCCATTTTCTCTGCGTGGATCATGACCGGTGGGGCCTTGATCGCCTGTTGCTTAGTTCATGTTGACGAGTACAATAATCTCAGAAATCACTATTATTATAATGATATCGTATGAACGTATTACTCGTGACAGAAAAAGTTCACTTTTAGGCACCCTCGTGGGTGTTGCGGTCACCACGAAAAAACTGGATGCAACAGATAAATATAAACGTTTATTTGTAGAATACACCTTGCACTTCTCATAAAGACAAATAACACAAATGATGTCTAACCATAATCAGTAGACCCTAATGAGGCGAACTTTCTTAAAATGAATAAACATAAATGTTTAACATATTGTGTTTTGTTTAATAAAATATTGCGTTAATGGTGACGATAAAAATGATATTGCGGGTGACTAGTGAAAAGACTGCCCTGGACCGTAACTGTTTTCGCGGTCTATTGCACGTCTCAAGAAAGGAGACCAAAATGAAGTGCAACGGATGTATACATGTAAATGTGGGTTTATTCTTAGAGGAGTCTCTAGACTAAAACTATGACTGCGTGATGAGGACGCGCCTTAAAGAAGTCAATAAACAGGAATGTGTTTCCTCCATTTATAAAGCTATAACTCCAAAATTTCAGAATAAATAAGGAGAGCATTATTCTGAATCAGCATATCTAGCTTAGAATTGGCTAACTAATAACGGATCAACAAGCTTGATGAAAACGGGGAAACTGAACAATATTTGAACGTTGGTGGTTTTATTTATTGATTTTTTCCAGAAAAAAAAATCTCGTTTGTTATTCCATCAGCTGTAACATGGGCCGTTTGTACAGCCTGCGCTGTTCCAGTGTACTGTTCAGTAAGTAAATGATATTCCATGAGTTACCCATCAGTGACGATAACGATACAACTTTCCCCTTGTAAGACGTAGTCCCTGTTCACATAGACCGTCGTCACATGTTCCTAGGCGTCGTATTTAACTAAACGATTAAAACAATATATGCATAAAATGCTGAGTTGGGCCAAAACTACCATGCACTGTCAAAGCTTTTATCATTGTAATCCGATCTCTGACCACCGGACCATTTGTATCTTAAGTTACATCTGTGTCAATATAGATATAATAAGTAATGCTTGTTTGAAACTCCAGGATCATATTTTATCAATTAAAAAAGATGTAAGGCGGACCTTATGAGGTGCTCAATGAATGACAAGGGAGTAAACCTATTAAGAAGCTACTTCGGGTTCGCTTAAAGGTTGGTGATTTTCAAACTATTTTATCTGATAGAATATAAATAATTCCTTGATTATTCCATTTAGACTATTAACAAGCTTTTTAAAGAGCAGTTCGCGTTACTTTACGTTTTCGCGCGTTTTTGTGGGGATGAAATAACTGGTGGCCAGTGCGCCTGCAGTATTTGCTGTGTTTGGCACATTTACAAATTTTGTGTGAGATTATATATTTTTTTTTTATTTTGTAAAAATGACAACACATAGAGTCTGAGTCCCCGTTCTCGCACATTGTCTGCGTTCCCTTGCGATGTCTGTTTTCATGAAATTTCATCAGAGTTATTTAAACGATACCACAACGTGAACCGCATAGCGTGGAAAATACTGGTGTGATAGGCTTTCCACTGAGATCTAATGGATGCCGTTTTTACCATTGACACATCAGCAGATAGTTGAACGAAGGAACAAATTACAAAATGTTATAGGTGTCTCTTTTATTGTGCGCAGAAGTCGTGCATGTGTCTCTGTAGCGCAAGCGTGGTTCGTTGCCATGGGAGACGTGCGAGCTGGCCCGGCCCACGCTTGGGGTATGACGTGTAGAAACACAGCGTTCTTTGTTCTAGATGTTTCACGTGTGTTCCTGTAACGTGTGTATTGTTCTAGAGAGTTTACCATTTTTAGAATTTTCGGATAAAATGTTATAAATAGGGGCTATGTTTAGAGGAGGGAGAGAGAAATATTCCAAAGGACACGGAAGAGTGTGAGTCAGGTTTTTGACCTATCGGATAATTGCAGTAGTGTCAGGGATTCTACGAACTCTATGCAGATTTAGTGCAGCCTGTCTCCAGTTTGCTTTCGGTATTAAAACAAGAGCTTTACTTTGAACTATTTGAACTGTTTACGTAGATTATTAATTTTAAAGGACTTGTTGAGCTGTGACAGTGGTGGTAGCCAGAAAAGCCTAGGATCCGGACACTCGATCTGGTACTATACACTTTATTTATTATACTGTGTAATTGTATTAATTTAGTGTATTGTAATGTTCGGGTTGTTTTAAGAATAAATTATATTTATTTGTTAACAAAAAACAACTGACTTCTTTATTCATTACCCTAGACATTTCACGCTGCCTAGTGTTACAGAATCTGACTTTATTTATATCCGTAACAAAATTTATGCTCGGCACGACTACGTGATCTGTTGTTATACGGTTCCGTAACAAAAAATTGATCAGGTTTTAAAAATTCCGGAAAGACGTTAATTCTGGCATACTTTTGAATTTATTGCTTTGCGAACATTCTATTAACTAAATAGCGAGGATAGTGCATGCAAATGTCAGCATGGAAGTGTTTGTATCGCACACTTCGTTTTGGTCTGCAATTCTTACACAGTGACGGTGTCAGGTTTTTCCTTTTGTTTCGTCTGTTAGGAACTTTGTTAAATGAATTAGGGGATTTGTGGAGGGATGAGGTTCTACCAGAGGATATATCCGAATGGCCATCATATCTTTAGTTCAAAGAATGCTATATATTCTATTACCGACAGAGGACCAGACCCATACATTAGTATTAGACAGGGTTTTTGTCTAGGTGACCCGTGGAGCTGAGTTGTTTAACCGTGATAAGCATTATATGAATAAAGAAACGTTTCAGTACTTTCTTGTTCTATGATCAATCAGTTCCACTAGTTGATAATTAAAAATATACAACAACTGACTGAAGTGTAAGGTCCAGCCCTATATATCAATGTCTTGTGGATACATGTAACGAATAAACTGGGAAGAGAGGACAAACACATAAACATGAATAATCAAACAGAGTATAGTCTCATTGAACTTCAAATTCGACTATCTTTGAAATGATACTGAAGCAAGATGTACTAATAAGAATATACGACAAACTGTAAGGGTGTAATGTTAAGCCACTATAGCAAATAGATAGACCATACAAACTCAGTACACTGTATCACTGGATCACTCTGACCGTGCTAGTAAAAGGGAATGTTTGATGATAGATTCATATACTGAGTGTTGTCAACAAATTATTACAGGCTAGTCATTTGGAAAATCTTCTTAAATTGTATAGACCATGACGGCCAGGATAACGGATCGCCACACAGGGGACTTGCAATTTAGGACGGAGCCAGACCAGACATATGTTTTGACACCCACCCTCCTCCCCCAACAATAAAAGTGAATATCATGTGCTTGTGATTGTTTTTGGTCCATATGTATAACTTTATAACCTATAACTAGGTGAGGGGATTATTGTGGTAAAAGAAAGAGTTTTTAGGAAGTTAGGCGCCTATTTTGCTATGTTTTGCGTGATGTCAGCCTACAAATATACATGTATCACGAAAAGTCACAAATGTGCTTGCATTATCACGTACTAAAGGCACCTTTCATTCACTACATAAATATGGCACTGCGACAGCGATTAGATACATAATTACGCAGGTCACTTATGTTTGATGAAAGTGTAGGATTTAAAATCAAATTAAATCTCGTGTTCTTATCATCCCTTTCATAAAAAAAAACTTCAAACATATAAAAATGAACGACAACTGGGCAACTTTATTTCGGACTGCCTATGTTATCTTTAATGGGACACTTAAAACACAATATTAAGAATGTGATGAAAAAATTGAAAAAAAAGTTTTCCCTTTTTAATACTGGTCAATTTCAATTTGCAATTAAAAAGCCGTAGGAAAAAAACTGCATTGTATTTGGTTTATTCATTGTCAATGCCGTGCTGCCTTACTTAGGCAGCCGTTAGTACCCATATGGCCTCCGCAAACAGAAAATCGATAGGAAAGCATCATGAGTAAAACATTTAAAATCGTTTCTATTAATAATCCGCAGTGGGATTAATGACATAGCGGTCATAGCACGGACCAAAGGTCGCCCGTGTTTTAAACTAAAGCTGCTGCAGACCTGCTAAGGTATCTTACAACTATAATACAGGGACGCCATCTGTAGTTTGATATTAACGTTCCAAGGCCAAAGCCTACTGCCAGAGGAGCACACGGGTGACACGCGTTCACGTCGCAGATCCGCCTCTCCGGATACTTAACATGATTTAAACAAAACGCTATATGTCCTTATTATGTGTGATCTTAATGACACCCGCTGCTGGTTTCGCTTAAACGGCTGAATTTACAATCTACCGGTTTGGACCAGGATATACCAGTGTTCAGAAAATGTATGACATTCGCTGAGCCCTGAAAAAATCTTTAGAATATTTAAGGGTTTTGAATTTGTTGATATTCGTTTTTATAAGTTCCTGTACATTATTGTTCCCTCCATGCGGGGAACAGTTCTGTGCAAGGAAAATGTTTTTACTTATGCCAAAGAATCATGAGCCGCATGTCAAAACACTGGACTTTAACAATTACTGATTTGATTGGTCATTCGTCCACATCACCCGTAGGCATTTTCAGTGAACTTTCTGAAGGGCCATTAATTAGATTATTAATTCAATTTTTGATTGGACAAGTTAACTCATTAAATTGTCAGCCAAACAATTTGCTTACTCAGGGAACGTGTACCGTGCGTTGCGGGCTCTAACCTTTCCATTACAATAACACTAGTGTTAACATTTTGTCTATTTTTGGTGTTCCAATCAAATCATGTGGGTACGTATCTAAAGAAAGAAAGTGATCAGGATCACAACCTCTACCAAGATCCTGGTCACACTAGCGGGCAACACATGGAATGTTTGAACATCTTCATTACTTGTTAAGCTTCAGGCCCAGTATGGACACAATAAAGAACCGCATGTCACAATGGCAAGGACGTATCTGAATGAATAAAAAACGTTGAGAGTAATTAGGATTACATCCAATCTTTAATTCATTGTTCACCGGGTGTTATACAAACCGTTATCAACATTATGAAAATATGTTCAGAACTGTTCGCGTAGGTCTGCATATAGACACACCGAA
The DNA here is from genome assembly GCA_026874595.1 of Sipunculus nudus. Classification (NCBI taxonomy): domain Eukaryota; kingdom Metazoa; phylum Annelida; class Sipuncula; order Golfingiida; family Sipunculidae; genus Sipunculus; species Sipunculus nudus. Next base: position 32,617,866 of record CM049317.1, on the reverse strand, counting down.
TTGCAAAATGTTACACATAAAACCTTTAGGAATAGGTATAACCAGCACATAACAAGTATAACCATTACCACGACCTTTTATCTTGCGTACAGACTTAACTAGATAGATGTAAAGTCGCAGACCAGATGGGGAGCAGACGCACAGCTCCTCAGTCGTTAAGAGATAAATTAAATGAAAACTTTAAAATTAGTTTGAAGTAGTTTTTTTATACGTGTTATACATTTAACTCAGTCCTCACCTTAGAAATCTTTTCGTCAGGTATCGTGTGCGTTTTCTCTTTCGTTCCTTTAATTTGTTGTAGTGGGACTTCACTTAACGTCGCAACCAAAGGTTATTTATTCGCCTCCTCTAAAATGGGCTCTCACGTTCTTTTTTTTGGTTCTGGTTTTCATCACAATCGTATACAGAAGAGAACGCGGATGATCTATCATGTTTATAAATGATTGAAGGGCCCCTATGCAAATTTTCTCGAAACGAAAGCTTCCTCATCAATCAAAACTAGAGACTTCCGTCTAAATACAATACATCCTTAAAATATAATAGTAAATACACAAATCCTTGAAACTATTATAGATAGATTCTGTTGATCTTCAAACTACACTGAACTCATGTACCAGGTTCAATTATTTGTACTTTACTCGCTCACGTGGACACAATTGTAATATGATATTAAGTTATTGTTGGTGGTCCTATTTGCAGTCACAAATTATCAAGTCTTTTACGTTAGCTATATGTCATAACGATCTATGAAATAGTTTCGTAGAAAGGTTCTAACAAGTTTTGTATATCAATAGCCCTGTGACCTTGCAAATATGTCAAGTTTACCCATCTTCAAATCTGACCAAAAGCTTAAAGTTTGCATACAACTGCCCTAAAGAAATGAAGTAGTTATGTTTGATTCTTGTTTAGAGATCCCGCTCATAAGATCAAAAATAGTGGACGAACGAGTGGCGGACGGCATGTTTGAAGGCGATGCCCTACAGCCTATATAGTGTTTATCCTTCCAAAACAAAGTTGCTAGGGTAATGTTTTGATTATCAGCATAAGCCATCATCCATATAACTTACATTTCCATAATGCTGAAATTTTTCGAGAACGGGCACGAATTTATACTTCCTTGTTAGCGCTGATATGCACAGGTAGCAGGATAAATTAATCAGTTGTGAATATTCAAGTAAAGTACATAATAAATTACACAAACAGGAAAAGCAGCTTTTATCAAACATATGGTTGCAATGACAGCTTGGTAACCGTCGATATACACAAGATACACAAGGCAACAAGATAAGTTAATTAACTGTGAATGTTCAAGCATAGTACATAGAACGTCACGCAAACAGGAAAAGCAGGCTTTATCGGTTACGTGGTTGCATCGACAGCTGAATCCATGTATATTCTGTACAAAACACAGGGATCGATTACTTATAAAGTACAAGCTCTTGAAAAACGGCACTCACAGATGCATCTGGCGTTGCTTCTCACGATGCTCTGTTTAGGAGCTTGCTCCTATGCTAGTGGGAAAACTTGTATCAATAGACTGGAAGGTAGGTGCTATAACCATACAGGAATTCAACGTATAACTGCTATATTTCAGTGAAAATCATACACCAATGATTTTCAGTTAACAGCTCAGTAGACTTCATTTAAACTTGTTAATGTGCGGTTATGTCAAATTTTGCAGTTATATTTGGCTTCGATCCTTATCTACTTTATGTCCTTTCTTATACTTAGGTCCTCATGCAGAATACTGCCTGTACATGATGAAATCAACCTGGTTCAGCTCTAGAAGATTTTGTAAGGAGAAGGGAGGAAGTTTAGTTGCAGATACTAATAAGGATACCCATCATCTTCTTATGGCATTGGTATTTAAGAGCAAGGTTAACGAAGCTTGGATAGGAGCAAAAGTGTCGCCTGTTTATTGGAACTGGGTTCAAACAAAAAGTAAATGCACACATCCCCAAACACTTATATATCAATTGTAATATGCTTACTTTCTTGATCATAACACGTATTTCGTCCTTTGTTAGAACTTTGCAAAGATTACTTTACACAGTACTTACCTTTAACACTTAAGACTTCAAATGGACAAATATAAATTTAGTAGTAACTGTTTTGTGGATGGAGGATAGGTTGTTCGTGTACTTTGATCGGTATCCATATGTAAAGATGATTCAGGTGTAAAGTTCTATATAGTTGCAGCTGGGAATAGTCTATTAAATATGTAGGGGGATAACAAGCCATAAAGAATCAATGATTGAAATAGAAAGTTATCATCACGAAATTTTTTGGAAATAATTCGACATTTATCCTTATTAACCAAGAACAATGACTTCGGAAATCAGGTACCTTGATATTATTGATTTGATCATTGACCACTAACATTTATTTTATTTAGCATCTCCATCCATTTCGATGATGTTTTATCCCGGGTGCCACCTGAACGCTGACTATAGCCGTTTCAACACTGAATCATCACTGTCAGGGTGTATACGCGTTAACAGCTTCAGTGCTTGTAAAACACGCTGTTTCAGCTACAAGTTTTTTATGCTGTTGGTATGATATTTCTTGTCAGTGGACTGAGTAATTCGTAGTTAACGCTCACACAGATTCCATGCCTTATGATATTAAAGATGTTATGTGTTTCAAAATTACAGTGCTAATATTGTTGGAAAACATGAATCAACATAGTAGTTGCATAGTACGTATATATATTTTATCTCGTTTCTCGCCCTTATCAAATATATAAAAATAACATAAGGATCGGTACAGACTATTAATATATGTTATATCCACCAAACCTTGAAACCGGATCTCCAATTTAATTATCTTTTCAATGTTAATGACAGTGAGCGTATACATTTTTCGCATTCAAGGTACCAGGGAATGCAACCTGCTGCAGCTGTAGCAGTACGTTTTGGAAACATGGACAGTCCATGTCTTGTCATCCTTGTTTTAGATGGGAAAGTGTGTGGAAACGGAGATTCTAACTATGCAGTATATGCAACTCATGCAGAATACGGTCAGTTCGCCGTTGATACGAAATCCATGTTGATTCACTATAATTTGGTATGTCATCTGATAAAAATGTATATTCATGAATTACAGAAAGTAATTTTACCATGGGGGTTCAATCATCACATATTATACTTTTTTTTTTATATGGTTGCTACTGAAAAAGAAGTATTTTATTGTTAAAGAAAAATGTTTCCATGATAACACAGTGCAATTGGATAAACGTGATGAAGAATACTCAGCATTATAGTAACATATATTTATATTAGACCATTGGACTGTTACCTTTTTGTAGACACTCCGTCATGGGCTCTTAACGAGCCGCGTCTTATTAGGAATGAACGGGGGCAAGGTGGTTGTGTTTCTTTGACGTTTTCTTCCTTCAAAATCTTTTTAAAGAGCCGACCATGTTCGTTCAAACTCTACCCACTATGCGTAAGGGACACAGGTGAAAAATGTAGTTATCTCCCTCATACATAATACATATAGCTGTAACGTAAGAAGTGATTTATGAAAAGAGAATCATATTTATATAAATTGTGATCAAAGCATGAGTGTACTAATAAAATTACAATACATGCACAGTAGGCCCTGTGATATTCTCATGCCTTAGCGAGGAAATGTTTTAACTCTTCTAATGCATTATTTTCACTCGGCCACATTAAGGTCTGAAGATATTTAAGTTACGTAACATCACGGTAGTACTACAATACATATATTGGCTATTTTCATTTTATCATTTTTAATGATTTATTTAACTGGACCCAGATATTTTCTCCAAGGAATCGCTTGCGTTGTTGTGTTAAACCAATAGATATGCTTGTTTTCCAAGTTAATGCATTCACGCCTTCCCGTTTCTTTTAGTTTCTATATTTAACTTGTTGTTTCTGTTTATGGTAAACATACTGTATACTTTCGTAACACAACATATGTGAAATAGACGCAAGTAACGGATGCAATCAGTGGGAATACAAGATGAAACAGAACAACAAGTGTCATGAGTTCATAAAGGAAGCTGTGACCTGGGTCAAGGCCGTCCGGATGTGTCTTAACCGAAATGCTAACTTAGTGTCGTTATGGAATAATGGCGTGCACTTGGACGTGATGGACGATTTAATTCCATTCCTCTTTCACAGAGATGAATTTTGGACGTATGGTACAAGCAACGTATGGAAATGGCATGAAGGCAAGTTTATATTTAGCTATACTTGACTATTGCAAATGTCATGATCACAAATGTTGACGATTTTAAATGTTTGTCTACATATAATTTGTGACACATTAATTCAGGACCTTCATAAACCAAAATCGCAGGCATATTTTTTTTCTTGAACTGATGTATTTTTTGCAAGCTGCAAATGTGCAATTGGCAACGCCTATGTTGAAATTAATTATTTTAATAAACCAAATCATTTCCAGTTCATCAGACTCAGATCAGATGATATTTAAACAACAAACTTTTTATGTGATTGTTAGCTTTTTTTAAAGTAAGTTAATATGTGGCAGCTAAGTTAAAAGCTTTAACTTCAGGGAACTTCAGGGAACAGTTTGCAATATGTCATGACATCTATGTGCTAAGAAAATCTAATGTTCACTACAAATATGTGTATTGAGCCTTTGGCTGTATGTAAGTGTTGCTACTTTTGTTGACCTACTTTTTGTGGATCAAATGGTATATTCCGCTTTTCTTATTGGTATGCAGATTTAAGCTGGATGTGGCGCCGCATATTTGAGACTACGGCTGAAACCATTCTATTTCACTCTTTTAATTTTTTATTTGTTACCAACTTTTATGCACTAGAAATTTGCACAGAGCGAAACTAAAACCTCTGACTTATTTTTGTTAATGGTAGAAAACAGCTATTAGTGAGAGGCTTAATTAATAGAACAGATATGTTATGGTAAACTCTCCTTGTAATCATTGCACTCTGTCGCTGTGACCTACATCTTTTGACTTTAACCTTTCCAAATACGTCATGCTGAGCTGAGCGTCATGGCCCATAGATCACTTGTTATTATTAGATCTGTAGTTTCTGATGACCGCATTATGGCTCGAATGTAAACTTAATCATTTAACGGTTTCTGATATAAATATGCTAACATTTGACATAGCACAGGATCTTATCCTACAGAAGACCATATTATAAACTTAATTTTCTTTTAACAGGCCCAGAGAAAGAGGTAACTGGCGACCGCTGGGCCAGGACAATATGTCCCATCCCAAGGCAGAACAAATGCCTTATTCTGACACGATCAGGGAAATGGCTTTCTGTCACTGTTACAATTCTGTGAAACCATATTATTAATTATATTTCCTAATAATTCAGGAAAAATGAATACATCGAAAATAATGTTAAAAAATAATATATCTTTGTTGAAAAGGATGTGAATAGTTAGATGATATCTCATATGCACAAGAGGTATTTTGTTGGTACACATACTATATTGTAATATTACGTATGACTTAAACGGTTACTTTTTGTTTGATTCATGAAGCAGTTACCCAAAGATTCCCTTTGTATATTTCCCTTTACCTGGATCATCACTTACGTTGCAGCATCAGAAGCCAGCACGTCTTCTTCAAGTAGCTCGAGACCATTTACGTATAAAAGTTTTGCAACAGGTAAATCAAAACACTCTGTGTTATGCAAAAAAATAAGTATTAACAGTATGATGAAACGTCAAATATATATGCTCCATCTTCAGGGAGAAATGAATACAGCAAATTTAAGCGTTGCCTAAAATACTTTATATTCTCTGCATAGAAGATAATTGCGTTTATATAGTTATATCCTGAACTCGCATATCCAGTACAGACGATTAGTTGTTAATATGTATTAGAATATCATTGATGACTTTAAACGTTCCTTTTATTTAATATGGCAATCACACAGTACGCTCTTTACACAGCGCTTTACCTATAGGGCTACTACCTATATCGTAAGGCGCTGTTTGTTATGACCTCGTATCCTGAATTGCAACACTAGGGGGGAGCACTGTATTTTTGTCCAATCAGATGAGACCTTGTGCTGGAAGACAGAGCCAAGCGAGAAATACACGGAGCCAATCATATTCATTTCTTTTTGAGTGACAGCTCATCCCCCAGCGTAACCGTCTGAACAGGCCACAGGCTCAGAGAGAATTGCCCCTGACGTGGTTTGCTCAGGGCCTTGGGCATATAGGATGCTCGGCCGATGAGCTGTAATTCAAACGAAACGTAACAACAAAGGCTGCGTGCACACCTCGCTGGCTGGTTTCAGTTCTGCAGACAACAGATACATGCATAAAAAAAATAACACCAACACCAACATGCAACAATAACACCATTTCAGCTTGCTCGGTGTATTATTCATATTCCCTTTTTCCAGCTTAAATGTTACATAACCTATTCGTATCACATCTGAACATTCACAAAAGATACGATTTTTTAACTGACAGATACATGCTTGCTAGTATGGAAGTGACAGTTATCTGTAATATCTGTAATATCTAATATCTAATATACATCTTAGGCGACTTTCGCTGGGACTGCAGAAAAAAAATACCTGATGACACCTATAGTGTTAATCTGATTTAACTGTAAAATTGTTTCAACCTGCCTCTGGTTCTTTATTATCTGTAATTTTGTTTTGATACTTGCTTATTAATATCTTTAGACAGTTGCATAAAGCTGTTCCCGAAAGCCTATTTACACAAGCACCATTTATTCCATATTGGGGTAGATTTTAGTTAAGCCTAGGTTAGTGTTCCTGACCAGTTGATTTGATACATACACCAGACACACACACACACATGTATATATAAGATGACTGGATAAGATGACTATATAATATGACTAAACATGGATTTTTCTAGGGGCCATCATACTTTATACTTCAGATAATCTGTAATTCATGTACTTCCTCTTTAATTCAATAAATCATATACCGCTGAATATGTTTACTTGTCATTTATATATGTAGGATATCAGGAATACCTTGTTAATGTTTATATATGGCATGTACGAACGTATGTAAAACATTTAAAGTAAATATACATTGACATTCTCAGTTCCCATTCCAAAGGCAAAAGTCAATCTTATAATGAAGGTCCATCACATATTTAGTACACATAACCCAATCACATCAGATATTGCCTTGCGATTGTGAGGAAAATTTGAGCAAATTAAAAGTAGTTGACTCTGTTATAAAGTTCATACCGGACATTTATGTGTGCTAGTGATAGTCATACAAACACGTATTCATAGGCGCAAATATATACATACCTATATATATATATATATATATATATATATATATATATATATATATATATATATATATATGCATACATACATTATATACACGACAAACCTATGAGCTATATATACTTGGTTTGTTTTGTCGATATCATTTAAAAGATGGGGAAAACGTGAATACTTTCGGAATGTGAATATATAAACGACATCGATGTACCAAGAGTTAACAAAGATAAATATACACATACAAAAATTGGAGTTTTTACTTCAAATATATTTAAATACATTTGTTCGAATTTAGTAATCAAAATCAATGTATATCAGGAATATTGATATGAGTTCAATGGTATTGCATGGACAAATGCATGGATATGGTCTGAATAATGTTACTTCTGGTGTTCTGATGTACCGAAGATCGAGTAACATCCATTCGGTAAAGGGAAGGTTATACACGGTAAACCTAGTTACCATACATGTGGATTGTCAAAATGTATAAATAAACAGAATTGTGTGATCTTGGGTGCCTTATATCACTTCCATGTAACGCCAACGTTAAATACAATGTAAACGTGCATTACTCCCAAACAGAATAATAATTGGTCCTTGTATACTGAGAGGCAACACGCTCGTTAGAGCACAATCAGCATGCATACATACAGATGTGTCTGTACGTATGTGTGTACGTGTGTGTATGTGTGTTTAGTGTTTTAGTATTGTGAGGCCAGAAGTAATCATACTTATAATAATGTAACTGAGCTGCATTCCCTTTGTGTGGGTTGATGAACGTATTTATCATTCCCATTATTTATCTCTGTATTAGGTGTGAATATCTGGCTACGGGTGACAGGTGACATACAACACGAAACGAATTCGTATTGTCTGATATCAGATATGTTCGCCAAGATACTATATTCTGTCTACTTTTTTGGGACCACAATATGCAGGGAACGCTTTTTAAACAATCAGTCCCGATGTATATACGCAAAAAAGTAAGCATTACCGATGTTCTGAAGTACTACCATTAGTTACAGTTAATTTATCATAATATACCACTGTATTAAACTCATGTTTGACCTTAATAATTGCCAAAAGTGAATGATTATTTGGATTAATATGATATTCATAATGTGAACGGTGATGTGAACATATAGCAGCACCGATCATAAGAATTTATTTAAATTATTTGTATAGATAACAATGTGGTTATAGCCGAAAACGATCAAGGTTCTGCCTTAAACATTAATAATATATTATTCTAAGTATAAACTCCTAGTAAACAGATCCTTTTGCATCATTTCGGCTGTTCGGTTTCTGTATTCGCTACATTAATGGTACAAGATGTTCCTCACTCTACTGTTGATATCAAATTTTAGGCCACACACTCATTAAGATTTCATGAAGTTGTCAGTTTAAGAGGAGTTTAAGATATTTCTGCATTCACTTACCCTTTATACGAAATCGCTAACAAGAAGATTGCAAAGAAAAGAAAATTGAACACAATATCCTGTCAACATTCAATTTTTACTTTGTGTTGTCATGTAAAACTGCAAAACCTTGTCGTCTCGTCAGAAATATGTTTAGACTCCATTTTTTATTCTGACACACAATGTGAAAGGGCCAACTGAGTGAGCGCATTAAATTTATAGATAAACTTTGTACATAGGATTTGGCATTTCAGTTTGCATCTCCTAGTTTCTGTGAGACCTGTATAAAATATTCTTGCCTAGATGTTGTCATAAAAATAAAATAGGAACAGGACATTTCATTATTCTTGAAATTAAAAAAAAGCATATATGCATACGCATTTTATGCATGAACGACCCGATAAATTAATAGTTTATAGTATTAGTGTAACATCAGATTTCCAGTTATAGTTTAACAGTGTTTAAACTGAATTTCTCTATTTCCAAACTGTGTCAGTGATAAGTTTTAAGGACAAGATACGACAAGACGGTAGTTCTGGAGTTCATGTCATTTTCCGTGTGCTTAAAGGGGCTAGGAACTCATCTACGCCATATGGTCGGGAATGTTTGATCAACGTGTGTGATTGTGTGGTCAAAGATCCCGACAATATGTACCAGATGATCAAGAAAAGGATACATAGCAGCAGGATAGTTTATTGGTTTTATTGGTTCGTCCCTATGGAAATGGTATATTATCGGATAATTTTTAATTTTACAAAATACATATATTAATACACTTATAGAGACACGTATCCACACACGAAAGTAAACCCTTTCCAATATATGATTAAGTCGTAGGATTTTTATTCATTTTATTGTAATTGTCATTTTTCAAATGATATTAAATTACACAACACAAACACCTCTGCGTCAACATATAGCTACAAACGATGTCTTCAGGTTAATATACAACGCAATAAATATACAACGAATTTAAAACCCATTCCATGAAACACACGAACCTAGCATCATTTGATAATCATTTGACAATAACGAAGAGATTCGATGTTATGTACCGGTACAATGGAGCAAGAGGTTCCTTGTGGAAGAACTTTGCCATAGTTACGGGATTCACTGTTATCAATGTCCTTCAATGCAACCAATGTTAGGTAAAATTGAAGTATATATAGAAAATAAAAGACAAAAGATAATGAACGACTACTTTATTACTAAACCGTTTTCGAATCACTCGTATCACTGAATGTATTACAGTTAGAAATTGGCAAAGATTGAGCTAGATAGATATATTTCCCTTTTTGAAAATTGAATTGTATCGAATCTGAATTTATAAACTGAGTTATATGTGAATATATGATTAGTTCTATTCTAATTTGCTTTAAAGTATGACATGGTGTGATGTTTTCTCCATATACACGGAATTCTATTTACCTTAACGTCTGCAGTTGAAACGCTGGGTGTTAAGGGCACAGCTCGCATGGTGGGATTCGCTGAAGGAGTCATCATTTAGCCCGAATATCTGCCGAGAGTCCGATCATCTGCGGGGCAAAGTTTGCTTCAACACAATCCCAAATGGTCATCTGATGCAAATAAAATTGGGGGTCTATGCAGAGTACCTAAAAATAGCCTATTGATGGTGGCTTCCTCAGATCATCTTGACGTCGCCCAAGAATATACCCTCCTGTGCCTTCCCAGCATGGTCTGCAAGGCTGTAAACAAGACCCGGTGGAGGTAACAGTTGTCTCGAGCGTAAGTGACAACAGTTTTAAACATACTGAATAAGTTAAAGTTATGGTCCAACTGAGTCACCACAACTGTATGAATATCATGATCTGGTCAGATCTGATCAAAGTTTACAAAGAAAACTGTCCATCCCAGTGGCTGTAACGCAAGCAAGAAAGAGCATATAAATATTTGTTTGCGTAACAGACCTGTAGCTAGTCATCATTGAGCATGTCGAAATATTCAACAATATCAGGCTTACTCTGAATTGCCTGGTTTGCTTCTCGAGAAAGAGTTCAAAGAGCACCAACTAATTAGCGCACAGACTGAACTCTGAATCAATGTCTTTCACAGATGATGTCTCCTGGAATCAACCAGCTTAAGATAACCGAATACGTTTGCACAGAGCTATATCCATTACCTCTGCAGTTACGCGTAAAAATTAGGTCCTCGGTATGGAAACGCTCACAACAGAAATAAAACGCCAGATTAACAGGCCGTCGGGAAAATGCGATACTATCTCTGAAGTCCGTTACAAACTAATCACCGTGGCCTTCCTCAGACACAGACTATCCACGCTTATAGACATCATCTCTCAGCTGTCTAAACCTTTAATTTACGCATACCTGCTCTTAGACTGAAATTATCGTCAGGCTATCCCAAACTGGCGCACTGATCGGGCAGTTGTAGCGATCATCTTCTTAATCACGTCTTATATATGCTCACTGACGTCACAAGTCCTGACCGTCTTCTGGACAATCACCACTCCATATTATGCCGACTGCCAAAAATTACATGAATGTTGATATGGACACGTGACAAAACCCAGGTGCTCATCCTTTGAAGTCTACAAGAAACAGTCGTTACTAAGAGGACGCCAAACAGAGACGGCTCACAAGGAATTTAATTGTACCGAAATTAACATCAAACGAGACACGTGTACTCTTTACCAAAGTTCTCACGCTAATATCCAAACATGATACTCCATACAAATGTACAATAAATTATTAAAACAATCATCTGGTTTTACTCCCTACTTGAACATGCAATACCATACCTAAGTCACAGTTCTCTATCGACAGTTGAATTATACTCTGCTTTTAAGTTGGACATGATTTGATGTTTTCTACATAACAAGTGACCCATGGGTCATGACGCTCAACTGACTGGGAAGAGATTTGCAAAAGGAAATTTTATCATCTGAATGGTAGTATATAACCATTGAACTGAAACATCAAACAGATTAACCAACAGGCTGAGATTGTGTCTGTATTAATATATCTCAAGAATAGAGAAAAATGCGTAAACTTAAAAAAAATACAGGTGGCTCCACCAGTCTGTAGAAAATAATAAAAACAATTAATGGTCAATATCCATGCAAAGAAGCATGATGGTCTCTGGATTAGTTGTTCAGATACTTCAGCTTTTGTATCAGATTTTCGAATAATTCTGAGGGATACTTTGGAGTCCTATAGCTTGAAGGATATGGGTAACAGAGGTCTAATTTCAGGTTTCCACAGACACTTTTCATGGGCCTCCTTGCATGACAAGAATGAAGATTCTAGGTCCAGTTGTTACAATTTGTACCCTGTTGAAAGATAACCACATCTTTAAAGGTCTCAAGAATAGAGAAAATAATTCGTAAAAATTTGAAAAAAAATAGAGTTGGCCCTCCTAGCCTGCTGAAACTGATGGAACACGTCATGATCAGTATGTATGCCAAAAATCGTGAGCATCAGTGTTGTAGTTATTGAGATACTGGAGTTTTTGTATCAATTTTTCATTATTCTGGGGGGTACTTTGGAGCCATACAGCTTAATGGATATGGGTAACAGAGACCTTATTTCAGGTTTCCATAGAGACTTTCCATAGGTCTCTCAGAATATCAAGAATAAAGATTCTAGGTCCAGTTGATATGATTTGTGCCCTGTTAACAGATGTTCACATTTTTAAAGGTCTCAAAAATAGAGAAAACAATTCGTAAAAAATCGAAAAATACAGATGACGCACCCAGTCTGCAGAAACTGATGAAACATCTCATGATTAATAGTATGCCAAAAATCATGAAAATCAGTGATATTGTTAATGAGATATTGGAGTTTTTGTATGAAATTTTTCACTTTTCAGGTTGGGGGGGGGGGTATTTTGGGGCCCCATAGCTCAAAGGATATATGTAACAGAGACCTAATTTCTGGTTTCCATGGAAACTTTACATAGGTCTCTCAGAATGTTAAGAATGAAGATTCTAGGTCCAGTCTTTGAGATTTGAGCCCTGTTAACAGATATCCACATTTTTAAAGGTCTCAAAAATAGAGAAAAAAAATCATTAAAAAATCGAATGATACAGGTGGCGCCATCAGTCTGCAGAAACTGATGAAACATCTCGTGATTAATATGTATGCCAAAAATCATTACCATCAGTGATGTAGTTAATGAGATATTGAAGTTTTTGTATGATATTTTTCACTATTCTGGGGGTACTTTGGAGCCCCATAGCTCAAAGGATATATGTAACAGAGACCTAATTTCTGGTTTCCATGGAAACTTTACATAGGTCTCTCAGAATGTCAAGAATGAAGATTCTAGGTCCAGTCTTTATGATTTGTGCCCTGTTAACAGATGTCCACATTTTTAAAGGTCTCAAAAATAGAGAAAAAAAATCATAAAAAATCGAAAAATACAGGTTGCGCCACCAGTCTGCAGAAACTGATGACAGCGCCCGGACGGCCGGACGGACGACGGACAAAAGGTGATCCCTATAGCTTAGATGACTTACAGTTAGCTGAGCTAAAAATTGAATATTTTTGTAACCTTAACATCTGCAATTGAAACGTTTGATGATAACAGCACAGCTCGTATATTGGGATTCGATGAAAGAATAGTCATTTGGCCCGAATTTTCTGCCTAGAGTCCGATCACCTCTGGGAGAGAGTTTGATTCAACACAATCCGAAATGTTCATATGATACAAATAAAACAGAGGTCTATGTAAAGTACCTAAAAATATCCTATAGATGGTGGGTTTCTCAGATCGTCATGACGTTGCCCAAGAATATACCCACCTGAGCTTTCCCAGTATGCACTGCAAGGCTATAAACAAGACCCGGTGGAGGTAACAGTTAATCTGGTTTTCTTGAGCGTAAGTGTCAATAGTTTTAAACATACTGAATAAGTTAAAGTTATGGATCAACTGAGTCAACACAAATATGCTATGTATAATATATAGGGGCTGTTGCATGTCCTCCTGCTGAAAGCCGAATATCGTGATATGAACCCCTTTGGTCAGATCTGATCAAACTTTACAAGATACACTCTCAACCTCAGTGGCTGTAACGCCAACAAGAAAGAGCCATTAGATATGATCTGTTTTCGTTACAAGCCTGTATATAGATTGTCATCATTGACCTTGTCGATATATTTAACAATTTCAGGTTTTGTCTGATGTCAGGTCCGGCCTGATTCATGAACTTTTATTAATACTGACTTTCACTTGCCCATACGTAAAACAATCTATAGCCCAAATGGATTTATTCATAGTTGTCCAAAGTATTTACTTTTAATTGTTTGTATTTCATATATATGTGTGCGCGTTGAATGAATATGAGTTATTTCTCCTTAAATTCCAGGAATAATCAATGATACTTGCATTTTCGTCAATTTCTGTAATATGTAAATATATCATTAATTTTTGTCACACCAGTAAAGATGTGAACGGCCAAGTGATTTTAAATCTCAAACCAACTGGGTGAAACTAATACGTACACTCCAAAAGATGAATCAGATTTGAGTTAACAAAAACATATCAATATTTCCAGAACGAAGACACATTTTTCTGAAGAGGCGCTCCAAAAGATTAAGCACTGAAGCTCATCAACGTCCGAAAATAAACACAGATATGATTATCAAGCCCGTTAATCACGCTACACAGGGAAGTTCCTTGTTTACACTTTTCATTATCACATGACCATTGCGCACGCGTGACATCGAGATGTTGAGCCGCTCTGCTCACCGTTTGATCTCGCTGTGTACACAGCACAATCAGTCCACATATAGATAAAAGGAGCTCAAACAACCAACAGTCCCTCGCTGGAGTACTGGTTTGCCTCTCGAGACATAGTTCAGACAGCACTTACTAATTAGCGCACAACCTATTCTATCTAGACCCAGAATCAATGTCATTCACAGCTGATGTCTCCTGGAATCATTCAGCTCTAGGTAACTGAATAAGCTACCTCACCGCGATATCCATCACCTTTACAGTTACGCGTTTAAATAATGTCCTCGGTCTATTCCTATTAAATCGCCATATTATCCGTCCGTCGGCAAAATGCGATACTCGCTCTGAAGTCCGTTACAGAGTAATCAACGTGGCCATCCTTAGACACCGACTATCTACGGTTATAGACATTTCTAGGCTGTCTAGACTCATGATGCGAGCAGACCTGCCGGTGGATTACAGATATTGTCAGGCTTTACCGAGCTGCCGCGTTGATAGGGCTAGTGTAGCGAATTTCTTCTTAATAATGTCTTACTGATGCTTGCTGACGTCCTGACCGTCGTCCTGCTTGCTCACGTCCTGACCGTCGTCTGGACAATCACCACTCCATGTTTTGTCGACTGCGAATAATTATATGAATGTTGATATGGACACGCCCCCAGTGACAAAATTCTGGGAAAACCAAACAAACAGTTGTTACTATAGTGATCGCAAAAACAGAGATGGCTCACACGGAATTAAACAGTACTGAAATTAACATCAAACGTGACACATATGCTTTTATCTAAACGTTCCCACGCTAATATCAAAACAGGATACTCGATATAAAGATACAAGAAATTATCAAAACAATCATCTGGCTATACTCCCTATCTGAACATGCTAATACCTAATTCACAGTCCTCTGGTGACATCACTCCCCCTTTAAAAGAAAATACACAGTATTTTCTCGGTACGGAATATCGATTCATTACTCCCTATTTGAACATGCTAATACCTAATTCACAGTCCTCTGGTGACATCACTCCCCCTTTAAAAGAAAATACACAGTATTTTTTCGATAATTAGTATCGATTCATTACAAACTAAGCGAAAACATCATACAATACTGACCCATTACAAGTTATGTGAAATATTTTGCAATTCATATCTATATACACTGTCTGCCTTATATATCCACAATATCCAATCCAGTTCAACATTTGGTAACCTGTTAGGGCAATGGTTAAGCTTGCCATATACAGCCTGTATCTAGAATCTAAACCCTTGTAACACAAAGACCCATCTCATTACTTTCTTGTTTAGTCACTTGGCTTTGCTTATACACTTAATACACTACATGACAAGTGCATCGCAAATTTCTGAACTGCCAAAACAATTGGCAAACGCTCACTATCAATAACAAGGTAATTTCTCTTTCGAGCCAGTAATTTCCTGCTAGCATAAACTATCGGATGCATCATCCAAACGTGTCCCTGCATAAGGATACTCCCGATTCTGACATCCGACGCGTCGCATTTCAGGTAGAACAGCGCAATGAAATCAAGCAGTCTCAGAAATGTGTGTGTGTGTGGGGGGGGGGGGGGGGGGGGTCAGCATGCTTAGCATTTTTGTGAGGATTTTGAGGATCGGCCCTGTTTAGCATGTTCAAATGAAAGGTTATGATCTTGTTGTCGGCCTTGATCCGATAGTCTAGATCACCTTCTTTATCTGCAATGCTGAAGGGCCGTTTCACTGGACGAAGCGGTTTGATTCGGTCCGTTGAGCAACAACACTTTGTCTCCGATCTCTAATTTGCGGGGGCGTTTACCTACGTCATGGAATTGTTTGTATCTCTCCGCAGACTTACTCACAGTTTCGCGATCTAACGCGCACGTATCGCTCAGCTTGTCCTGGAGATCGAGCACTTATTGATACGTAGTCTTGGTTTCCGCATCCACCTCGCGTTTGTCCACAGATAGCGCAGAATATGCATGGGCCCTCTCACAATTCGGCCAAAGATCAACTCAGAAGAAGAGAATCATGTGCTCTCATGCAGCTTCTGTCTATACGCAAAGAGCGCCGCACTCAATTACCGAACCAAGTCTCGTGGTTTCTCTGTTTCAGAGTTCCGTTGAATCCGGTTAAACATCGGAAAACATAGTATAGTAGTAAGCTGCTTTACAAATAAAACACGGCTAATTTTTCCCATGTCAGTTAGTACGTCCGCCGGTACTACTACCCTTGCACACACGTCTACTTACGTGTCGGCTACGGTCGCTGCGTCTATGTTCACAACTTTTTTTTAGTTCAGGTAACCGCCTCCATTTTTTAATGCCTGCTAAACTAAGTATTATGTACATCAGCAGAATTCCGTTCTGGTTTCGGACTTTGTAACAGGGGCTTACATAATTCTGGTGTCAACCAGGCTCGATGTATCACTCCTCCTGTGGGTTCTGGGTGTGTGTCATCCCAATTGCTGGTTCATAACACCGAGGAACCCCCGAAAGGCGCACTGTGTGTGAGTGAAACACGAATTTTGAGCACAGTCTCCCCTTTAAGATTGCAGACGGCTCACCCTGGGTGGGGGCCGACCGTGAACAATCTCACAGCCTCGGCTATAATTCAAACCCACGATTTCCCGGCTTCGAGCCCTGTGTTCTACCCTTGAGCCACTGAAGCCGGCCCACTAGTAATATCCTTATAAATACAGGTGGGTTACACCGAAAATCAAAAGACGCAGGGACGGACGGATGTTGATCAAGCATGTGATATTAAAGTCTGAATACACTCTTCAAAAGAAAACACTTGCCTGCCATGTCATCGGAATTTTGAGACGCTCTGTTCACTCTTTGCTCTCGCTGTATTCATAGTACAATCAGTCTATTCATAGATAGACGGAGCTCCGATCAGCAACAGTCCTTCGCTGGAGTACTTGTTTGCCTCTCGAGACACAGTTCAAACCGCACTTACTAATATGCGCACAGACTTTTCTGTCTGGACTCAGAATCAAGCTCTTTCACAGCTGATATCTCATGGAATCACCCTGCTCCAGATAACCGAATATGCTTCCAAACAGCGATATCATGTACCTCTACAGTTATGCGTTTAAATAATGTCCTCGGTCTGTTTATGGAAGCGCTTACAACAATCGTTAGGCTATATCGAACTGGCGCGCTGATTAGGCAGTTGTGGCGATTCTCTTCTTAATCACGTCTTATATATGCTTGCTGACGCCACAGGTCCTGCCGTCTTCTGCCCAATGACCACTCCCCATTATGCCGATTGCCAACATTACGTAACTATTCATATGGACATAAGACAAAACCCAGAGAAAACCAAACTAGACAGGTGTTCATCCTTTGAAATCTACAACAAACAGTCGTTACTATGAGACCGCCAAATAGAGACAGCTCGCACGGAATTAAACATCAAACGTGACACATATGCCCCTCACTAAAGTTCTCACCCTTATATCTAAACATGATATTCCAAGTTAATGTACAATAAATTATCAAAGCAATCAACTGTTATACACCCTACTTGAACGTGCAATACAATACTTAAGTCACAGTTCTTTAGTGACAGTTTTATTATACTTTGCTTTATAGTAGGACATGATGTGATGTTTTCTCCATATACAAGGAATTATATTTACCTTAACGTCTGCAATTGAAATGCTCAGTGACAACAGCACGGTGGGATTTGCTGGAAGAATCATCATTAACCCGAATATTCTGCCGAGAATCAGATCACCTGTTGGGGAGAGTTTGATTCAATACCATCCCGAATAGTAATCTTATGCAATAAATACGGGGATCTTTGCAAAGTATCTAAACATATACCCGATAGATGGTGGCTTCCTCAGGTCACCTTGACGTTGTCCAAGAATTGACCCTTCCGAGCCTCCCCTGCATGCATTGCAACGCTATAAACAAGAGCCGATGGAGATAACAGTTTTTTTTTCGAGCGTAGGTGTCAATAGTTTCATACATACTGAATAAGTTACAAGTTATGGTCTCATTGCGTCTACACAACTGTACTATGCATAATATGTAAAAGCTGTTGCATGTCTTCAAGCTGAACGCCGAAGGAAAACTCTCTACCTCAGTGGCTGTAAAGGAAACAGGAAAGAGCAATTAATTATGATTTGTTTGCGTTACAGGCCTGGGAGTAGATGGTCATCATTGACCCTGTCGAAATATTCAACAATTTTAGGTTTACTCTGATATCTGGTTCTGCCTGATTCATGAAATTTTATTAATACTGACTTTCACTTTCTAACACCTAGTGGATTTATTCACAACTGTCCACAGGATAGATTTTCTATTATTGTATTTCATACATATGTGTGCGCTCTTGAATTATCTTTTTAAATTCCAGGAATAATCAATGACATTTGCTTTGCTTTTTGCACATTTCTCTACCACGCTGGCCTTAATTCTCTATACCAGGAAGTGAGTATGGTTAAACAATTTACTGAACAAGGTTGTGTCATTTGAAGATTATAGTTTTCTTAAAGTTTACTTGGTCCGGATGATAAACACTCTGACAATGTGCATTGACGGGCTACACTTCGGTAAATTTGGCTGTTTAGCTTTTTTGTTTAGCCTTGAAATTTCTCCCATCGGATATTGGTTGCCTAAGGGCGATTAAAAACCATGCTGCACGATACTTACCTTGTAAACCAGAATCTTTGAGTCGATTATATTGTAACGTTAGCATATATTACCTGTCTATATATTACCTTCCTGTAGTTTCAGATAAATGATCTTGCTACAACAATTAGAGAACTAATGTAATTTTTGTAGAGATCTGGCTAGTTTATGTTTTATTTTTGTTTTTGTATTTTTGGGGGGGGGAGGGGGTAGGGGCAGCTATAAACGTAGCCGCCGAAGGCGACGCATCAGGTTTTAGAAGCTTCGTTTCCGTCGCCGGCCCACCAAAGGGCTAACTTGGATTATAGCATGAATAGAACATTAATGTTTTTCAGTTGTTTAATATTCAACACAAACACACACACACACATATATATATATATATACACAGTCGCACCTGAAGGAATATACATACACAGTCGTGTATGTATTGTTACAATTACAGTTAAATGTAGGGCAATCTTTGGACTCCACATTGTGCAACTCACCTAAAAAAAGCAATTGAGACGTCCTATCGTATGGGCTACTATAACCAAAAAATATTGATTTCCAAAACAAAAACAAAATAATAGAAACTCAGATATATCTTCCGTTACGTCGGCCTCTTTGATATACACTAATTTTCTTTAACATGATAAACGTTTGTTAATAGTTGGGATAAGTCATACGACAATCGGCTGTTGGCGGCTTCGTTCAAACATCGAGGCGCCATCATGAGTCAGGTACGGTCAATTTATTATGCGTATCTACAGTTTTGTTATGCTTCATCATGAGTTAATACCCTCACAGTTTTAGACCATGCCTAATTGATTTTGAACCAATAATGCCACCTAGAGGGAGGGGGGGGGGGAGCATATTACAATCCACAGGTTTGTTCGTAAAGGCGACAACTGGCCACGGAACTACAACTACTTTAAGAAGAGCCATCTTCCTTGATAGAAAATTTGCCATTCGATACAGCATTCATATTTATATTAAAAAGGGTATTATATTCAGGAAATGTACGACCGTTTTATTCAGAGATTCTTACAAGTTCAAATACATTCTATTAAGGAGACTACAGAAAGGCGCAAAATCTGAGCATATTCCTTATCCATAGTCCGCATGCGTAGTCCGTATGCATAGTCTGTATCCGTAAAGTTCGATTTCCTTAAGTACGTAGATGCGTAGTCCGTACTCCGTATTGATAGTTGCTTGATAGCTGAAGTTTGTCTTTTTTTGCAAGCCGTTTCACCATATGTTTATTGTATATTTATATATATATATATATATATTTATAAGCATCAATCGGTAAAATAATAAAATTAAAATATTTTTTTAAATATCATAATAAGTAATATTTTATACGCGGCAGTAATAATTACACTCCAATCATTCAGAACACATGTTGTGTGTGATAAAGAAAGGGGAAAAAATACAATCAAATGCTAGCATGTTTGGTTTCCGAAGGACTGCCAGAAATCACATTTGTACCAGTTGGAAATAGAGATTATGATTATGAACTTTACGAAACAGGAAAACCCTGTACACCCTTGTCCTCTGAATACATGGAATGGACAAACTTAGAAACAGATTACAGGCACACCTACCTGAAGAAGAAGAAAAAAAACATTATAGTATCATTGAGCATCAAATTACGCTTTGGTTATACATGAATCAACCCGTAATTATTTAAGTGCAATACAAAGACAAACGGTGGTGGTGTAGTATTCATCCATTAAAGCAAATAGGGAACATACATGATGAATAATGAGTGTTGTCATGGAATGACATACATGAGAAATTAAGCTTTCTGAGATCAAGGCCCCCTTCCTTTTACTATATATTGGATTATTTTCCATATTTAAGATATGTACACTTGTCACATGATTGTATAAATCCTTTATTCTAAACACTCTCGACACAAAAGTCAATATAGAGTAATTTAATACGTTAATGGCATTCCTTTCACCAGCTGAGGCGACACGATAAACCATTTACCGCATATATGTTGTACGACTCGGACATGTTTTGTTGCGGATTTCTTTATTTCTGAGTTT
The DNA here is from genome assembly GCA_026874595.1 of Sipunculus nudus. Classification (NCBI taxonomy): domain Eukaryota; kingdom Metazoa; phylum Annelida; class Sipuncula; order Golfingiida; family Sipunculidae; genus Sipunculus; species Sipunculus nudus. The sequence continues at coordinate 32,596,802 of CM049317.1, read as the reverse complement.
CCTCGCCTAAGTAAAGGCAAAGTATGTCTTAGCTATAGATTGTCACAGAAACACATACAACACTTTAATTCTTGTAAAAAAATCAGCGAGTTATGTTGACGCCTGTAGCTGGTAACAAGTAAGGCTCACATTGGAATCCAGATGCTGTATAAAGCATATTTCCAATGGGTGAAAATGGCGATATCAAATAAGGACATTAAAAGCTCGTATATTCACCTCCGCAGGCATACCTTATCATAACTGATGCTTATCATATCCCCGGACCATTGCAAGACATTCAAAATGCAAAATACTAGACAGACCTATAATTACTCCCACTATCAGAGCCATCCAAACTTCTCTTGCTGTGTCGCAACGCAAAGAACAGGTATTACCACCTCGCGGCAAATTATATAACTAAATTATGGCTCTCTGGCGGAATATTTAATCAACTGGTATACTTCGACGGTTATGGGACGGTCAGCGCCACACATCCCCGCCTCGCTGAACTAAGGTCCTTTCCAGCTACGTCAGCAGTAATCGTTGGTCTTTCTAAGAATGTTTTTCAAAACCAACACGGTTCATTTAGCCATCGCCCTATTGCGGGCTTCTTTGGTTACATATATTCCCATTTAATCAGTCTAAATATCTGAGTTGAGTGGGCTCAGCCAGTCAGCGGGAGTGATTCGGGTGGACACGCAACGAACGCCGTCAAAATGTAACACATGTACCCGCTGGCTTAAACGATCAGGACGATTCGCGTGTTGGCAACTAGGCTGTGGCTTAAGGAAAGATTGACTCACGTCTATGGGTACATGGAATAATGTTTTATTTAGGCATTTCAGTAGCAAACGTAAATACTATAAGCCGAGGCAGGACTAGCAAAATACATATACAATATAATCTGTATTTTAAGCCAATCAATAATTTAGCTTTTATGTTATCCTGTAAACTTTTTATTCTTCATTTGAATAATTGGAATGTAAATATATCACATTTGAAAAGAAGCCAAGGCTATAAGCACGAAACAATATAATGATAAGATATTCAACTACCCAACTGAAATCATTGCACCGAGTGATACACTCATCAAAAAGCATTACTTCCTGGTGTTATTTATAACTGTCAGTGTGTGTAGTTATATGACTAATGCTTCATGATCATGCCGTTTCAAGCTCTTACAATTATATCTCGGTCATCTGTATAAGGGTCAGGGTTTGTTCGAAGCCGGGATATTTATAAGTATTACTTGCCTGTCCCTAATCCTTTTAGGTTCCTCTCAGGCTGTTTACTGTAACATGACGTATACTGGGATAGTGTTCATGATGTGTCTTGTTGGAACAACATCATCCTTTAAACCTAGTTGTTTGGGCCAGTACTGCCTGTACAAGTATCAAACGACGTGGGACAATGCCAAAGAGACATGCCAGAAGTATGGTGGAAGTTTAGCCGTTGATGATGATGACAACACACATTGGGTCATTACAAGTTTATTACGTGGCAGTGGTACTGAGAAGGCGTGGCTTGGGGGCAAAACTACACCTGCTTTTTGGCAATGGATTCAGCCTGACGGTAGGTACATGTATGTCTATACCTGTTTGCCAAAGCATTCTCCAGATGCCGAGCCATACAACGTGTATCTACATGTCTTATATATATATATATATATATATATATATATATATATATATATATATATATATACCCAGTATACAATGTTTGATAAAAAAGATCATGGGTGACATAAGGGCGGTGTTCTTGCAGGCGTTAATTGTACTAGTTCCTGGCCAATCAGGGGACTATTGTTTTTATAATTGGCTTTAAAGATCGGTATTAACTCTTTGCCTTGATATAATTAAACGAGATTACATGTAGAAAAAGACGTATTTTATAAATGTTTTTCTTGTGTTTTTCAAGCAGTTCCTGCTACTTCGCCAATATTCTAACAAGGATGCTATTCTCGGAAAGCAGGGATCACATCTGAGTCTCAACTTTTTAAATGTCAAGGGATAAAGAGTCTTAATGAATGCAAATCCCATTGCAAAGGATATAAGTACTTGATGCTTTATAAGGTAATTCGCTGTCATTATGGCGCAACATAGAAATAAAACTAAATAACCATATATATATATATATATATATATATATATATATATATATATATATATATATATAGAGAGAGAGAGAGAGAGAGAGAGAGAGAGTAAAACCTCGTTGTGTCCAAGTCGAGGGGACAGGTGAATTTACTAAAAACCGATGTTCATGGACTATAGCATATAGTTCTTACAAATATTTCGTGAAGGAGCAATACGACTTATATATAGATATATATATATATATAAATATATATATATATATATATATATATATATATTATTAATAAGTTTCACCAATAATAGGATTAGATAAATCAAGAAAGTGAAATAAGAGCACACACATGCACACGTATAAAAGCATACAAAACATCAAATGATAGGCTCAGATCATTTTCAGTTCAACACATCAGTTTTTTTTTTTAAAAGGGCAGTAACAGTCCTTTGCTTATCACGAGAACGCTCCTGATCAGCAACAAAATTCTCAATTCCCGACAGGAATCTAAAGCAATCACCCGCAACCTCTGACGACTTTAGCAGCTGCCGCAGCTTGCTGCACATCTCACGGGTCTTTCTAATGGTTGGTGGTGGTGAAAGTGGGCATGGTCGGTATGTAAGCCATCACGCTTGATGAGTAAGATCCTTGCCGGTATTAATTATGTGACTGACCATCGCGGCCGTAGGTATGATTGTTGGACAGCGCACACCTGATTTAAGCGGCATTACCTCGAGTCGAGCGACAGAACCGCCGCGCTTGATGAGTGAGAGCCTTTTCGGTATTGGTGAATCGTGACTTGTCATCACGCATCAGGTTTTTCGGCACGAACGACTTCGACACCAGCGGAGTTAAATTAGTAAGGTTTTAACTGAAATTTGCAGGACTGCATATTCGACTTCGACACATGCGGGAATTTGACTTAACCGAGTTCGACAAAACGAGGTTCATTGTATATATATATATATATATATATATATATATATATATATATATATACAGTGGAACCCCACAATAAGGACCACCTTGGGGACTGACCAAAGTGGTCGTAATTTGGGGGTTGTCGTATTTGTGAGAATCTTAATTACCTAGATCATATATTTGGGACCAAGAAAAGTGGTCGTATTTGTCGGGGTGGTCGCAATTGCGGGTTGGTCGCAAGGCGGGGTTCCACCGTATATATATATATATATATATATATAGAGAGAGAGAGAGAGAGAGAGAGAGAGAAAGAGAGAGAGATGGATGAATAGCCATTCTGGTTCATTGTATAAAGAGATGTAACTAGAATCTACAGAATAGTCAAACCCATCTTTTTCCCGGTCCATCCATAACCGTTACACCGCTCAGGCAATAACTAGGGTTTCTACGCCGCAGTTTTGCCTCTTCGGGTCCCCCTCATTCTGCACTGAGGTCGCCAGAACTGACACGCCAGCTAGCCAGCTAGGTCCGGCCCGCCCTCGCCTACCGTCAACCACCGAGGAATCCCCCAGGTGTTCCGGGAGCCTGAGCCTCGCAACCTGCCAGTAATGTCCGAGCGCTACCGGCCTGCCCCTGGACTATTCGCAGTCCCGTCATGAGCCTTGTCCCTTTCGACCAGGTACAGCTCTCGTTTGATCGGAGCCTTCTCGGGAGCCTTCTCGGGAGCCTTCTCTGGTGCTTTTGCCATCATGTCTTGAGCCTTGTCCCTGCTGGTCCTGACCGGACCCCCGGTTATTTTGACGTCTTGGAGCCTTGTCCCTGATCCTTTCGGGATCCCCGTAACTTTTTCCACCAAACGGCTGGCTCTACAGGGCCAGGTTCCATACTGCCGGCAACAGGCTGGCCTACTCTTCTATCGAAAAACAGTATGGGGTCTTTTACGTGCCCGTCCCCTTCTGGACACGGGACCGCCATTTAACGTCCTCATCTTTTTCCCGGTCGTTCCGGTTGGCTGCTTTAACAACTGAGCTACTATAGATCTGCAACCCCTCTGAGTATTTTCACAATTGTTAAGGAACCATCGAATGTTGCGTGCAAATTCGCTGAGCCGATACATATATTTGGTAGTGTATATATATATATTTATATATATATATATATATATATATATATATATATATATTCTGAGCGATATTAAAAGTTGATAGAACGTTCATACATGTATCTATATGTTCCACACGTTAACACTTGAACACAATTTTGTTATTGGAATTGTTCTTATGCCAAACCAGATACAAAAACACTTTTGCTGCTGCGGCAATGTGTTTGTGAAATTCGGCCGATCTGGTAGTTGCCAGCCGTGTCTTCATGGGAAGAGAATATGTGGCATTATGGATAGCTATGCAATCTATTCTGTGAACACAGACAATGGTAAGGTAACAGATGCCACAAACCCATCAAATTGAAGCTTTGCCTTTAATATAGTAAAATTAATTAAAATCTTAATTAGAAGTAAATATAGGAGACCTTGAATTGCAGTGAACTCCAGTCTATTTGTCAAATAATGCGATTTATAACGATCAAGCAGATTTTATACGCGTTTATTGTCTTTATAATTATTATATATTTTTCGTTTCATTAAATTTATATTTCCCGCATTCTTCTTTATATTAAGCAAAAAGTATAATGAATTTTATTATACTGATATAGTATACTTATGGCATAGATTACAAATACGTTATGTGCTCTGTTTATATTGAAAGATAATAATGTATGGTTATATGGCAACCCTGGAGGAATAACTGGTGACAACGGGAATCCCAAGTGTGCAGCACTTTTCCTACACGAAGAACAGCAAAACCGCCATCTTGTCAGCAAGTCATGTGCTGATCACTTAGTCCCATTATGTCTGCAAAATAAAGGTAAACTCTTACTTTTTCACATTAATAACCTAATCATGCACGACCTGTCTACTAAACGGTGATGACAGATGTGTATTGCTTTAACATTACAATGATAAAAGAAAAAAAATACATCAGTAACAGTAAATAACAGATGACCATTAAGTACTTCATTTATGTTATACGTACACTGTTCTTTTTTAAGGCATTATATACGGACATTCCTGTAATTTGTAGAGTAAAATTATAACGGAATGCAATTGTTCAACAGATGGTCACGCTGTGCGTGATTACAATGTTACCAAAGTACTTTTTAATCTCTACATTTTGAAAACTTTACTCATCATAAGAGAATTTCATATTTTCAGAACCCGCAGACACGTGTCCACCTAATACACATCTCTTGAATAGGACCGGGAGATGCCTTCGGTTTCAAACAGTGCAACTGACTTGGGAAGAAGCCGTCATTCTGTGCTGGGAAAGTTACGGGCGTTTAGTATCATTCTACAGCTATGATGAATACCTTGATGTTTTAGACTGGAGGAGTAAACTCCTGGACGGGAATATACGCAGCTTTTTCTGGGTGTATGGAACAAGCAGTGTGTGGCTATGGCAGAACGGTGGGTGGTTCCTGGGTTGATTGGTGTAAGAGGTTTTCTCACACTGTTTACAATGATACCTTTCCACATAACTCATTTCATTTGGCAATTCGATACATCGATCATCCGGACTAAACTACATAAATTGGCGAAAAAAACACATGAATTGGCGAAAATTTAATTATTTTCCAGTATTACTATCACACATAATGGCGCAATAGAAAAATCGCTTTTCATTGAACAGAAATATTTTATTGATGTTACATTAGACACGTTCCTGGTGATTTGGAACCTTTTTCTTTATTTTAGGTTTGAACTTACCAGTAACTGGTAACCTTTGGTCAATTGAACCATATTCAGCACCAGTCCAAAATAACTGCCTCTTCTTAAACCGTCAGGGTGAATGGTCGTCCTCTCCATGCTCCAGTACCACTGAAGCCTTTATTTGTACTCAAGTTAAGTGTTTATGCACCTCGACATAAATGCTTAAGTTCATTTCATTATCGCTGTCAATAAGTTATTTGGTGTTGACATTTTGGTCAAATGAATTATCATAAAAAAGTTTTGTTCCTGTTACAGACCTAGGAAAAAAAAAACTAACAGGTTTAAGTTTCTAATATGAGGAGGAAAACATACCATTTAAATACACTGAATATTTGTTTCGACATTTCCATCATAAGCCTTATTTATAACCGTGCTAGGAGAAGGAGTAACGTCTTAATTGCACGTGTGTGCTGGGGGAACCGTTTGCGTGATCTCCGTAACATTATTCTTTAATATTGATGAGATTAGTGACAGTTTCCAAAGAATGTGTCATGAATGGTATAATCAAAGGATATCAGTTATAATTAAGTACATGTGGTGTAATTTCATTAGGTTATTATTTCACGAGTATATAAGGTTTTCCTCCCTTGATGCGTCAACGGTTTTTGGTTTGCTAGAGCAATAAATTCTTCAAAAATATTTAAAACGCTCGCCTCTCTCCGCTGAAAATCCGGGTTTGATCATCGGTGTGGCTATGAGAGTTAATTAAAGTGGCCCGTCCAGGACTGACGTTTTCTCCATGTCGCTCTGAATCCTCAACCCCTACAATGTAGCAACGAAACTCAGAAGTGAGCCACGTATTAGTTATTCTAATCAGTTGTACACTCCACATGTATGTACATGTTTATATATGCGTAAATATATACAAATATTTCCAAGCCTCATATCCATGAAGGGTTCATTACTTTTGATACTTGCAAAAGACAACTTAATATGTCCCCCCTTTGATCAGGAAATAAAATAACATAACATCTTTTCTTAATTATGATGGGCTCATTATACATTTGGCAATTTATCTTATGTTAATTTTTTAATGGTTGGTAAATCGAACGTAAATTGCAGCTTTTTTCTTCTTATTTAGATACGTCACTGACCATTCAGGTTGGAACTACTAAAGAAAATTAGCACATCTTACCGGAATGGTCGCAAGTAAGGCCTGTCACTGTTATCCCGACAAAGAAGAGTTCCAAGACAGGTTTATATAATTTTTCAGGCCAGTCAAGTGGTAAATTGTAAACAAATTAAGCCATTTAAGTAGATCATTTTCATTTGAATACATTTTCTTTGAATAATGGTATTAATATACATATGGCTAACGTTAAATTGTAAGTTGCTGGTAAATTGAACGTATAATGCAGTTTTCTTCTTCTTTTTTTAGATAAGTCACTGACCACTCAGGTTGGAATTACTAAAAAAAATGGAAACACTTTACCGGGATTGAGGCCAGTAAGGCCTGTCACTGTTATCCCGACTAAGAAGGTTGCCAAGAATGGTTAATAAAATAATCTTTCGTACAAAAAATTTCTTTCGTGATATTATCCAAAACAATTTAAAATGCATAAAACCAATTTAAAATGTTTCCCATTTAAGCAGATTATTTTCATTTGAATACGACATTTAATTTTTCGTTAAAAATACCGTTCATGATATTAACTAAAACAATTTAAAATGCATGAAACAAATTAAGCCATTGAAGCAGTTCATTTTCATTTGAATACATTTTCTTTGAATAATGGTCTTAATATACATATGACTCAAGTTAAATTGTTAATGTCTGGTAAACTGAGCATACAATGCAGTTTTCTTCTTCTTTTTTTTAGATAAGTCACTGACCACTCAGGTTGAAATTAATATAGGAAATGAAAACACTTTACCGGGATTGAGGTCTGTAAGGCCTGTCACTGTTATCCCGACAAAAGAGAGTACCGAGAGAGGTTAATAAAAATAATCATTCGTGTAAAAATATCGTTCATGACAAACAATATAATTAATAAGAAAAAAATACTTTTTTTTCAACAATATGCATCCGATGCTTAATTCGGAAAAATAAATTACAATAAAATTACGGTAACAAGAATCAATAATTCTTGTTGTGCAATAATACCTTGAAATATACCAAATCAAACCATATTAAATTGACTAAATGATTCAAAGCTGATTACATGTAAGGTTCTTTTTTTATACACTTCTAAACATTGATGAGTATAACACATACGTTAGATGATTAAACGTTTAAATGTGTATTTTTTTTTACCTTGATCAGCTCCTATGCCAGGTATAATTACGATCACCATGGGCATCGTTGGATACCTGCTTTTTGTTAGTATTGTACTAGTCTTGTGTTTTCTTACAAAGCGGTAAGTGTCTTTCATTATCCAAATATGACTACCGAATGAACGATTATATACAAATTATATATACTGTCAAAGTTCGGATACAATATTGAGAATAACTTTCGTTTCTAAACAAATGCAAGCGCATATACGATGTACAATCGTAATTATGATATTTTATAATGCATTATGTGTGATGAATTAGATACTGTAATCAGACATTAATCATATAATTTTATTCATCAATATTTTAATTTTCAGTTATATAACATTCTTAACTCGCAATTAATAAATACAGACCTCGTCTAATGTCTTTGTTTTTTACCAGGTATTTTAGAAAGCGGAAAGAGTCTCGTGCACGGCATGATCAAAATGGTCTTTCAGGAATCGATTTGAGACGACAAAATGAAGACAAAACGTACCAAGAATCAGAAATTTTTCAAGTAAATGTGTCTACTAATTTAGAAGTAACAACTAATGGTTTTGACGAGGACACAAACATTGAAATGATTGAAAATGAAATCTATGATTCAGCGACTTGTTCAGGAATGATGAGCGAAGGTTTTCATGCATCGCATGACAACTCCCATGAACTACATAATGTAAGCAGAAATTCAAGTCAAGTAACGCTTAACGGAAATGCAGACATTGGTTTAAAAGCCACAAATATTACCAGTGACGAGGACATGGAAACTGAAATAGTGGAAAATGAAATTTATGAATCTGCGACTGGTCCTTTGGTATTGGGAAAAGTACATCGTTTTCATTACATGGCTCATAAACCCAGATAATGCCATGGTATAATCATTTTGGTTTATATAAAAACATATAATTGTCCAATGTATGTGTAGAAATGCTTGCCAAAGTGGTCTGTAATGTAGGGACGTACATGTAAACTTGAGGTAAACTTCGTAACAATAACATGTAGTACTTTAACCTTACGTCATAAAAACATCTCAACAATACCACATTAAAACCAACTACAGCATTATTATCCGTTATAATATTAAATGGCGCATAAACATTACTTTCCAAAAAAATATATATATATATATTACGCTCCCGAGGAAGTGGACATTTACCACCTTAACACAAGCTCTGTTTTAATGTAAATATGTAGATAAATATTTGTATTTATATATATATATATATATATATATATATATATATATATATATATATTCGCAATTTATTCCTGCTCCGACACAGGTTTTTATTTTAAGCTGAATAAATACTGTACATTCTACCTTAACAGTGAAATATTGCAGTCTACTGTTATTTTAATATATGTGCTAATGCGTCTTACACTCGTGTCCTGAGACAAATTGCTGGAGAGAGAGAGAGAGAGAGAGAGAGAGAGAGAGAGAGAAACAGACAGAGTTCGGAGCGGATTCATGAAATGATATACAAGTAAGAAATCATATACACATGTATAACGGTGTGTTAGTCTTGCCTTTTTAGCCCTCAACCCTTAGGCTGATGGGCTATTGTCGTCACCCTAGCTGTCCGTCCGTCCGTCCATCCGGCGTCCGTTAACTTTTACCTTGTGAGCGGGATATCTCGAAAAGGATTCACCGTCAGAATTTATTTCCTCGGTAAAGATGTATATCGACAAAATCTCAGTCAAGTTCCAAGATGGGTGACCTTGACCAATTTTTCCTGCATTTTGCTGAATATAGAAAAAAACTTAGACGCTTATTACTGAGGAACCATTTGGTTGATTTTCACAAAACTTAATATGGTTATTGAGACTAATAGTCTGTGTCTTCTACACGTGTTTGGTGGCGCTACCTACAATTTATGATTATTAATGAATTTTTATCAGATTTTTCAACTTTGGGCTTGTGAGCGGGATATCTCTAAAAGGAATTTTATTTCTTCGGCGAAGATGTATATTAACAAAATCTCAGTCAAATTCGAATATGGGTGACCTTGACCTATTTTTCTACATTTTAGAGCTGATTATAGAAAAACACTAAGAAGCTTATATCTAAGGAACCATTGATTTCTGATTTTTAATGAATTTTTATCGGATTTTAAACTTTGACCTTTTGTGCGGGATATCTCCAAAGGTATTTAACACAGAAACTTCATTTTTTCAGTGCTATTACAAATCAACAATATTTTGGTAAAATTTAAAGATGGGTGTTCTTGACTGACTTATCGAGGTCACAGAGCTTCGAATAGAAAATAACTTAGGAGCTTATTTCTCAGGAAGCATTTGGTGGATTGTTATGAAACATGGTATAAACTTTTCCAATTCAAATTTATAACATGTACAGATATACATCCGAATGACAACAAATAGTTTGAACTTGTTACGGTAACCACTTACAAACACTGTTCTTTTTGGCTGAGGGCTTTTACCAGCTTTTGCTGATATTCTAGTTAAGCATTGTGAAGCATACAACCACGATTAGCAAAATATACGATCAAGTTTAACCGTAAAAGCTTCCTACTGTACATATCACGCTACACTCCATTATTATTTATATAAAACAATACCTCCGTTACTCAGTATCTTCAAATCTACCCCCAGAAGTTCTTATCGAAACATCAGCTGTGAACAACCGGGAAAATGATGCTCATATGCACATAAACTGATCGTTATCCTGTCGCGACAAAACAACTGCACATTATCTGTTTTTTTTTCTTGTGCTTCATTTGTTTTTTAATCCACTGTAACAAGAAGCCCTTTGCAGTGATATCAGCCTACACTGTTCCATTGCGCCATCCCCCCCCCCCCCCCCCCCGAATATCTCACAGCTAGTGATAATTTAAGGATACTGGTTCTTTAGATTGATGTTCCGTTCTTGTCATACAGATTGTTGTCTTCAGTTTGTATAATTATGATGTAGTCTATCACGGCTGAGTGTACGGGATGATTCCGGGTGTTTGATTTCGGAACAGTCGGTGAGTTTTTGTTCCATGTCAGAACAGTCGGTGAGTGTTCGTTGTCAGAACAGTCGACGAGTGCTTGTTCTTTGTCGGAACAGTCGGCGAGTGTTTGTTCGTTTTCTGAAAGTCGGTGAGTGTTGGTTGTCTGAACAGTCGGTGAGTGTTGGTTCGTTGTCTGAACAGTTGGTGAGTGTTTGTTCGTTGTCAGAACAGTCGGTGACTGTGTTTTCGTTGTCGGAACAGTCGGTGAGTGTTTGCTTGTTGTCAGAACAGTCAGTGAGTGTTTGTTCGTTATCGTAACAGTCGGTGAGTGTTTGTTTGTTGTCAGAACAGTCTGTGAGTGTTTGTTCGTTGTCTGAACAGCCGGTGAGTATTTCTTCATTGTCGGAACAGTCAGTCGGAGTGTTTGTTCCTTTTCGGGAACAGTCGGTCAATGTTTGTTTGTTGGTGGAATAATTCGTGAATATTTGTTCGTTGTACGAAGAGTCGGTCGGAGTGTTTGTTAGTTGTCGGAACAGTCGAAGAGTGTATCTTCAAGAAGACTGATGTGTATCACGTAATGTTTTGATAGACTTGTGATTTCGAGTTCGATCCATTTTTCAATATTTTATACCCAAACAAGTACATTAACGTTTACAAGGCAAACTATATTTGTTATGCCTCCACATTCCAAAATATCCGGTTTTTAGTCAATAAGGGTAATCAACCGATATTCGTTCTGCCTGTCGACCTGACCAGAGCTTAAATCAAAATCTGTTTCCAATTGAATACTTACAATAGGGTAATTACACATTGAAATGAGCAGAGCAAATGGTGATAGCTCCTAAAATAACACAGAAAATATCGAAAGGCGCATTAGCAGACAAAAAACCTGGAGAAATATAGATAATTTCTGATTAATCAATTTGGAATTGAAAAAAAAGACATGGCATGTTACAGAAATTAATCTTTAATTATCATAGCAACAGATTAGAGGAATAAAACAAATTTGATTAATAATATGTCCTTTAAAAATGGTAGATAAATGCAAACAAGTTATTAATGGTTTCCAGAGAAAGCACAATGTGCTTATCACCACTTATACCGTAATAATTGCCTTAAGTGCCATTAAACCCATGATTTAGATTGATAGGTGCTAGAGACTGACCATTAAGATGTTTATTTTATCATAACTAGGCTTATTTGATCTGTCCTTGTATCCTGTTACATTGTCAGTCATGAAGGTTTTTTTTTTTTTACAATTGCTGCCTGTTAACTGGATATCACCTCATCTTCCTTCAACGAGGAAGGCTGTTTGTCTCACTCTAAGAAAAAGAGTTTTCTTGATGGTTCTTGTAAGAACTCACATGGTTCTATATATTCCCGTGTTTAGGTTCCTTTTGGCAGCACTGAGGTTCTTGGCATGGCTGAGGTTCCAGCTGGAGCCCGGACGGTGACCGGAAGTCCATTTAATAATGATGCTCTTCCGCGGCTAACTTGAAGACAAACGGTCGAGCCGGAGAACGATTTGTTCGTCTGGCTTTTGAAGACCGATATTATTTCATGAGCTACCTTTAAGTTAAAGCATAAATTTCAGGCAAATTAGCCCCCATATAGCAATCTTCGATTATTGTGCGATTAAATATGATTTAAAGCCTAATGTTCCATAAGTACTACGTGTTTACAAACATATGGATATATTTTATTGTGTTAAATATTATTCATGCTACGCAACCTTCCTGCTAGAGCCAGGGGGGTTACCTACCTGCCAGTGACTATTTTGCAGCGCTTATCGGCGACCTTTCAATTCAAGCATTGATTCCAAACAAATTAGCCCCCATATAGCAAATTTAGACTGTTACGTGATATAGAGACACGGTCTATAAGGATTAATAGAAAGGTCGGTGATCAGCGTTTTATACTGCATTGATCAGCGATATATTCCCTCCCTCCTTGCACCAAGGCAAGAGAGGAGTTTTTATGTGCAAGCAGATATTGTCCCACACGCGGCGTATTTTCCTTTGTTCTAACTCTACGTTCAAATCTGCTTGCATCACAGGGTCATGAAAAGTGACCATGCAAGTGTAGTTGCATGGTGACTTTCCAAATATGGCAAAGAATTTGGTGGGTAGCCAAAAACATGACACGCGTGACCTTCGACCAAGGAGGCGGGGCATATGGGACAAATCAGTTATAGCCCAATGAAATGTAAATCAAGCCCTGAGATTTGCTTGGCTCGTGTCAATCATGGCAGGCGAGCCGTTAAGCCATGTGACACAAGCCTCGCAAACCTCACGGCTTGCATAACATTTCAGTGGGCTATACGGCTCTTAACGGCTCGCCTGCCATGTGACACAAGCCTCGCAAATCTCACGGCCTGCATAACATTTCATTGGGCTATAACTAATACATCTGTCCAGGAACAGTCTCATATGTGAAAAGATAATGACCGATTCTAATCAACAGCTACCAAACACATTTAAAATATGCTTTCAGTGACTGAAACCAATCAAGCTAGATCACTCTACCATTGCATGGATTATATACATTATCTGTTATGCAACCTTCTCGTATAATAAAATTTCAGAGAGAGAGAGGGATGGGGGGGATGAGGGGGGTGGGGTGGACGAGGGTAATGAGCACTCTATCGAAGGGATGCTATGGGAGGCTTCACAGACTAATCAGGTGTTAATTAACCCCCAAGTTACATGATGTAAACCGAGGCCTCCGCAGTTTTCAAATAATATACGAACCCTCCCAATCACAAAGCAGGTAATACCTGTCGATTACAACCCCTTATAGTACATTTATCTCTCTCTGATCCTCGAGCTCTTTATAACACCTCCAGGGTTTAAGAATTAGGCGATGAACAACCGGAAGAACCTTAGGCATGCCTATTTGTTTTAAATTTTGCAGACCATACAGGTTACCTTTTCTACAGAAAAGTAATTTCTCTCTGTTCGAGTGTTTGTGTTCTGCGTGCGTTGGTGTGTAAGGTGCATGCGTTTATATGTATATATAAACATCTGTTGTATTTACATATGTCTCTTTTCTTATTTTCCAGATGGAAATTATGAAGAGTACCACACTCATATGACGCAGAATCCCTGATGCACGATATAGAGCTTCGCATTGTTTTTGTGTTCATTGCCAGTCAGACACGGGATTAATAATGCAGACGCACAGTTCGACGCGCACATGTTGTTTTGGACTGAAGACTTACACCGGCCATCAAATTATAGAACTGAACTCTTTGCGCATAACGTTGAGCAACACCTATCAACTTGCAAAAATTCTGATATATATATATATATATATATATATATATATATATATTATATATTGTCAAGTACCAAATGTTTAATACCAGAAACACTGAAATGTCAGAAAATCATATGCCTACGAACACCCTAGCAGTTCGTCAAAAGTTTCTTCATAATGTAACCAAGGGGACAGCACGGTGATTGCAAGAACATTTTTTGTTTACATAAGCATACCCCGGAGTGTTTGTCAACCAAGGACTCTGCAGTCAAAATAAGACTAAGACTTCATTTAACTATCCTAAGGGTATGCTGATACTTGAAATAATATTGTGAAAAGGGTGAGGTGTTCTGAAAGTCTGATTTACAACAACAAATACATATTAGTATGAGGTAAAGAATCATGTAATAGGTGAAAATGCTTTAGGGTCCTGCTTGCATAGTTTATTATTGATTCTGGTTTTTAAGCGGAATTAAACAAATTAATGTTTAAAAAGTTATGATTCTTTGATTTTATGCTTTCATTCCACATTTTCTTTAAGTACTCGCAGTTTTCCCACATTTCATGAAAATATGTTATATAATCCATCAAAAGCAATTCTTCTTACGAAAAGACAGTACTAGCGAACACATATTAGTTACGTATCTTCACACACAAAAAATAAACGTAAGCCCTGATAAAACTATCTGCATGGTCGGATATAATAATTCTGGGGTAAATGAACAATAAATGGGCTATATCCCATCTACATAATATATCCTCATTGATTTATATCTAGATATGATATTTTATTTCTAAGATATGAGTTCTTTGAATGTTCCATTAAGACCCCATTTATCTAGGTTTCCAAAAAAGAACCTTTTAAGGTTCCCCACTCAGTCGTCTGGCTAGAACTTTGAATGGATCTTCCTGGAATCTTAAAACAAGGATCTGGATGGAACCTGTACGGTTCCATAAAAGAAACCTTAGGAAGGTTAAAAAACAAGGTGTTTAAGGTTCCAATTAGAACCCTAAGAGGTTCCCCACTCAGTCTACCACGAAGAACCCTTTTGGGGTCTACCTGGTAACCTTGTTTCTTAGAGTGTACGTGTATCCTACAATTGCCCGACTGCAGCGCATTATTTACGTTTTTTGCAGACACATTAGTAATCATAAGAGCTTAGACTGAAGTACTGGAGGTAAATGTGAATGCTTTACAAAAAACTCGAGATAACAGTAAATGCCTTTGTTAAATGATAAAAAAATCTTGGCTCGTCACTTTATAAAATACTTCAACCTGAGTGATTTGTGAATTTGGAGTTAAAAAAGAGAAAAAAAACACACGAAATGCTCATATGTATATCGTTCTAGGTGTCTGTATTCATCTTGATCCGAATTATATCAAACTTGGAAATATTTATCATGAATGTCATTTACCACTTTAAATGATCTCAGTGTTACGTTACTGTGAACGACAGCCATTACTTACCCTCTTAGAACTGTGATCGATAGGCCGCTCCATGTATTTATGGGTTCAAATGCAAATTCATCTAGTGCTCTCAAGTAAGAGTTTATGCGTTTATCCCCGTTCGTATGTATGTTTGTGTGATTGTTCGCAATATAATTCCCGCGATCATGAACGATATCTAATGAAATTTTCGGCGCATTTCGGGAATGGGCCAATTAAGAATCCATTATATTTTAGTGTAGATCCGGAACATAACCCGGATTCAGGAACGTCATATAGGAATATTCACAAATGTAGAGTCACTTTTTCACGAATAAACCTGGAAATATGGGTAAAGAGGTGAATGCCCACATGACGGAGATTTGCATTCCTTAAAATGCAGCTTTCTAGTTCAATATATTTCCCTAGTGTCATTATCTAGTAGTAAGTGGCTCCTGAATGTAGAGGGCGTACCTTTCTAAAAAGATCTCGGTTAAGTTCTTGGTGTCATGTATAAAACATGAACGGGAACCATTCCTTTACGCCACCAGCCAGTGCATAAACACAAAAGAATACTGCAATCAGTGCCATATCCTGAACTATCCAGTCATATATATCGGTTGTTACTTCAACAGAT
This sequence comes from Sipunculus nudus, assembly GCA_026874595.1. Taxonomy (NCBI): domain Eukaryota; kingdom Metazoa; phylum Annelida; class Sipuncula; order Golfingiida; family Sipunculidae; genus Sipunculus; species Sipunculus nudus. The sequence continues at coordinate 32,580,456 of CM049317.1, read as the reverse complement.
GCCATGTAATTTGTCTGTCCGCCCATATAACTTTTGTCAACTGTTCACAATGTTTCAAAGCTGTTTCAAAACTGTTTCAAAGAAGGAATGAATTCTAAGGAGTTCAGAAAACTGTTAAGTAGAACATAAGCAAACTTCTCTGATTATCTACGGTCACTTTAAATCAAGCGTTCTCGTCATGATTTAAATGAGACCTTAAAGGCTCATCTGAAAACTTTTGAAAGCCTAGGGAACGGGGTCATCAAACAGAGTAATTTTTTAGTTGAACCATAATAGGGACTTGCATGAAAAAAATAATTTTTATTTTTCTTGGACATTATTTATATCATTGGATAGAGAGAAAAAAAAAATATGACTCATGGCACCAAGCTAAAAATATTATTATGAGCAAAAAGTGAGATATTTAAAGGGAAAGTTTCTGAAAAGTGCAAAATTTTGTTCTCCTACCCCCTTAATTAACCCCTCCCCCAACTGTGACCACAAGAAGAGGCCAGAAGTACCCAGTGGACACACAATGACAGCTGAAACCTCCCCTGACATACAATGGCAGCCAAGCATGACCTCTCATGAAACCATACCCAAACAAACAAGGAAACCACACACACTCACATTATGCCACGCCCACAATCACAGGACCTGGAACTATTGGAGGAACAAAACATAATTTATTTAAATATAAAACATATTTTGCTAGCATGTAATCATTTATTGCTTGGAATTTAAATATATATATATATATATATATATATATATATATATATATATATATATATATATATATACATATATATAAACATATAAAAATATTCCCATATGTATGATGGAAAATAAAAAGAAATACCTGAATAAAAATATCAATACTGATGTTCAACTGCTCATAAGTAAATGTTGGAATATAAAAAAAATAAATTTATTTCTTAAAACAATTATATACACAATGCTAATTAAAAAAAAATACAGAGAGAAAAAAAATGTGGCACATTAAAATTTGAATAAATTAAAAATGTACAAATGTATAATATGCAATGCTACCTGTTGAATAAATAAAGTTTAAAATTTACAAGAACAGTCTTTTTATTTAAAAATCATACAAAGCATTAAAAATCGTATTTACATGATTATACAATTCATATTTACTTAGAAAGTTATCACATAAGTTTAATTTATATACATAATTTTATAAAAATAATTGTGAATGTGGAATGCTGATTGTCAAGTGAATGTCATATTATTCATACAAATGTATAAAATAAATACAAACTTGTGTTCTGTGCCAACCATTTAAATGTCATGTCTACCTGTGTTTAATTCCATAATTTTTAACAAGTTGTCTTTTAATTCACACAAAGGCAGCTGCTTCCTGTATTTGCTGAACTGGTATAAATCAGACTGGCCACTGTTCCCTAGTATTGTTTTTCTAACACTGATTTGGTTTTTAACAGCGAGGATTTTTTGCTTATTGTTGTTTAGGCCATTCAAACATTCATCCATCTTTATATTACTTTCCCAGACCCCACCATTTTCTGTTAAGATTTCAAGCAGAGTCTCTTTTTTAGATTGTTCTTTCTCAGATTGATGTGCATGTCTTTTGTTTTTGTTTTAACCTCAATGCTAACTGTGCATGAATCATTTTTTCCTTATCTCTTGCCATTACAGTGTCTTGCCTGGCTGCTTAACACCAGCAATAATAAAATTCCTCTCCAACTCTATTTTACCATCAATCCAACTACCTGTCTTGTTAAATGAATACATTATTTCGGAGGAATTGCGGCAGGTGCCCTTTTCAGCGCAGCATCCAGTTGACCGAAAATGCGTTACCCACTGATATTTGTCGCAGTGCATGAAGCTGCCATTTCTTGAATGGTCTCTGATGGGGAATGGTACAGGCCACCTTCAAGCTGATCTGAAACTTGTCTCTTTTTGTCTTGGCTTATCTTTGTCAATAATTTCTGAACGAGTATCTCTGTGGTTTTGTCAATGCTGGGGTCTGCACATGTGACCAAGCTAGTTAAAACTTCATCATTTTTTATGAGCACATGGTTGAACAGGCTAACATTTCCTTCAATAAACTGCTGTGGGTCTTTTATCCATGTTGTGATTTTATTGTCCGCTTCCTGTAAATATTTGGTTGTGGAGAGGATAGCTCATCTTTCTCCATCAGCCTCATCCAGGGACCCGTTACGAGTTCGTATAAACGGTGAAATATTTGTTAAGTGTATCTTCCGCATCGAAGGGAGAAACCTACCATTACGTTAATGTGTTGAAATTTTACAATATTAAAATGTTATTCCTTTAATTATTTATTTATGATGTGTAAGAAAGACTATTTTTTCACTGTTGACTTCTATATAAAATCCTTACTGATGTACATTTCATCGGCGAAAGGCATTTCGTTTTTTGTCACTTTTGAATTATTAATTGAAGAGACCCGATTTAATTTGTCATTTTCGATACTGACTACCCCTTGCACCGGTTCACACATAATTACAATTTGTCATTTTAGCAGACCTATGCTGAAACTGCTGCTTTTTTCTGGCTCCTGGCCCCTTTTTTTAGGAAAGCGGGTCAACATTTTTTTATTGCAAACAGACAAACGTACAATCAGAAATGAGAAAAATCATAATCACTATGTGAATAACTGGCCTTAAAAAGTTACAAGAAGTGACCTTTGATCAAAGTCCAAGAAATAATTATTGGCTTGATAACGCTTTATGTGCACTCCCCAGACAGACCGAACAACATTGTACCAATTTCGTTTATTATCAAATTATAGGATTAACTAATGAAATAAACGGATGAACTAATGAAACAAAGACTCTGCTGATACATCCAGATTAACAATCCGATAATCAAATAATAATATTCAATATTTTAACTCTAAGACATTCTTTTGCAAAACTTTTTTTTTGTTTGGGCGGCATGACCAATTACCGCTGAAATCTAATTATACTAAAAAAAACTCATTTTTTATAATGGTTGTATTCGTATTTCATTTGTTAATGATCACAACATTTGATGAGTAGCAGATCTTGACAAGCAAACAATTTACAGCTTGCACGTAAATTCAACACATCTGAGTAAATTTCTGAATATGATCACGTGACAATGACCGCGTTCATTTCTGACAGCCCGGTTATGATACCAGAATTCAGGTTCGTGAAAAGGAAATTACGGGGTCCATTGATCGATTACACAGTTTCCGCCCCGGAAGAAGGTAAATTGTTTCAGATAATCAACCTTGTGTTTATTCATGTCGTCGTTAATTGGAAAGAAAGTCAGATAAATGTTATCTGATAACTGATTAATGACCGTAGCACCACCATACTTTAATAATGATAACATGCAATTGTCTTTTTTAGAAATTAAAATACAGCAAGACATGCAATAGGATGAAAGGGGTATCATGAAAATTGTCCCACCATTTACTGCCGTCCATTAAATCTAACTATTCTATCCTACCATTTATTTTACATTTTCACCAGTTTATTTTCATTCTTAATATGAAAATGTGGTGCTTTGATATTTAATGACTGTCTAAACTATTTTGATATTAATACATATAAAACACTTGTCACAGTCACCAGTAAACATGCCAAAAGAACATCAGTAAATTAATAATTAAGATCCAGATATAAAAATGTTTATATCAAACCCTACGTACCACACACTTTATTAATAGAATCAACTTATGTTTGTTGATGTTCCAGGCAAATATGAACATTTTGTAATGTCTGACTTTGCGAGCCCAAAAACACAACAGCGGAGGGCTCAAGCCTTGGCTCATGGTGACGCCCTGTTTCCTGCCTTAATTTACAATCAAAGCAGCCGACAGAGGGCGCTGTGATAGATCCATGTGAATTTTATTTGAAATATCTCTTGATTTAGGAAAAATTAGCAAAGTTACCCGCCTTAGGATGCACTTTTCATCACTCCCTATAGTAAAAAAAAAGTGCATATCCTAGGCGTGACCACACAGGAGGTTTGTGACAGAACTCCACCGGGAGCCACTCTTTATTATAATTTAGCAGGTATTATCGTAATTCACACAATAATTCATTGACAAGCTGCGCAGGGTACTGAGGGAATTGCTACCCTTTATGATATGGGATTTCTGTTTCCAATGCGCTCACGGTATGGCATCCATAACCATGTATAATTCTGTGTATTTTAATACATGTACATCTTATTGAGAAATCTTTCATGTGCATACCGTGAAGACATCTGGTCATTATACAAGGGGTGGCATTTTGTGTCAAGATGTGTGAACATAACAACAATAGCTATAGTGGCTTTCAGATCATATAATAACAGCAAATGAATATTTACAAACGCTCTCCGTTACATGGATGAGGTCGATACATGTGAGAAAGCGACAAGAGAGCGCAGGCCTCCGCCATCGACAGCTTTTTTACCTGTTTTTTAGCCGTATTGCAACCACGGTCCCCATTATAGATGGCTGGACACGCCGCATACCAGATGTTGAGTATGTCGGACAGTTAAAAGGAGTATCATCATGTTTTCATTTTAATTATATCGGACTGTTTTACAAAAAGGGGGTATCGTCGCGTTCTCATGTTTATTATATCGGATTTTTTTTAAGAAAAGGGCGTATCATCGCGTTCTCATGTTTTGTATGTCGGAATGTTATACAAACGGAGTATCATCACGTTCTCATGATTAGTATGTCGGAATGTTATACAAACGGAGTATCATCGCGTTCTCATGTTTAGTATGTCGTAAAATGTTAAACAAACGGAGTATCATCGCGATCTCATGTTTAGTATGTCGGAATGTTATACAAACGGAGTATCATCACGTTCTCATGTTTAGTATGTCGGAATGTTATACAAACGGAGTATCATCACGTTCTCTTGATTAGTATGTCGGAATGTTATACAAACGGAGTATCATCACGTTCTCATGTTTAGTATGTCGGAATGTTATACAAACGGAGTATCATCACGTTCTCATGATTAGTATGTCGGAATGTTATACAAACGGAGTATCATCACGTTCTCATGTTTAGTATGTCGGAATGTTATACAAACGGAGTATCATCGCGTTCTCATGTTTAGTATGTCGTAAAATGTTAAACAAACGGAGAATCATCACGTTCTCATGTTTAGTATGTCGGAATGTTATACAAACGGAGTATCATCACGTTCTCATGATTAGTATGTCGGAATGTTATATAAACGGAGTATCATCGCGTTCTCATGATTAGTATGTCGGAAAGTTATACAAACGGAGTATCATCACGTTCTCATGTTTAGTATGTCGGAATGTTATACAAACGGAGTATCATCGCGTTCTCATGTTTAGTATGTCGGAATGTTATACAAACGGAGTATCATCACGTTCTCTTGATTAGTATGTCGGAATGTTATACAAACGGAGTATCATCACGTTCTCATGTTTAGTATGTCGGAATGTTATACAAACGGAGTATCATCACGTTCTCATGATTAGTATGTCGGAATGTTATACAAACGAAGTATCATCACGTTCTCATGTTTAGTATGTCGGAATGTTATACAAACGGAGTATCATCGCGTTCTTATGTTTAGTATGTCGTAAAATGTTAAACAAACGGAGTACCATCACGTTCTCATGTTTAGTATGTCGGAATGTTATACAAACGGAGTATCATAACGTTCTCATGATTAGTATGTCGGAATGTTATACAAACGGAGTATCATCACGTTCTCATGTTTAGTATGTTGGAATGTTATACAAACGGAGTATTATCACGTTCTCATGATTAGTATGTCGGAATGTTATACAAACGGAGTATCATCGCGTTCTCATGTTTAGTATGTCGTAAAATGTTAAACAAACGGAGTATCATCACGTTCTCATGTTTAGTATGTCGGAATGTTATACAAACGGAGTATCATCGCGTTCTCATGATTAGTATGTCGGAATGTTGTATAAACGGAGTATCATCGCGTTCTCATGATTAGTATGTCGGAATGTTATACAAACGGAGTATCATCATGTTCTCATGTTTAGTATGTCGGAATGTTATACAAACGGAGTATCATCACGTTCTCATGATTAGTATGTCGGAATGTTATACAAACGGAGTATCATCACGTTCTCATGATTAGTATATCGGAATGTTATACAAACGGAGTATCATCGCGTTCTCATGATTAGTATGTCGGAATGTTAAACAAACGGAGTATCATCACGTTCTCATGATTAGTATGTCGGAATGTTATACAAACGGAGTATCATCGCGTTTTCATGATTAGTATGTCGGAATGTTATGTAAACGGAGTATCATCACGTTCTCATGATTAGTATGTCGGAATGTTATATAAACGGAGTATCATCACGTTCTCATGATTAGTATGTCGGAATGATATATAAACGGAGTATCATCGCGTTCTCATGATTAGTATGTCGGAATGTTTTACAAACGGAGTATCATCACGTTCTCATGTTTAGTATGTCGGAATGTTATACAAACGGAGTATCATCACGTTCTCATGATTAATATGTCGGAATGTTATACAAACGGAGTATCATCACGTTCTCATGATTAGTATGTCGGAATGTTATACAAACGGAGTATCATCGCGTTTTCATGATTAGTATGTCGGAATGTTATGTAAACGGAGTATCATCACGTTCTCATGATTAGTATGTCGGAATGTTATATAAACGGAGTATCATCGCGTTCTGATGATTAGTATGTCGGAATGTTATACAAACGGAGTATCATCACGTTCTCATGATTAGTATGTCGGAATGTTATATAAACGGAGTATCATCGCGTTCTCATGATTAGTATGTCGGAATGTTATACAAACGGAGTATCATCACGTTCTCATGTTTAGTATGTCGGAATGTTATACAAACGGAGTATCATCGCGTTCTCATGATTAGTATGTCGGAATGTTATACAAACGGAGTATCATCACGTTCTCATGATTAGTATGTCGGAATGTTATACAAACATAGTATAATCACGTTCTCATGTTTAGTATGTCGGAATGTTATACAAACGGAGTATCATCGCGTTCTCATGTTTAGTATGTCATAAAATGTTAAACAAACGGAGTATCATCACGTTCTCATGTTTAGTATGTCGGAATGTTATACAAACGGAGTATCATCACGTTCTCAGGATTAGTATGTCGGAATGTTATATAAACGGAGTATCATCACGTTCTCATGATTAGTATGTCGGAATGTTATACAAACGGAGTATCATCACGTTCTCATGATTAGTATGTCGGAATGTTATACAAACGGAGTATCATCGCGTTTTCATGATTAGTATGTTTGAATGTTATGTAAACGGAGTATCATCACGTTCTCATGATTAGTATGTCGGAATGTTATATAAACGGAGTATCATCGCGTTCTCATGATTAGTAATCTCGGAATGTTATACAAACGGAGTATCATCACGTTCTCATGATTAGTATGTCGGAATGTTATACAAACGGAGTATCATCACGTTCTCATGATTAGTATGTCGGAATGTTGTATAAACGGAGTATCATCGCGTTCTCATGATTAGTATGTCAGAATGTTATACAAACGGAGTATCATCATGTTCTCATGTTTAGTATGTCGGAATGTTATACAAACGAAGTATCATCACGTTCTCATGTTTAGTATGTCGGAATGTTATACAAACGGAGTATCATCGCCTTCTCATGTTTAGTATGTCGTAAAATGTTAAACAAACGGAGTATCATCACGTTCTCATGTTTAGTATGTCGGAATGTTATACAAACGGAGTATCATCACGTTCTCATGATTAGTATGTCGGAATGTTGTATAAACGGAGTATCATCGCGTTCTCATGATTAGTATGTCGGAATGTTATACAAACGGAGTATCATCATGTTCTCATGTTTAGTATGTCGGAATGTTATACAAACGGAGTATCATCACGTTCTCATGATTAGTATGTCGGAATGTTATACAAACGGAGTATCATCACGTTCTCATGATTAGTATGTCGGAATGAATATATAAACGGAGTATCATCGCGTTCTCATGATTAGTATGTCGGAATGTTATACAAACGGAGTATCATCACGTTCTCATGTTTAGTATGTCGGAATGTTATACAAACGGAGTATCATCACGTTCTCATGATTAGTATGTCGGAATGTTATACAAACGGAGTATCATCGCGTTTTCATGATTAGTATGTCGGAATGTTATGTAAACGGAGTATCATCACGTTCTCATGATTAGTATGTCGGAATGTTATATAAACGGAGTATCATCGCGTTCTCATGATTAGTATGTCGGAATGTTATACAAACGGAGTATCATCACGTTCTCATGATTAGTATGTCGGAATGTTATATAAACGGAGTATCATCGCGTTCTCATGATTAGTATGTCGGAATGTTATACAAACGGAGTATCATCACGTTCTCATGTTTAGTATGTCGGAATGTTATACAAACGGAGTATCATCGCGTTCTCATGATTAGTATGTCGGAATGTTATACAAACGGAGTATCATCACGTTCTCATGATTAGTATTTCGGAATGTTATACAAACATAGTATCATCACGTTCTCATGTTTAGTATGTCGGAATGTTATACAAACGGAGTATCATCGCGTTCTCATGTTTAGTATGTCATAAAATGTTAAACAAACGGAGTATCATCGCGTTCTCATGATTAGTATGTCGGAATGTTATACAAACGGAGTATCATCACGTTCTCATGATTAGTATGTCGGAATGTTATATAAACGGAGTATCATCGCGTTCTCATGATTAGTATGTCGGAATGTTATACAAACGGAGTATCATCACGTTCTCATGTTTAGTATGTCGGAATGTTATACAAACGGAGTATCATCACGTTCTCATGATTAGTATGTCGGAATGTTATACAAACATAGTATTATCACGTTCTCATGATTAGTATGTCGGAATGTTATATAAACGGAGTATCATCGCGTTCTCATGATTAGTATGTCGGAATGTTATTCAAACGGAGTATCATCACGTTCTCATGTTTAGTATGTCGGAATGTTATACAAACGGAGTATCATCGCGTTTTCATGTTTAGTATGTCGTAAAATGTTAAACAAACGGAGTATCATCACGTTCTCATGTTTAGTATGTCGGAATGTTATACAAACGGAGTATCATCACGTTCTCATGATTAGTATGTCGGAATGTTATACAAACGGAGTATCATCGCGTTCTCATGATTAGTATGTCGGAATGTTATACAAACGGAGTATCATCATGTTCTCATGTTTAGTATGTCGGAATGTTATACAAACGGAGTATCATCACGTTCTCATGATTAGTATGTCGGAATGTTATACAAACGGAGTATCATCACGTTCTCATGATTAGTATATCGGAATGTTATACAAACGGAGTATCATCGCGTTCTCATGATTAGTATGTCGGAATGTTATACAAACGGAGTATCATCACGTTCTCATGATTAGTATGTCGGAATGTCATACAAACGGAGTATCATCGCGTTTTCATGATTAGTATGTCGGAATGTTATGTAAACGGAGTATCATCACGTTCTCATGTTTAGTATGTCGGAATGTTATATAAACGGAGTATCATCGCGTTCTCATGATTAGTATGTCGGAATGTTATACAAACGGAGTATCATCACGTTCTCATGATTAGTATGTCGGAATGTTATACAAACATAGTATCATCACGTTCTCATGATTAGTATGTCGGATTGTTATACAAACGGAGTATCATCGCGTTTTCATGATTAGTATGTCGGAATGTTATGTAAACGGAGTATCATCACGTTCTCATGATTAGTATGTCGGAATGTTATATAAACGGAGTATCATCACGTTCTCATGATTAGTATGTCGGAATGATATATAAACGGAGTATCATCGCGTTCTCATGATTAGTATGTCGGAATGTTATACAAACGGAGTATCATCACGTTCTCATGTTTAGTATGTCGGAATGTTATACAAACGGAGTATCATCACGTTCTCATGATTAGTATGTCGGAATGTTATACAAACGGAGTATCATCGCGTTTTCATGATTAGTATGTCGGAATGTTATGTAAACGGAGTATCATCACGTTCTCATGATTAGTATGTCGGAATGTTATATAAACGGAGTATCATCGCGTTCTCATGATTAGTATGTCGGAATGTTATACAAACGGAGTATCATCACGTTCTCATGATTAGTATGTCGGAATGTTATATAAACGGAGTATCATCGCGTTCTCATGATTAGTATGTCGGAATGTTATACAAACGGAGTATCTTCACGTTCTCATGTTTAGTATGTCGGAATGTTATACAAACGGAGTATCATCGCGTTCTCATGATTAGTATGTCGGAATGTTATACAAACGGAGTATCATCACGTTCTCATGATTAGTATTTCGGAATGTTATACAAACGGAGTATCATCACGTTCTCATGTTTAGTATGTCGGAATGTTATACAAACGGAGTATCATCACGTTCTCATGATTAGTATGTCGGAATGTTATACAAACATAGTATTATCACGTTCTCATGATTAGTATGTCGGAATGTTATATAAACGGAGTATCATCGCGTTCTCATGATTAGTATGTCGGAATGTTATTCAAACGGAGTATCATCACGTTCTCATGTTTAGTATGTCGGAATGTTATACAAACGGAGTATCATCGCGTTTTCATGTTTAGTATGTCGTAAAATGTTAAACAAACGGAGTATCATCACGTTCTCATGTTTAGTATGTCGGAATGTTATACAAACGGAGTATCATCACGTTCTCATGATTAGTATGTCGGAATGTTATACAAACGGAGTATCATCGCGTTCTCATGATTAGTATGTCGGAATGTTATACAAACGGAGTATCATCATGTTCTCATGTTTAGTATGTCGGAATGTTATACAAACGGAGTATCATCACGTTCTCATGATTAGTATGTCGGAATGTTATACAAACGGAGTATCATCACGTTCTCATGATTAGTATATCGGAATGTTATACAAACGGAGTATCATCGCGTTCTCATGATTAGTATGTCGGAATGTTATACAAACGGAGTATCATCACGTTCTCATGATTAGTATGTCGGAATGTCATACAAACGGAGTATCATCGCGTTTTCATGATTAGTATGTCGGAATGTTATGTAAACGGAGTATCATCACGTTCTCATGTTTAGTATGTCGGAATGTTATATAAACGGAGTATCATCGCGTTCTCATGATTAGTATGTCGGAATGTTATACAAACGGAGTATCATCACGTTCTCATGATTAGTATGTCGGAATGTTATACAAACATAGTATCATCACGTTCTCATGATTAGTATGTCGGAATGTTATATAAACGGAGTATCATCGCGTTCTCATGATTAGTATGTCGGAATGTTATATAAACGGAGTATCATCGCGTTCTCATGATTAGTATGTCGGAATGTTATACAAACGGAGTATCATCACGTTCTCATGTTTAGTATGTCGGAATGTTATACAAACGGAGTATCATCACGTTCTCATGATTAATATGTCGGAATGTTATACAAACGGAGTATCATCACGTTCTCATGATTAGTATATCGGAATGTTATACAAACGGAGTATCATCGCGTTCTCCTGATTAGTATGTCGGAATGTTATACAAACGGAGTATCATCACGTTCTCATGATTAGTATGTCGGAATGTTATACAAACGGAGTATCATCACGTTCTCATGTTTAGTATGTCGGAATGTTATACAAACGGAGTATCATCGCGTTCTCATGTTTAGTATGTCGGAATGTTATACAAACGGAGTATCATCGCGTTCTCCTGTTTAGTATGTCGGAATGTTATACAAACGGAGTATCATCACGTTCTCATGTTTAGTATGTCGGAATGTTATATAAACGGAGTATCATCGCGTTCTCATGATTAGTATGTCGGAATGTTATTCAAACGGAGTATCATCACGTTCTCATGTTTAGTATGTCGGAATGTTATACAAACGGAGTATCATCACGTTCTCATGATTAGTATGTCGGAATGTTATACAAACGGAGTATCATCACGTTCTCATGATTAGTATATCGGAATGTTGTACAAACGGAGTATCATCGCGTTCTCATGATTAGTATGTCGGAATGTTATACAAACGGAGTATCATCACTTTCTCATGATTAGTATGTCGGAATGTTATACAAACGGAGTATCATCACGTTCTCATGATTAGTATATCGGAATGTTATACAAACGGAGTATCATCACGTTCCCATGATTAGTATGTCGGAATGTTATACAAACGGAGTATCATCACGTTCTCATGATTAGTATGTCGGAATGTTATATAAACGGAGTATCATCGCGTTCTCATGATTAGTATGTCGGAATGTTATACAAACGGAGTATCATCACGTTCTCATGTTTAGTATGTCGGAATGTTATACAAACGGAGTATCATCACGTTCTCATGATTAGTATGTCGGAATGTTATACAAACGGAGTATCATCACGTTCTCATGATTAGTATATCGGAATGTTATACAAACGGAGTATCATCGCGTTCTCATGATTAGTATGTCGGAATGTTATACAAACGGAGTATCATCACGTTCTCATGATTAGTATGTCGGAATGTTATACAAACGGAGTATCATCACGTTCTCATGTTTAGTATGTCGGAATGTTATACAAACGGAGTATCATCGCGTTCTCATGATTAGTATGTCGGAATGTTATACAAACGGAGTATCATCACGTTCTCATGATTAGTATGTCGGAATGTTATACAAACGGAGTATCATCACGTTCTCATGATTAGTATGTCGGAATGTTATACAAACGGAGTATCATCACGTTCTCATGTTTAGTATGTCGGAATGTTATACAAACGGAGTATCATCGCGTTCTCATGATTAGTATGTCGGAATGTTATACAAACGGAGTATCATCACGTTCTCATGATTAGTATGTCGGAATGTTATACAAACGGAGTATCATCGCGTTCTCATGTTTAGTATGTCGGATTGTTATATAAAAAGGGAGTATCATCACGTTCTCACGTTTATAGACTGGCCCAGTCAATGAAATGGCTCTGACAGAGTTATCAAACGGCTCTCACTGTGTCGCACTAAGTGTCGGTACTGCTACAACGCGGCAACTTACATAACTAATTACCATTCTCTGATATCTTATTTCATCGACTGGTAAACTTGGGCCGTACCGGACAGTCAGCGCCACACATCACCGCCTCGCTGAACTAAGGTCATTCACAGTGACGCAAGGAGTGATTATAGTGGTCTTTCCGAGAATCTTTTTTTCCAAAACCATCATGGTTAATTCAGTAACCGCCTATTGTGGGCTTCCAGCTTGATATATATATATATATATATTCTCAATTTAACAGTCTCAATATGTTTAGGTCCTCGGCTATTTGAGTACGGCAAGATTTTTAACACTATATAGAAACCTCAGCCTCAGTGAGTCAGTGTGTCACCGTTTGTGAGGCCATTGCTTATCGCAGCAGGCCGGTTTTAAAATGTGTCTCCAGCTCAGCCAATCAGCGTGAGATATTCATGTCTACACGCGACGAACGCAGTCAAACTGTTATTTATGTACCGGCTGACCGAGACGATCACGACGTTCAGCGTTTTGGCAACTAATTAGTGGCAAAACTTTCATGTGTAACTAACAAAGACACAGTACAAAATCGAAGCGACATTGTCTACAATACACTTAAACTTGCCCATGGACCGTATGTTCGAACAGCAGAGATATACCATAGGACACGAAGGTCCATGTATGGACTTTCTAAAAACATGCATGATTTCAGAGCGAATGTTACCAAGCGGGTTGAGCTGTCTATTGCCTATGGGACGCTGTTAGCCTCCTCATAACAACGATGCCATTCACAGGAGGCCAATCGGCTTAATATGCAAATGCGAGGGAATCGTCAGGAGCCTTGTGACGCCCTAATATGCAAATATCAGGGATTCGCCATACGGACTTTACAGGGCTTTAGTGATAAGAGCAGGGACGGAGTTACGTCGCGTCTATCGGTACATGGAATCACGTTTCATTTGAAGCATTTTAGCAGTAAACATCAATACACTAAAGCCCAGGCAGGGCTATCATGTTTATTATGTTGGACTGTTACGCAAAAGGTACATCATCACGGTCTCATGTTTAGTAAGTTTAGTATGTCGGACTTTTATACAAACAGGGAGTATCATCACATTGTAATGTTTAGTATGTCGGACTTTCACACAAACAGGGAGTATCAATATCAAACAGCAGTGCTTCTTTTCAATCTGATAGGAATATTATGTACCCGGTAATATTACAACTTTACAAACGCAAGTAATAACACATCGATGCAATACCTCGGCGCTGAATTAGTTTTAATATGCGGGTAGCTAAGATGAATACGTGTTGCTTTTAGTTAAGGTATTTAACGAGACATTTATAAAATATTTGGCAAATTGATATAAAATATGATCCATTTTTTTTTGTTACAATTGGAAAGACTGAAAGACACTGAAGGTGATGTTTTATAACTGTTATTACATGTATCTGTTTATAATGTGCAGGCATTCTGATTCGTGTCTGGCGCTAGCCCTGTTCGTTGCTATGGGAGACGCGCGAGCTGGGCTCTGGCTTAAATAGCGTGTGAAGTGTGAAACGTGGAGACACAGCGTTCTTTGTGTTCTAGATAGTTCGGGTCTGTTCATGCGCTTTGGGCGCACGTGTATTCTTATGCTCTTTGGAATGTTCGAGAATGGAAAGTTCTGGGCTTCGGATGAAAAAGCTAAAAAATATGGGCTGTGAGAGCCGGGAGAGAGGAAAATACCATCGGACACGGAAGAGTGTGGCTCTCTCGTCATTTTCGGGATCTTTTCGATAATTGCAGAACTTCCAGATCTTCAACGGATTTTATACAGACTTTATATACTGATTGTCTTCAGTTTTTCTTTGGGATTATTACCAGAACTTCACTTTTGGATTACAACATATTGTTTTCAAGATTAAATCGGACTATTCTCTGAGAAGATTTACATGAACTGTTCATCTGGAATATTTGTGTTAAAGAACTCTTGTTGAGCTGTGACAATGGTGGTATCCAGAAATCGATGCCTAGGAGCCGTACACTCTGGTACTGTACATTTTTACTCTTGTTATACTGTGTAATTGTATTGATTTAGTGTATTGTAATGTTAGGATTGTTCTAAGAATTAAATATAATTATTTGTTAACATAAAACAACTGACTTCTTTATCCATTCCCCTAGACATTTCACGCTTAGTTTTGCGGAATCTGATTTTTTTTATCTCGTCACGATTGCGTGATCTGTTATTATTAGGTTCTGCAACAGTGTTTCTGTCATATATTTGTTTCATTAAAAAAAAAACTGCGTCTGCATGTTCATTCGACACAAAATCTTTTAATCCTACCACGTTTAACATGTTTTGGCCATTGAACCCCAAAACATATCACCTAATGATTTTTTTTTATTAAAATAAAACAAAATTTTCAATTAGGCTCTGACTCATATAGTAAAAATCGTTTTTTGGCTATGCATATAAATGATAAATATTTTGATACATAGTATGACACCAGTCGTGCAATCCAACAAAGTATTTTTCCCTTACAGGTTTTATTATAGTACATCAGCCAGAGGGTTCACCGGTACCAAACAGGTGACAATTGCTATCAATGTTTTGTTGAAAGGTGTATGTGTGTAGATAATAAAAATGCCTGATAGCAGTATGAAAGTGGTAGCTTTCTGTAAAATATCAGCCTGTTTTGAAATGTATATGCATCTAAATTGCAATTTTGCGTTATATACTGTTATTTATATATATATATATATATATATATATATATATATATATATATATTATATAGTTATAACATTTTTATAATGCCCGTTTTAAAAGAAGTTAGATGTCAGTTGATGGTAGACATTTATACCTTTCATCTGATGTGTTATTCATGTATGTAGCTTTCCAAATTCAAAAGATATGAATACTTTTCCTCACCCTGTATCATAGCAATTTGTATAATTTTAGCTAATTTATTAAAAAAACACAAGTTGTATTTCTGATAAGACTAACCGTGACCAGTTTGGTTTTAATGAAGTGATTAATAAAGTCTGAAGTCTTTTAGCTGAAAAAAAAACATGTCTGGCACCCAACTACAATTTGAGGATTTGGAGGTGGTCACAGAAAGGTGTTATTCCGTTCTATAAGTTAGCCCATACATGTCCGATTGCCTCCAACTGTCCGCAGAAGCAATTAATGCTTGGTTGATGTTTTTGAGTACTTTTCTGTCGCATACCCACGCAGTTATCGAACCCTGATTGGTTAACCCTCACAATTATTCCTCGTTGCTGCTGATGGGGGCCGATATATAGACTAAAACTCAGATGTCGCAAGCCGAATGTCACATATGACATGCATGCAGGCACAGGTATTCGGTTAGTTGTTTGAATATATGTTTTTTTTATTTCTTCGGTTGAAAAAAGAAACAAAAGGGTGACAAGTCATTTTAAGCAGTATATCTTTATTTGTTGGTTTTTGTTATATTGGTGCGTAAGTCACTTGTGCTATCGTACAAACTAGGCCAACACGTCTGCACTTCTGGCCAGATTCGCTTTCTTTCACGAAATTTAAAAGAGCCTTTGGCTTAGAGTGGCCTATTTTGTCTGCTGAAATATTTCCATACACATATTTCCTACAAAATTAACATATAAAATCAAGGCAAGAGCAGTAAATGTACCTAGAACATTTTGCTTCAATGAGTTGCACAATAAATAAATGATAGATATGGCAGTTTGCCTTTGTGTCAGGACTGACTGTGAAGCAGAGCTGTAAGTTTTACATTCTGAGTTGTCTTTGTTTATACTGTTGAAATTTCTGACAGGATAGTGATTTCTAAATAATTACCACATTCTGAAACGGAAACTAGATGTTTATTTGAACCGTGGGGCAAACAGAGTTTTAACATTAATATATACCAGTTTGCTATATTGCCAGTAAGTGCAATGACTCATCCTGTTCCAGTTTTATGTAAATACAAAGTCTAGTAAATGCTGGTGATAAGCCAAAATTAATAAATAAGTTGTTGAACAAATCAAATGTAATTCTAACCTACTTTGACTCAGGAGTTCAGGGATTATGACTCAAACAAAACCCTGGCAGTATAGTGTGATTGGAAGACATACATGGTTCGCCTTGGGCTACGTTCTTGTACCATAGAGTGCCTTTAAGATTTTTTTGTTTTAATCTTTAAAATGCAATTTTCACTAAATGGTCAAAGCAATTTGTGTCCCTGTCATTCCCCAGGTTAGAGGGAGATCATGTTAATCACTGACTGTTGTACTGGCCGAACAATTTTAATATCAATGGGGTTTATGGTTCTGCCCTTCAGGGAATATTACTTCTTGCTTTGTAGGATACAATTGTAACTGTAAGATCACAAAATGGAGATACCTATTCTAAAAATTTCTTTTTTCATATTATTTTCTTTTATTTAAACATTTCACTAAAAACACAAATGATAATAAACATGATAATAACTGATTAATCTTTCCGTTGGTGATTTATTTTCAAATCCTCGAAACTGCCAACTTTCCCATGACTTGATTTGGCAAGGTAGCTAGGCTTGAAATAACTATTAGATATGATAGACTTATAAAAGCCTCGGTGCCAATCCAAAATAAAAATGACGAAATGATTCTCTTGTTCCACTTGGTGTTAACTTTCCAAACTATGCAAAATAAAACTCATCAGATTTGATGTTAAGTCAGAAAGAGATTGCATATTTATATGATTATGAACTTAAAAAGTGATATTGCATATTTACCTTTTAAACCTAACATTGAATATTACTTATTACTGTTGATTTTAAATGTTTTACTTTACTAAAGTGCCCCATTGGTCATAATGCTTAGCTGAATCTATACTTGTCAGTGATCTTATTCTTATCTACTAAGGAGAGTTTAAGAGAACCTGTATACACAACGTCAAACATCCCAGGTCTAGCGATTACGAGTTGCGCCTTGATACATATCACACTGATAATTGCAGTCTGTCATTCACAAAAAGAAACATTAAAGTCTTACATTATCGTTTTGCATTGTTCATAATCGCGAATAAATATGTAACAATAGAGAGTGCAACTAAGAAATACCATTTCAGCTAGAGTCCACCATAATGGGTAAGCTACATAAGGATTAAATTTTCTTACCATTAAGAAAAAAACTGGTAATGTACCTTCTCTGCTCGCAGAACATAGGTAAACATAAATGGTGCCAACTGTAGTTTATATACTCATAAAAGTCACGTTATCAATGTTTGGTAAAGCACATTACAAATTGTAGGTAAATCAAATATCAAATACAACAATAAGCGAATGTAAGTTTAACTACGCTAAGGTAACACTATCCCTCACATATAAGCAATTATTTTATTTCCTGATTGAGTAGGAAGAACTGAAATAGATCATTTCACTCAAGTCAGCATAAATGGCGATACTTACAACTAACACTGACATACCAGTCATGGGATCAATATGCTGGGTACTGGTCAAAACATTATGAATACAAACACATGTGATCAGAAAAGTTAAAATAAAGTAAAGACAAATCTTATAATAATTCAGTACACCTCATACTTATTTAGTCTCTTTTGATCATGCCCAATGAATAAGCATGGAATGAAAGGAGTTGTATTTTTTGGCTTGCACAAGTTAGGACAACCTATAGTTTACAAACAAAATACCAGACCCATGATAAATAATACCACAGAAATTAGAGCTGACAGTTGCTGCAGTTCCTGCTGTATTCGGTTACTGACAAAATGTTATATGTGTTGACGTATTCTATATATGGAGTATTTTTCTCAAGGGTGAGGCAGAAGAGGGATGGGGGGGGGGGGGGGGGGTTGTCCAGGAGCTCCGGACCCCCTTTTCCAGTCGCAACAATTTTTTCCTAAGGTTTTCAGACTAAGTTTTGTGTCCTGGAACATCCCCCCCCCCCCTCCCTCTTTTCCGGAATTTAGGACTTTTTATTATAGATTTTGTCATTAGTCATGGCGTTGACCCCTCCTTCCTTAAATCCTGTATCTGCCCTTGTGAGGGCATAAGAAAGTATAACTGTGGGTGCATACACCTATTGATCATAAATGATACATCACTGAAAAGATTATTTTGCTTGATATAAGTTTGGCATATAAAGTTGTATATGAAGTAAATTTGTATAACCACATCGCTGTCGTTTTTCCTAGGGGTAAGTGTAACTATAAGAATATATAACTTAAACAGGATACACCCAGTGGTCATAAATATCATGTCATACTGAAGCGTATGGTTTCAGCTATCATTTGAGACCAAATTTGACTGGATATATTTTGCATATTAAGTTGTATGGAGCTTATAACCACTCTGAAGTCGGTGTCCATCAAATGAAAAAAAAAATATACGTCATCCGACATAAAACATCCATTTATTCACTGAAAGCTACCACTTTCATACTGCTATCTAGGCTGGTACCCTGCTCTATTAAGGCCCTCAGCCAAGCATAGAGACAGGCGTACAACGCCATCTTAAGTACTCCCAGTTGCAACTCCTGACTTACATGTAGACTGGTTCCAACCCCAGTATGCACGCTCATACCGATTGTCATGGACGTTCACGCGATGCTGGATGATTATCTGTGAAGATTTCCTATAAATGACTTTCTTTGGTTATTTCTAGTTTTTAAATATTTAAAAAAGGGTTGTTGCACAAAAATTGAATGATGTATGTATAGATAATAAGATATACTGAATCTTTGATATTTCACTGCACGTGGCATTGATTTACAATCAATATCTATTTATCTAATCATTACTGTCACGCAAAATGTACAGCCAATTTTTGGCAACTTCTTTGAGCAAACGAAATGCTTATTTTTATCATATATAATACATTCTGGAGTTGGAACCAGTCTGCCAGGAGTACATAAGATGGCGTTGTACGCCCGTCTCTATGAATGGCCTAGAGCAGCGGTGCCATAATAGAGCGGGGTACCAGTCTAACTGCTATCAGGCATTTTTATTACCTACACATGTATACCTATCAAGCACACATGGTGAAAATTTTTCACCAAAATGGTACCGATGATCCAAATTTTGGGGTCTGGCTGAAGTACTATTATGGTTATTTTGCAAATGCTTAGTGCAGATATGAACTCGCCTATTAGCTCAGCAATCATAAATGTGGTTTTAATTACCGAGCATTTGTGCTTCAACCATACATAAATATTTATGTCATTCTATGCGTTAAACCATATTAATAAACACGTTCATCTAAAATTCGATTTAGGGTTGTGAAACATAATGTCAAAGGCCATGCATGGCAAGTGAGAGTCAACATTTTACTTTCAACAACCGCATTATGTATGCAGTTAAACTAATCGATTCCGGTTAGGATGGTTTACCTCGAAACTTTAAATTGCCATGTTCACCTTTTTCTGTTCCGATGTGCTTGTTAAATTTTCACTGAATGGATAATTATCTTTCTCCCTCCAAACCCGCTAAATACCAGTAAAATGCTTTAACATGCATTAAAAACAAATAATAAATTAGCTAAAAAAATACGAAAGTCATATGTGCAGGCACAAAGATATATTTAATTTGATGGTGTTTATAATGAAACCTTTGTGATTCTTGACTAATTAAAGTTTACATTCAGGATATCTGAAAAAAAGACATAGATGTGGTCACCAGGTGCTCCAGGGCACCTGAAACGAACAAGTCACACGTTGTAAGTTTCAGTGTCACATCTGGTTTTGCCGACCCAGGAATTTGTTTTCTTGGATCAGTGATGTCGATTACACCCCATAGCCACCACCCTCAAGGACCCATCGTCTTCTGGGACAGAGTTTGTTTTAAATCATTGTTGGAGAGTTTATGTTTTAATATTTAGTGACACAATGTGGTTTGTATCAATATGTTCGACATGCATGTGTGTTTCAATATTGTTCTAAATATAAGTCGGTTTTCTACAATTTTTGCATATATGAATTTAAAGTTCCCATAATACATGAAAAACCATAAGATATATTTAATACATCACACACACACGCGCATATATATATATATATATATATATATATATATATATATATATATATATATCGCACTCATCAGAAGTATGCTGTTGTCGGACGGTTGATGTTATTTTATTTTTATTTAGAGCACTCGGCCATTAGCTCTTATCATAATTTGAAAGGGGGGGGGGGGGGGCGTGTGCTCAAAGGCATGAAGTGGAGTAAATGTTTAAGAACACCCCTTAAATCTATGCTCTGGCGGTTGAATGCCCTCTCTGACTATCATGTTGTTTATAATAAAGAAATGACAGCCTTCCATGCCAGTAGCGTTCCAAGGATAAAAATGTTCACTCTCTACCCACCCATACTGTTAAAAATGACCCAGGGGTCATGACGCTCAGCTGACTAGGAAAACATTCACAAAATGAATGATATCAATGCCAAATGTTGTAGGTGGTATACCCATTTAGGTTAAGCATAGCTCAGAGGATATGGGTAACAGAGACCTAATTTCAGGTTTCCAAGGAGATTTTTCTTGGAGGTCTCTGCATTTCAGAAAAGAAGATCCTAGATTGAATGGTTACGATTTGTACCCTGTTAACAGACCACTGCGTCTTTGTAGGTCTCAAAATAGAGAAAATTTGCATACAAATTAGAAAATTTCCAGGTGGCACTACCAGTCTGCAGGAACTGATGAAACGGTCCTTGATGATTATGCATGCAAAGAATCATAGTGGTCAATGCAATAGTTGTTCAGATACTTGAGCTTTTTTTCAAATTTTCCATTTTTCTGGGGGGTACTTTGGAGCCCCATAGCTCAGAGTTTATAGGTAGAGACCTAATTTAATATTTCCAAGGAGACATTTTATGGGCCTCCCTGCATATCAACAAAGAAGATTCTAGATCCAGTCGTTACGATTTGTGCCCTGCTAACAGATGACCCTATCTTAAAAGGTCTCTGACCTTAAAAGGTCAGATTATTAGAAAAAAATTGGTAAAAATAAAAAAAAACAGGTGGCGCCACCGGATTGCATAAACTGATGAAACATTCCATGTTCAATATCCATGCAACGAATCATGATGATCAATGCAACAGTTGTTCAGATACTTGAGCTTTTGCATCAACTTTTCCATTATTCGGGGGGGGGGAGTCCTTCGGAGTCCCTTAGCTCAGATGTTATGGGTAACAGAGGTTATGGGTTAGATGACTTTCAGTCAGCTGAGCTAAAAAAAACTGCTTCAAGTATGTTCGAATAGCATGCTTGATTTATAACGATTTTGGTATATTCTCATGTTTAATTATACAGGGGTTAAGGTCAGGTGCCGTTATTTTAGGAAAATATATTGTATCATTGAACCTTATTATCTTATATCGGACTGACTATTATACAATTTCAAGTTGTAAATATGCGACTCCACAAAAATTCAAATAACGTCACAGTTATCGTTTTTATAATTGTACAAAGAAACAACCCATGGTAAATCAAAATCAGATGACCAATATTCCCTTACCCATGTTCATTTTTTTACACAGTTACACGAGAATCGCCAAGACAAACATACACAGTTGGAAACATGTCCCCTTTGACAGAGGTTATCATATACAGTGAAACCTCGTTGTGTCGAAGTCGAAGGGACCCTCAAAAAACTTCGACACATCCGAGGTTCGACACAACCGGGTTTTATTTGGTAATAATTCAACTAGAGTTGTCCGGAATATCGAGTCTGTAACTTCGACATAAGCGGGGTATTCGACTTAAGCGAGGTTTCACTGTATTTGTTTCTGTTGTTCGATATAATTTTATATCAATTTCTGTTTTCTAGATTCCTGTATGTTTGGTGTATTCGTGCCCCACGTGTTTATTGTATTAAATTTCACGTCTTGACTCCTACATGTAGGAAATTAAAATGATTTATAGTTAAGCCACAGTTTAGTGCAAAAGTAACAGTAAAACAGACACTTAAAGAAGCGCTACGGGCTGGTAAAACGCGGTCTCGACCGTACAACCCATTACGGTAAAACATAAACATGTCCGAGGGTGCCGTCATGTGTTTCGGCATCACTGATCAGTAATCGAAAACCATCGGTCATATCTCCCTACTCCTAGGCATTATTCGATCCTGTATTATATATACTGACATGATTCCTAGTATGCTTAGCATCTCTTGAGCTTCACTGTGACCTTCTTTCATTTAATTATCGCCATTCACATTGGTAGCAGCTAATGATAGTAGAACGTGCCATGTAAAACACCCATTCTCAATCATGATAACGTAAAATAGTGTTTGCAGGATGGTAAATGGTTGTTGAGACATTTAAGTATCGACTGAATAGCTTGTACTGATTAAACCAAGCGGCCTGAATTATACTGTTTAATTGAATACTTGTACCCGTCCATCTATCTTTTAAGTCTGATAAGAACTAGCTCCAGGCGCTCCGACTGTCATATAGGTAAATGTCTGCATCAGCAGTCCATGATAAAGGAAAACCAGCACTGTCATTGAGACATATTTCTGTCAAAGCACGGCGGCACTGTCTTGCTTTATCTGACACCATCACTGTCACAGCATCTGAAGCTCCTGATGGGAGCTGATATTTTCCTGGATGATTAAGCGTTAATACAGAATGTCTGAGGGCAGCACGTGTAGCTTTTAGCTCTCCGTCAACTCTTGACAAGTTATATTAAAGTAATAAGAGTTGTCACCTGGCTTATTCTATCCACGGGTCAATGAAATATCCAGGAACCCCTGTTAAATACATGTTGTTGGCCTACTGAACACCCTCAGTCACGTGACAAACAGGTGTAAACGACCGGGGGGTGGGAATAGAGAGAGAGAGAGAACAAAGAAAGACAGCGAGACAGTAGACACCAGAGTACAACTAGGTAAAAAAAAGGTAAAAATAAAAAAAAAAAACAGGTGGCGTCACCGGATTGCAGAAACTGATGAAACATTCCATGTTCAATATCCATGCAACGAATCATGATGATCAATGCAACAGTTGTTCAGATAACTTGAGCTTTTGCATCAACTTTTCCATTATTCTGGGGGGGGGGGGGGTCCTTCGGAGTCCCTTAGCTCAGATGTTATGGGTAACAGAGGTTATGGGTTAGATGACTTTCAGTCAGCTGAGCTAAAAAAAAACTGCTTCAAGTATGTTCGAATAGCATGCTTGATTTATAACGATTTGGGTATATTCTCATGTTTGATTATACAGGGGTTAAGGTCAGGTACCGTTATTTTAGGAAAATATATTGTATCGTTGAACCTTATTATCTTATATCGGACTGACTATTATACAATTTCAAGTTGTAAATATGCGACTCCACAAAAATTCAAATAACGTCACAGTTATCGTTTTTATAATTGTACAAAGAAACAACCCATGGTAAATCAAAATCAGATGACCAATATTCCCTTACCCATGTTCATTTTTTTTACACAGTTACACGAGAATCGCCAAGACAAACAAACACAGTTGGAAACATGTCCCCTTTGACAGAGGTTATCATATACAGTGAAACCTCGTTGTGTCGAAGTCGAAGGGACCCTCAGAAAACTTCGACACATCCGAGGTTCGACACAACCGGGTTTTATTTGGTAATAATTCAACTAGAGTTGTCCGGAGTATCGAGTCTGTAACTTCGACATAAGCGGGGTATTCGACTTAAGCGAGTTCGACACAACGAGGTTTCACTGTATTTGTTTCTGTTGTTCGATATAATTTTATATCAATTTCTGTTTTCTGGATTCCTGTATGTTTGGTGTATTCGTGCCCCACGTGTTTATTGTATTAAATTTCACGTCTTGACTCCTACATGTAGGAAATTAAAATGATTTATAGTTAAGCCACAGTTTAGTGCAAAAGTAACAGTAAAACAGACACTTAAAGAAGCGCTACGGGCTGGTAAAACGCGGTCTCGACCGTACAACCCATTACGGTAAAACATAAACATGTCCGAGGGTGCCGTCATGTGTTTCGGCATCACTGATCAGTAATCGAAAACCATCGGTCATATCTCCCTACTCCTAGGCATTATTCGATCCTGTATTATATATACTGACATGATTCCTAGTATGCTTAGCATCTCTTGAGCTTCACTGTGACCTTCTTTCATTTAATTATCGCCATTCACATTGGTAGCAGCTAATGATAGTAGAACGTGCCATGTAAAACACCCATTCTCAATCATGATAACGTAAAATAGTGTTTGCAGGATGGTAAATGGTTGTTGAGACATTTAAGTATCGACTGAATAGCTTGTACTGATTAAACCAAGCGGCCTGAATTATACTGTTTAATTGAATACTTGTACCCGTCCATCCATCTTTTAAGTATGATAAGAACTAGATCCAGGCGCTCCGACTGTCATATAGGTAAATGTCTGCATCAGCAGCCCATGATAAAGGAAAACCAGCACTGTCATTGAGACATATTTCTGTCAAAGCACGGCGGCACTGTCTTGCTTTATCTGACACCATCACTGTCACAGCATCTGAAGCTCCTGATGGGAGCTGATATTTTCCTGGATGATTAAGCGTTAATACAGAATGTCTGAGGACAGCACGTGTAGCTTTTAGCTCTCCATCAACTCTTGACAAGTTATATTAAAGTAATAAGAGTTGTCACCTGGCTTATTCTATCCACGGGTCAATGAAATATCCAGTAACCCCTGTTTAAATACATGTTGTTGGCCTACTGAACACCCTCAGTCACGTGACAAACAGGTGTAAACGACCGGGGGGTGGGGAAAGAGAGAGAGAGAGAGAGAACAAAGAAAGACAGCGAGACAGTAGACACCAGAGTACAACTAGGTCCTGTTTAGAGTGAGATTAAAGTCTTAAATGTAGAAAAAAAGCCAAGCCTAAAGTAAGTGGGACACTGCAGGGTGGAATACAGATAGATTTTGTCCTTCGCTTTTCTTCATGCAACTAAAGCTGAGATAAATGAAAGGTTTTAGATAAACCACATTTGTCCTTAACCAACTTAAAATATATAAGTGAAACTCTTTCTATTTAGAACAATCGAAGGGACATATAAATCGATATTGACATTTTATGTTCCTGTGTTTTAAACAATGTTATAAATAGCTAGACACCACAAAAGGAATCCACAGGTAGAGTCCATGCCTACTGCTCACGTTATATTGAATGAATTAAATACATTTATACGCAATCTGAATTTTAATCTGAGCGAAGTATGACATTGGCAAATTTGGAATCTCGAATGACTACAGTTCAGGGCCCTGGACGCAAAGTTCGGCCATACTTTACCTGAAAGTGACTACATTCTTCTGCACAGAGGGAGGTCGGTGACGTCATGAACCAGCTGTGACACTGAAATTTACAACATATCTGCATGTACCCCGAGGGTTTCCATCACTTGCCATTAGGCCAGACAAAAATAATGTTCAGTGATATCGCCTCTCTTATTGTTCACGGACCAGTATTTGGCAAATAAGTAGTGCCTTTACCTCAGTCTCTTCAAAGAAACCATTACGCGTGCATTTATCATGCAGTCATGCTTTTATACAAGTAACACTGAATATAAATAACCATTGTCTTGTCCATATTTGCATTAAATCGAGAATTGTCACACATCTTATTTTTCCTGCGAGCTGGTAAGACGTATTTGCCTTTAACTGTAAACGTTCGACCAATATTTCGAGTCCGTCGAATAAGTTATTTTCTGGTGTGGCCTTGGTTACGGGACGTGATTTTAAGGACACCAATAATGAGGCCAGTTATGCAGTTATATATTCAATTTTATTCAATGTACTTAAAGCCAATTACCCTGATGCAGGGATACTTTACTGGATGCATGAACCCTCTACCCAACAGACCTTTGATGAGAGGCAACACTCGGGCCCAGGTGTTTTTAAATAGTTTTTTTTGGAGGAAAATGCCTGCACTTGTTAATGCTAGATTAAGTAAGTATATTTACATCCGCAAAGCTGCATTCCGGTCTCGGGCTACGTGACAGGCCAGTATCACACGCTTCCTCCGCTTTTATATCCCGGAACAAAAAAATTACCATCCCAAGTCTCAAGCTTGAAAGTATAGGGGAAGAGTAAGAGTCTAATTTGTATAGCACAAACGCACCCCTAGTAGCAGTGATAGCAGATGTAAATCAAGCAGCCATGTTTGAACAGAAGACCGGCTGTTGCTGAGTACTCAGGTAGATAAAGACCCACATATAAAAAAATTAATACATTTGAGCCAACTAATTATTATATAAACCATTTCTGGATATACCAATCAAATAGACTAAAGCATTTTTTATGCTGACATCATCCAAATAAAAGGTGAGAAGCTGTTAGTTTTAAATTTAGTTCTAACTTTGTTGTTTCGATATCGAAGTGTATGGATACCGATACCACTACAAGCGATGTCAGTTCTGCTGGTATGGTATATATACCGCTAGCTCCACCCATGCTCCGACCCTTGGCAAGGTGTTTTGGGACAGGTAAACCTCGGAGTCTAAGTAATCCCCTCACACAGCTGGTCCCGCTTAGCCCCCAGTTACTTTACATAGTAGACTGATTTGTTTTGACCCAAGACGCGATCTATACCTATGCTGCTATCCAGCAACGTCTATAGAGTTCGCTTTACTTATTAAACAAAAACGTGCAAGGTTCCGAATAAGGAACCTTGTAATTCTATACATACCTCCATCAGCAATATGCGCGTGCCATACGGGCATTTTTTTGTCTTTGGCGATAGCATGGATGTGATGCAGAGCATTTCTACACACTGCCGATATCTATGACCGGAATAATTTACAAAACATCTCGGAAACAGAAAAATATAAGTTTAATACAAAGAAGAGGTTACATAAATTAATACAGAAAAGAGCTCCGAATCTAACCTCAGGTCACACCATAACGGTTTATATTTTCAAAAACAAGTTTCTACGCCAGTCCTACCCCTAGCTTTCATATACTCTTTCTCATCAGATAAACATGAAACGTATTGCTGTCCTGATGAAAATGATAACGGTTCCTGTCTATATGGGTGTCTTGTTACTACTTAATATTAATCTAGATCAGGGAATATAAACTTCCATGTATGCACATGGAACCTTTCAGCACGCAAAGAGCAGCACACGTAATTAGAGTACACCCAGTGCATTCATGACATAAGATATCATATGCGATGGTACTCACTTAATCCATATATTATATACTCTAACATATCAAAGTATAAACTTTACGCATTTTGATTCAATGTATTTCTAAATACAGAGATGACGTGCGCCGAATCATAGACAGTACCTTTCCATTCTTCTTTAGGTAAAAGGTCTAGTTCTCTTTTCTTAAGGACACCCTCTTGTACGACATACAAACAAAACGTTTATTTAAAATATTCAAAGAGAAAACAAGCGAAGTTTGATGATGATGCCATTTGGCTCTAGTAATTTAGCATTGAGGCTAGGTATTACTTTTTTCAAATAAAACCAAGCTAGGATCAGGTCTGTTCCGTGAAATTGTAGCTTTTTCTGAACATTATAATTACTAAACAAAAAGGGAAAAAATATCACCGAAAGCTGTTAATACATTTGTAAAATTGGAATTAAAGGAGTTGAGTACGATTGATACTGCTGTTGGAATTTCTTAAACATGAATAGTGGTCTTTCTATAAGTATTTTATTCTTGTCATTCTTAAATCTTATCCCTACAGCCAGCCGGAAAAGATAATAGTTAAGAGCTCCATATTATAAATCCAAATTTATCATCACGCACGATGCTAGGATAAGGGAGGCCCACTATTTATATATATATATATATATATATATATATATATATATATATATATATATATATATATATATATATTATATATATATATGTATACATATATATGTATATATATATACATATATATATAAATATTTATATATATATTATATATATATATATATATATATATATATATATATATATATATTTATATATAATTGGGAAATTTGAGACGGGGTTGCACCTCAGGTGACGTTGTCGTCAGTGCTAAAATTCATACCATATCATACAGTAACCCGTGAAGGTGGTCTTGTTTTCATCGGCACAGCAAAGGCACTTACAGCGCCACTTGTTGAGGCAGCTGCTAGGTTACTATAAACTGATTCCGAATACCTGCTTACTTGGATAATTTTATATTGTACCACAGTTCTTTGTATATGATATTACTATTTAAGCCCATAAATTATATTTTCAGTGGCTCTAATTCCAGTCAACCTATTTGTCAGAATGTGATCTCACTGTTACTTTTCTCGCTGGGTAAATGAGATTTGTGGAAACAGAACACTACATGTGTAATATTATCTTTGCCCCAATCAAGCAAATTAATTTGAAACGCAAGAAGAATAGTGACGAGTGGGTCACACAAGCAGTAAGAGTAACAGACAAATGGTGACAAACAATTATATACTGAGACGGTGAAGTTAGGTTGAAGATTTACCGAGTAAATCGTGAGAGAGAGAGAGAGAGAGAGAGAGAGAGAGAGAGAGAGAGGAAACCTAAAGAGACCAAGAGAGCACCAAGGAAACAGAGATAAGAGAGAAAGGAAAGGAAAAATCTGGACAAACGGTACAACAAACGAAGAAAAAGACATGGTTTGGAATGTAAGAGAGAGAGAGAGAGAGAGAGAGAGAGAGAGAGAGAGAGAGAGCACCAAGGAAACAGATAGAGGGAAGAGAGAAGAGAAACGAAAAAAAAAAATGACAAACCGTTTATGATTATCAGAGAAAGCAGGTGCGCAGGAGGGAAAGGCAGAGAGAGAGAGAGAGAGAGATAGAGATAGATCATTTTAATAATATTATCGATTAATTTTATAAAATGTATAATTGCATTATATAAAAAAATATTAAGTTCCTTTAAAAGATTTAACGATATTCTACTTAAAACCATAACGACTGTGAAGCAAATTTTCAGATTTATAGTAGGATGCTCAACAAATCCCAATACGCTTAGGTGCACTTGTAATAAGAGATCGGTCATTCACAAGATTTATAGCTCGGTATGGGTTCCTGAATAAAATATACGCGCTGGGGCGTAGGGATTGGTCAGGGTTAATCGGTACTCGTGCACTTGTTGGGATAATTAGGTTTTATTCCTGAATGACCTTCAAGGCAGTATCAAAGATTTAGTGCAAGCTGCTCGTCATTGACTGTCCTTGGTCGATACAATGGTTAAGCCTTAATTCTCCTGCTGCAGAGCCATCAAATACCCTCTCCCTGTGACGCAACGCTTAGGTAGTTACTGCCACATCGCGGCAAACTGTATAACTAATTTGCGGCTCTTGGTCGAATTTATTTCGTGATAAGAGCTGGTACTGAGTTATGTCTTTCGGTCATGGAATATTTCTTTTACACGTTTTATATTGTAACTTCATTAATACCATAAAGATACCCTTTTTTTGTGAATATACAATGTTAACAAAGGCATAAGTGCTGGTTCTTTATCGGCAAAGCATTATCGATGGATAAATTTTAATACACCGTTAACCTGGAAGCTCCTGTCTAAGGACTTATTTCGTATATATCTTCCACCAGACCAGTTGTTTTTTTCCCGTCTGCCAGACGGCCGTGTGAAATAAGGGAGTCAAGGGGGTCAGCGCTAAAGCAGAGAACTTTAAATGAGACCTTGAAGAAGCCGTTAAGGTGCTGTTATCTTTCAGTGTGGGAATGTCCTTTCATAAACGGACAGAATATCATCCTTCCTCTTAGGGTGAAAACATGTTTTTTCCGTAATTTAATATATCATATATTTATATCTCTGATATTAGTTATTGTTATTTTTTTCTTCAGCACAAATCAAATAATTGCAGTTATTGTAAGTTCTTTTCACAAAACAGAATAAACAGATAATTGTATTACAGCTGTACTGATCGTGATCACACGAACCCTTCACAAATCTGTTAAAAAATTATGGTGTATAGAAGCGGTCTCTACTATCGCGGGATTTGATTTATACTATTTAGAAATATATACCACGTCTCCTCAATACTTTATAGGTGTATATTCCTGTCAAGTAAGAGTTGGGACAAATTAAACACCAACCCCCACCCCCCACCCCCGCGGTCAGCAGGCGACATAGGCGGTCTGTCTGCCAAACAATAATGATCAATGATCAAGGTATACGCTGTCTGTAGCGGACTCTCCCAGATCCCGTCAGATTACTTTGACTGATTTTGTAAAGTGTGTGGGGAAGAGAAGATTATCGTTATCTTAGAATTATTTCTTTTATTTGTATTAACTTTTTTTTGGCCTTGGCGGTCGAGATAATGTTTCCATATAAATTATGTGGGACATTCACCGTTACTCGCCCTGTAAAGATAATAATAATATACCCCAGGCACTGACCGTTTAAATTGCAAACATGGGGTACTGGTTCAAATATTGTGACAAGTCGTAACAAAACAAATATTAGGTCGCTTAAAACTAGGTTAAAAATACGTCAGTCAATGCCAAAATACCATGTCCTTACCCTTTGTTTGACAACCTGAACAAATTACTACCAATTTAGCGTTCATAAACATACGATCACATATAAATTCCTCTTCTGTTAATTATAGCTGATTTCATAATGTGTTTGTCTTACTTAGTTACTGAAGCAGGGTTCTTTTTATTTGTATGGATGTCTTGATATTATAAATATAATAAAAGTGTCTACACATTAGAATGTAGTTACCAACGGTTCTCTGACGGAGTGTAAGTTTAGTGTAGGAAATCATGTTTGTAAACTGTAGGGTCTTTGAAAACTTTTTTCCTTCTTGCCGATGGTATAAACAAAAACTCTATGCGTGTGCGATAAAGATATGATAGAAATATAACTATTGATGGGACAATGACAATGGCTTCACGCTGATTCGACTCAAAATCCCCCCCCCCCCCACACACACACACACAGTCTGACCCTGAATATGCTGGAATCCCTCCTATCTGAAGTTTTCTCTTAGATTTTACGCAATTTAGTGAACATCCTGTAAATGAAAAAGAGTTACAACGATAATTAACCTAATTTGGGTACTCTCAAAAGGTCTCTCTGTTATCTACCTCTGCGTTTCATCCCCCCCCCCCTTTTCTTAAAAAAAATATGTTTAAGCAAGAGCTCACATTAGCAAACTCTTCGAGCATTTGGAGTGAAGATGCAAATTGGTCAGATTTCCCAGTAGATTCTGAGGTGACATTTACTGTATAATGACCGCCGAATGCGAGTCTGTATGTTTTAAATATAACCGCCCTTTCAACATCTTCCTGTTCCTAAAACGGAAAATGATCCAGAGGAAATGATTTTCATACATTTGGTTAGTCAAATAATACAAATGCAGCAGGGGCTTCTTGAAAAATGTAAATTAAGTTTTGATACGTCTGGTAAAATAGACTTGTGCCACAACAGGGTAATTAAACAAGAGCAGTACCCAAACAAAAGTCATTTCGAGTTAACCCTGTGAGGTAGATTTTTTTTTCTTAGAACATCATTCTATTCTTTAACGGGAATTCATCATTCTGTTGACATTTGAAAAGAAGCATATGAAACCGCGTAAATCCCATTATGTGAACATAAGCGCATTTGTGCGGCTACTATGATGTTAAACAGTGGAGCCCTTGTGTTATTAGTTTGCGCCTATTTGCCCTGTGACAACTATTCCAGTGTTGATGTTAATCCGTTATATGTTGAATGTCTTAATTATATCCATTGTCTTATTGAAAAGATTTAGGCCACAGCTATTATAATAGCGGGAGATCTGAATACAGATATTCAGGGAAATAATGCGCAATCCAGATATCTCAGAGAGTATTGTCGTACCTTAGGTCTTCAGGTGGTATTGAGAGCCGATTTATCCTCAGATGTTACATATGAAGATTGCCAGGGACGTACTTCTACTATTGATAATTTTCTATGTACAGAAAACCTTTATAATGGCATAGTGTCAGTCAATATACTTGACTGTGCATTGAATAGTTCATTTCACAAACCTGTCATAATGTCATTAAAAGCGGAAGCGGTCATTCACAACTATACAATGAAAGATTCAGATAGTGTTGTAAATAAATTGGACTGGATTCAGGCTTCAAATGAAGACCTTAATTCATATCGCAACACTCTTGACAGTCTCATAAGGGATCTAGGTGCACAATATCGTGATGTAATTACCTGTAAAGATAGGATGTGCGATGATATAAAACACAAACAATTAATAAATGAGCTGTGTGTACATATTACAAACAAATGCATTACTGCAGGTCTGAGTTGTATCAGCACGAAATCTAGATTTCGTAAGAATAAACCTTACTGGAATGAGCTAGTTAAGCCGCATAAGGACAGAGCTCTTTTCTGGCATGCCATATGGATCCAGTGTGGCAGACCACAAAACGGATTAGTAGCGGATATTTGTAAGGCAACGAGGGCGCGATATCGTACGGAAATAAAATATTTGGAGAAAAATGAAAACATGTTACGAAAAAGTCGTATGTCCGAATTGGCTTGCTTTAATAACAAGAGAGACTTCTGGGGTGAGCTTAAGAAGATGAAAATATCAAATAAAATACTTCCGAATATTATTGATTATCAGTGCAAAGATGATGATATTGTCCAGTGTTTTAAGACTAAATATTGTAACTTGTATAACAGTGTTGTGACTAATTATGATGAAATAGCCTGTATTAGACAACAAACATCCAGATTGATATCGCATTGCCATGAGACCTGTGCCATATACGTAGATCATGTAAAACAGGCAGCCAAGCTTTTAAAATCAGGAAAAGGTGATGGAAATAAGGGTCTGTCTTCTGATCATATCATTCATGGTTCTCATCAGTTATTTGTGTTATTGTCACTTCTGTTTAATTCGATGCTTTTACATGGGTTTACACCCAATTATCTACTTGAATCTGTTATTTTGTCGATACCAAAGGATCCTGTAGGTATCTCGTTGTGCAGTAGTATTTGTAAACTGTTTGAAATTGTTATCCTTCAACGATGCCGTAAACAACTTGAGACATCAAATCTACAGTTTGCTTTCAAAAAGCAACATTCCACTATTATGTGTACGTCTGTGTTAAAGGATATTGCTGCAAACTACATGTCTCGTGGTTCCAAAGTATACTGTTGTTTACTAGACGCTTCTAAAGCTTTTGACAAAATTCATTTTGGTAAATTATTTAACCTCCTTTATCGTAGAAAGTACCTGCTATCATCATTCGACTGTTACTTGATATGTATATGAGACAAAAAGTATGTGTGAGATGGAAAAGCAAGCTTTCAAATTACTTTTCTGTGTCCAACGGATTGAGACAAGGTGGTATATTATCCCCGCTGCTCTTTAGTGTTTACATGGATGTACTGGTGGGCAGATTGAAGGAAAAGGGTATAGGATGTTATGCTGGAAGTCATTTTGCGGGAGCTGTTGTATATGCGGACGATGTTACACTCTTAAGTCCATCCCGGAATGGATTACAAGAAATGATTAAAATTTGCGAAGAATTTGGCCAGGAATTCAAAGTGACATATAATGCCAAAAAGACTACTTGTGTAATATTCAGCAGGAAACCATGTTCATGTCCCGAACTCGAGTTAAATAATATCAAATTGAAATGGAAGGAAAATGTTCGTCATTTGGGTGTATATTTGAATAATGTTTTAACTGATGACGTAGATATATTTAAAAAAGAGGTGATTTTATATTCACGGTTAATAAGTTGATGGCGAATTTCGGTACTCTTTGTTCTGTTTCTTTGAATGTACTTTTCCACAATTTTTGTTGTTCTTTTTACGGATTTTAAACGTGGTGTCTTAATAACAAGTCAATAGAACGTATGTCCACAAAGTACAGAATGGCTATACGTAGAGTATGGGGACTTCCCAGAAGTTCACATACAGATATTGTGTACGGGATTAGCGGCCTTAAACCAATTGCTGATATACTCCAGAAACGGTTTTTAAACATGTATGCCAATGTGTCATGTGTAAAGAATTCTGTAGTAAATTTTATTGCACAGAGAGCGCAGTACGACTGTTCTGGATTCATAGGAGCTAATATTAGATATGTGGAGAGGAATAACTTGAAATCTAGAGTTATACGTGTGAATAACAACGTTCAGTTTCTGAAAGAACTGATAAATTGTCGAGACGGTCAGATGGAGTTAGATGGATGCTCTTATGATGAATTATTTGAAATCATTAACTATCTGTCTACTTGCGATGCTGTAGCATAGATAATTGTTCCTTGTGTCATTTAGTTATTACTTTATTTATATTATTTGTGAGTACATTTACAGCACTTCTTTTCTGTTTATATTAACACAATTTGTGTGTACCTTGGTACGAATAAAGATATATATATATATAATGGTTAAAACCCTTAGTTGTACAGTAATGAATACAGCTATGAGGAACGTATGCTATGAATACATCATTAATGGTGAACACCTAAACCGTAGGTTACGATTACCAATAAAGTCCATGTATACCTTTTATAACAAGTATGTAACATTTGTTGCGTATTTGTCTAACATTTCTTGTCTCAAAAGTTTTTAATATGTTGCAAAAAATGTGTAAACGACAGAGGTCGTTTGAAAACGGTTTATATACTATGTACATCCTATAACAAATTGTTTATTCAATGTTAAATGCTATACAAATATACACTCTCCGCCTAGTAAATATAGGTAAATAAATTTGAACGAAATAAATTTGATCAGTTGGTAATATTTCCTTGATAAGACTTTTTCGTCAAAAGCTCTCTGGAATATTAATACAATCATTAATTAATAGTGTGCTATAATTTTTCATCCTTTCATTTGGGTGCAATTACAGTGAAACTTAAGCAGCTTTAAATGTGTCTGTATTGTAACCATGTCCCTTTGACTGCCATCCATGAAAAATTCAATTCTTATATATAAAAAAATAAAGTTAATCCTTACCTTAAATGATGGCAACTTAGTTTCTGTGAACATTTTAAACCTTAACGGGTGCTGATTAAATTTGTATGGTCAAAATAATATTTGTTGCGGGTATACTAGTATACTAGTACTAGTATACTGAATCACTCGTGCCGGTAAGGGGGCGATCAGCTCGGCCGTCAAGAGGCCAGGCCGTCTAGAGCTGATAATTCTGAATATTTAAATAGCCAACTCGCTTATGTTTCATGCAATTTTTAAATTCGCCTTCAAGTGAAAATTATATCTATTACAGTGTATTTTTGTGCTTTGGTTGCCCAGGCTTGTAGAAC
Organism: Sipunculus nudus; assembly: GCA_026874595.1. Taxonomy (NCBI): domain Eukaryota; kingdom Metazoa; phylum Annelida; class Sipuncula; order Golfingiida; family Sipunculidae; genus Sipunculus; species Sipunculus nudus. The sequence continues at coordinate 32,544,171 of CM049317.1, read as the reverse complement.
CAAGACATTCGAATATCCTCAGACATAAGGATATCTAAATCAGATTAACTCATATTGTGACAAGAGCGCAGGCATCCGCCGTCAGCGGGTATATGGGATAGCAGCTTTGGGAAAGGTCCAGACGATTTTGACGGAAAGACAGTTTAGTCATTAAAATAGGTTAATTTGGAATGGCCCGTAAAGCGTCTGTCAGATTAACTGGTCGGATGAAGGTTAGGTATTGTTTAAAGTGTTACGAAGAAAATTGCTCATGGAAAAACACTAGGCCGATCCGGGATTCGAACCCATGTTGGTGGGGCACAAGTCCGGCGTACCAACCGCTTCCCTAGAAATGCATGCTTCACTAGAAGTTCGGTCCGCCTTTATGTCACCCCGTAACACACCCCCTCTTAAGAGCGTTCTGTCAATAAAACAAGACTAATTATCCCAGGAGTCACACTTTGGTGAGCTTATTCCCTGGGCCACAAAGTTTACCCTCACGTTGGACGAGCCCCCATTTTGTTACGAAGAAAAATTGCACCGGGGAAAACCATGGGCCGATCCGGGATTCGAACCCATGTTGGTGGCGCACAAGTCCGGCGTACCAACCGCTTTGCTAGAAATGCATGGTTCACTAGCGAGACAGTTCGGTCCGCGTTTATGTCCCCCGTAACAATAGGCATTTGCAACCACAAAAAGAGACTACATTTCAGTATATTTTGATCTACTCAAACAATTTCCATTACACAAGTATACAAAATACAAGGGTATTTAGAATGAATTTATTTTAGAATAAATAAATATAAATGGCATTCAATAGTAAGACAGTAGGTGTGACCCAAGGATATGAAATCTAGAGAATGTTTAAACTAAGGATAATAAAGTAGGAGTTGATAGTTTGATACGATTTTCTTATTATGAGATATCAGTTGTAAAGCCTGATAAAAAGACAGTAAGATCAATAACAGGTAATGCATATATTCAATTAAGTTTATTCATAAAATAGGTCCCCCCCCACCCTCCCCAACACATAGTGAAGCGCTAGCCTATAATAGGTAATGTTAATGGCACTTTTATTCGAAACTAGCCTGGGGACGGTATATCTTTGCTACACGGTCTATGGAGCCTGACGCAAATAGGAATTTATCCACCCCGATGCAAAATGTAAAGGGGAAAACATTATCCATCTTCAAATTTGTGTATGTTTGTACTCTGTTTTTAATTGATCTTATTTTTTCTAAAATGACGTAAGAAGGGATGATAAGTGAGTCTTTTTAAAGACATACTCTGCCTAGCTAAATCGTATTTGTGCCCTAAGACCACCAGAAAATGACTTACATGTCTCCGGTTATATTTAAGAAAAAAAACCTCATTACCTTGTTGTTCTGTTTATGAGACGTGTACTTAACCCCAATAAAAATGTCCTATTTAATAATTCTCCAAATTCAATATATCCATCGAAAAGGAAAATATTGACTATGATGGGAATAAAAACATTGCTTCTTAGAATTCTTTCTGTCTCTTCTTCACATGTTAAAAATAAATTTTTAAGCAGATGATAGATTTCACAAGGTATGGGCAATGATAATTCTGTATGCAACTGTCAGAAAGAACAGAGAGTTTGGCACATAATCCCGCAGACTTACAGGATGTGATACTGAACCTTTTTAGAAAACAAATAAACCTTTATGATTTTCTGTAGATGACTGGCAAATTTATAGGATAGCGGTTGATTTGTATATGAATCTGGAAATGTAAATTTGACCTTCAGGTAATTTCATGAGTGCGTTATGATGGCTAACACAGTAACATCAACCAAGAGAGAGAGAGAGAGAGAGAGAGAGAGAGAGAGAGAGAGAGAGAGAGGAGAGAGACGTGATGTGTTAGGCATCACAACATTAATCAGGAAAATATAACCAATAGTGAGAAGATGGGATTAATGAAAAAATAAACCAGGAAGTAGCACAGGAAAGTCTGATCTACATGTTATAATTAGATATATTCATGTTAGATACATATACATTTATTCATCAGGATTCGTGTGAATTAACGACGCCATCAGCCCCTTTCAATTAGCCTCCTAATTATAAAACGCCACGGGATTTAAACGCCAGTCTACCTCGTTTTAAGATGAAACCAAAGTCCTCCCATGTCTCTCATAAATATGGACGGCATCTGACGGAGCTCTTATGTTTCTAATCGCGTTAGATGACTGCGCTGTATTCTGAGCGACCTCCCCGCCACTTCGGTATTACTGTCATTTAACTTGTCTGAACCAGCTATCAACATACCCACTTGTGGTAGATGTTATTCCTAGTTGAATATAAACGAAGATAGGTGGGCATCTTGAAAGTTTATTCTTGAAACCTCAATCATCAAGATATGTTTACATTTACTTGAATATTGTCACCTCTGTCACTTTCTAGTATATGCGAACTCAAACATTTTAATCATTGTAATAAAGTTAGTCTTGTTTCTAAGTCCTATTTAGTTTTAGCACCACCAAATATAGTAGAAATTATTTTTGCGGGTCTCTTTCCAAGTTTATGTGTCTTTTTTTCTGTAAATTTATTAAATTAAACAGATCCATAGCGACAAGGAATGTTTTATAAAATGTATACACACACTGTTCCTCGGACACTCATCAAGATACGCATTACTGGCATCATGTACAGCCATGAACTCGAATTCGCTTTACCACACAATAACTATTTTTTCTTAACAAAAAATCAATATCAATAACGAGAGCACATACATGAATACCTGTCTAAGTTCTTTGTTTTGGCATATCGTTCTTAACTTTAGACATTGCCGATAAAGTATTTGTTAAGGGCGGCAGTTTGCGGCCATATGCGCAGTCTATTTATGGTGGCTGCCTACTAAACTGAGGTTATATCAAACCATTAATAACAATGATATCTTAAACAGGATCAAGATCTATCCACATTCAACTCCGAGGAAAATCTAAATGTAGGAAGTGGGAACCAGAAGGAGGTCTGAATATATGTGTAGATGGTTAAGAAACACCCCATTATCAGCTCATGTAGGCCAACTATAAAGAAAGTCCCCCAGGCTGATATAAGTTGTGCATTTCTCTGAAATAACCTGATCCCACATCGGATCGACACTGGATTTAATGTGAGCAACCTTCGTGACTTTGTCTTTTCGCAAAGTTTATAAGGAACCCTTACGATATTTTGGCTCGGTTTTAAACGCTATTAATTCAAATGTTTTAACCTATGTTTTTCACATCACGTGGCTTTTATTTTTCACCTACAGTCACATTTGATATGTACATTGTATCCGCCGAAACAGTTTCCTGGATACTAAGTTGTCATCGTGGTTCATCGTTCGTTTCTTGAGAACCATTAGAGAACCGCTTTATAGAATATTCTATCATTTGACAGACACGGTTCGTGTGAGGAAAAGAACAATGGTCAGATATAGAAGGGTGAAATAAAATGACCCAAATACTTGGCACCGCGAAAAAAAGTAAGAGCACTCAGTGACCGCATGCCTCCGCTGACTACGGGCTTTCTCCAAAATTCAATATTTCTTTCCTAAAGACCCATTTCTCTAAACAATTTCTTCCAAAGTCCTGTACGCAGACAAATAAAGAAGAATACAAACAGGGACAACATAATATATAACAGACATATAGGATAAAAAACCCTACAAACTCATCGGAACAGGTTAAGCATTACTGAAACAGAAATAGAAAATAGTACGCACTGTGGCAATCTATTCTGATGAAACGAAATTTTAACTTTACGTTTAAAATGCGACAATATATATATACATTTAATGAGCCGTCGTGACGGAACATCGATGAAATATTTAACATTTAACAGCCATGCTTCAACTACTTATACTGTTAAAAGGAGTCTTTAAGTAGCGGGAGCAATAAATAATGAAGGATTCTCAAAATACTAGTCATGAAGTGGATTCAGTGGCCTGAGGACAGTCCTTTTATGACAATGGGCTATGGGATTTACCTGTTGCAACCGCCAGAGACAAAAATTGTTAGGAGATGCATTGAACTAGTGATGTTATCAACCGACCACAGGGAAATCCCTGCATGCGGTATATCCGATTGCATAAATCTTAATTTGTTTGCAAACACCGGCATTATCTCACAGGGCACATACACTAAATTACGGCAAAGATAAATTAGATAATGGCATGAACGTATTCCTTATGCAAATATAAAAGCCATCCTTTTTACATTATAAAGCTCCCGTTTGTGATTAAGCCATTTCACCTTTTTAAAGAGCAGTTCCTTTTAGATCTGTATATAAAACTCATGATAAGAATAAATAGCATGGTAACTGGAAGCTGGACACGATTACACTACTAAGACCAAACCCATAAGGCCATACAATCTATCGTATCTCAGATAGCATACAAATCGCGCATATCATCGGAGTGAATTGACTTATCCGCCTAAATTGTTGTGCAGTTTTCACATGTGGCTCTACATTCAATCGCATTTTTGTACAATAACTTAATGCATTTGTCTTAGGGGTGTTCCAAAAGGGCGGATCCAGGAACTAGGAAAAGGAGTCCAGCCCAGGCGGCCTAATGAAAAGGTCCCCAGGTCCGGGAAGGGAGGTTCAGCCTTCAAGAATTTGTCTGAATCCTTAAAGAAAGGGTTGCTGTGGTTGACAAAAAAAATTTGGGGGGGGGGGGGGGCCGTGCACACCCCCCCCCCCCCCAATCCCCGGATCCGCTTCTGGGTCTCATTTTCACATACACTCTTTTTATACTTTTATCGTTCATCCCTGTGTCTTTGGTTACTAGGACAACTCTGATACCACTAATTTGGTACGGCTTTCACGTCAGGAGACATCAATCACTGTATCCATACTTCCCTGTTTCCACAGATACTTGCAGTCGCTTGCCTATATTCTAGTTTTGAAAGTGTTTGTTCTTGGATATAGGTCATTCTTCTCGTTAAGATAATGATCATTAAATGTCAGTTTAAGTTTTAGCATCATTGATAGACGACGCTTACAAATACTCTTATTAATGTGCATGATCTGTTAATTACTTGAAATTAATTTTTTTTTTTTTTTTTTTTTGGGGGGGGGGGGGGTACAAGCTAATGACATAATGATATTTAAGGAATAAAATAATACACAACAATTCCTACCCCACACCCCTGTGGTCTACATTATTGAAAACTGCCATTGTCTTTATAAATTGTTAATACATTAATTTCCTAAGCATTTCTTCCTTGACTCATTTGTATAATTGATCGTCCAAAAATTCACTACCACCACGCGTCCGGCTTTAAACACTATACCGTCATGGACATCCGTGGACGGTCAGGGGACTAGCTGGATTAACTCACTAGCCCCACAATTCTCGGTCTTGCCGAAAATACCTGCCCACACAGACTGAGGAGACACTAATTTCTGGCACACCTAACAAACAGAGAGGGTGTGATATAAAGGGCATAGGTGATCTATAGTGGGTTCCGCGCACCTGTTAGACTCGGCGGCCAAATACATCAGCTACTAGATTTAGTAAGCTGTACATTATAAGCCACGATCAATCAAGGCATCGAAAAATACGTCCAAAATACTGCTACCGCTGTAGTCATTATTATATGATTGGCTTTACATACATACATACAAGCAAACAAACATACATATATACATATATAATATGTATACATATACCTCCTAGAAAAGGAAAGCATATTTTATGTGAATGTGTCTCGGGATTTACAAATTAGCATTGCTGTATGTACATCACCAAATGTGAATTAAGTGCGTGTAACCAGGAAACCTCATATGCACTGGACCTGCATTATGACAATAGATCAGAAGAAAAAAAAAGACTAAGATACTGTGTAAAATACAAGACTAAAAAATAATCCTAAATAAGAAAAAAAGCCCGCTGGTTGCTGTTTTCGACTGTTTTATTTGCTGCAACAGTTATTTCAAAATCGAATTCGACCTTCTCATGAATGGAGTTTAGGGTTGATTATTCCTAAAAATATGCTTACAAGGAAGACCGAGAAGAACAAGAGACAAACCTTATTGAATATATTACGTTTACTGTTTAACCTGCAGTATCCTTGATATAGATTTCATTTCGTTAATGACTAGTCGACGGCACGTTCTAACTGCCGGAATGCCACCTAGACAAATCTCATCGTGATTGATACCCACAGTCTGGACCAATTAAAACGAGTTTTCCCAGCGCGTTAGTTATCTCTATTGCAGCGAGCAGTCCGGACGCTCAAAGTCTGTGGCTTGAGAATTAATTTACCTTTAATGACGCAGGATTAGGCGGCGGCTTCTCTGCCGTGTGGCAAGGGTCGGGTCTGATATGCTTTATTTAGAGGAGGCTTCACGGCAAATGGAGATGTAATTGGCAGGGAGAAAGCCAAACTAGCTTCGTATTGTGTTAGCTTTTGAAAAGTTAATGATTACTCTAAACTGCTCCAGAGAGCTTAGTTTGTCATATTGATCACCGCCTGGGGAATATAAAGGGATGCGCTGGATAGCTCCCAAATGTATCAAGTTCTCAAGAGAAGCGTGCTTTCCGAAAGGCCACTGAATGCATGCATCTGGTTTTCGTGTTCCTGACCTGTAGAGCAATGTCGTTCTTACATCTAGATACTATATATTGGAGGGTGCATTCTTTTGCGCCAGCGTTTGGATTTAGAGTCAAATTTTATTCCTGACCAAGGACAATTTAATTCAAATATATTTTCAAGACTTTTTTTGTTTATTTTTGTTACCAATTGAGATGTTATGCTTAGTTTGCTTGTACCAAATATTGTGAAGTTTCAGATTTAAAATGTGTAAGGATAATACCTCTCTGATTGGCTGAAATGGCCACATGGTATATGGCAAATATAAATGCTGTTGGCAAAATCTTTTTAGGGGTGGTAGAGGCCATTTTGTATGAGCTAGTCCAGAAACTGATTCCATAAATATCTGTGGTTCAATGACTGCGTGTAATCAATGCCCGAAACGAGACACAATTGATGGGACAAGGAATCTACATCATTATCGGGACGTGTTGCCAGCAAACCGGATTCCAGCCAAGCTGGGAATGCACGGAGCCAATGTCTTTACACTTCGTTTTGAGTGACTTCGCCCCGGCAACCGGTTGAATAGGCCAAACGCTCAGAGAGATGGCTGGACACGTAGTTGACACATTTCCTTGTGCACACAGGATGCCTGGCCGGTGAGCTGATACCAAAACGAAATGTAACAACATTGGCTCCGTGAACACTTCGCTGGACTGGTGTCCGTTTTGCTGGCAACGGATACATGGCTACGCTAATATAGTCTTAATGTCATAATGGGTCGATGCTGCGAGAACGCAGAGGGAGCAAAATTGGACCTATTATTTACTTGGGGTAACCATAAATCTGTCATCAAGCGGCGCTTGAAGCGCATCTTTTGGCTGAGCCATGTTGCCTGTTGACAGTTAATTGGCATTTGGTTGCCTGCTAGCCACATCATTCGTACGATGTTTTTTCAGCAGACACCGACCCGTCACCTGGTGTTTAAGTTCTATCTTAAAACGGTTATATCAAGCAGCAGCAGCGGGAAAATCAGAAGTTTCTATAGAAGCGCAAGATTTTTGCTGCCTCGGGAACGTACCTGTATAAAGCTACACGCGCGATGATTGTCATATACCATTGGGTAAAATGTGTTTATGATTTAATTTCTTTTGGGATATGTTAGGTCCACATTATAGGTTTTTAGATGAGTAAAGGTATTATCTGGACAGTCGAGGGGTAAAACGCTTGGCTCTCTCCGCTGGCGACCTGCATGGGTTCGACCCCCGGTGTGGCTATGAGAGTGGGTTGTAGTTGCACGTCCAAGGCCGTTGGTTTTCTCCGGGGTCTCCGGGTTCCTCCACCCATAGAGACTTCCGAACGGTATCATCGGAGCCATGGAGAGTGCCTTGATTAGTTATAATAGCTATTTGTACAATCAATGTAAAATAAATAGGTTTATATTTATCTTTTATGCGACACGCGTAAATGGTTAAACATAGATAAAGAAACACGGAACATTTGCGATTTCTATCAGTTTAAAAAAATACAATTGCAACCTAGATTATAATTCAGTCTGTTAAACCAAGACAAGTAGATACTTAATGCAATATAAAAATACGAATGATCAGAGAAACCGGTTTTAAGATTTTTGTTGGTGCTCGGTCAGTGTCATGTTTCTAATTAAATTTCTTCTGTTTTTGAACTGTTAGCCCTTGGAAATTGCTTCAGTCATATAATGGTTACCAAATCGAAATATGACGTTATGATATGTGTGCGTCATCGCATGTCACCGCATGGTTCCTTAGTGTATTTAGTCTTTATTTATCACGAAATGCTTGGGTATACAGATATATCTCTAAATTATATAAATATCCACATAGCCAGGATTATGCATAATGTAACTAGTAAAACAATTTATGGTTTTAATTTAATCATAGGCTATGCATTCCTGTTTACAAATGTCCACTTTAGCTGGTTACCCGCTACAAACCTTATATCCTGATCATTTATTATCAAACATATTTATAATATTAATAATAACTCGAAGGAGTTAATCTGATGCCTATTGAATGCGGCTGAAGACACTCTATGTAGAGAGTGATATCTAATTGGTAATTATTCTGGATTGGCGGTTTTAAAATGGGGCCATTTTATTACACGATGTCAATGTTCTATTTCGATACACGGCTACATCGATGAGAGGGAACGACAACAAGAGAGGAACATACGATTCAGTGAAAAACTATAGAAACATAGTTGAAATTGCTCTAGGGAAGGATAACTTATTTGTTTACTAATCGGTGTAAAGAATATAGGAATGCCAGTTACCGACAGAATGTTATGTTTGTAGCAACCATAGTATCAAGCACTGACAGGATAGTTATAAAGAACCAGCCATTGACTTGGTCATCACTCGTTCCTAGTTGATATAATGTAAAAAAATATGTCCCTACTACAGATGTCATTAAACCAAATTTCCTGACGTATTGTGTCTTTGATGTTCATTGTATCTCATAAAGCAATATATATTGTTTTGGCGGGACTTGAATGTATCAAGCGGGACGGCACTTTAAAAAGTATGAAGTGTATTCCTGCGGATCAGTCAAAACAGGGCAAAATAAAACATTGACTTTTAACGTTCGCTACAAATTTGTTTTATTTCAGTGTTAATGGACAGGCGCAATAATGACTTCCCCGCAACAGATTTAATACTCCCACACCACCTGAAGTATAGCAGACGGTTGAAAAAGAAAGAAAACTTACTATAATTTTTTTTTCGCGGACATTAACTCCTGTAATAAACGAAGGAATGGAAACCTCCATTGTAATGGTCGGTTCATCCATGGCATTTGTTGGACGGTAGAACTTGTGTTATATTGACACTCTGTACCATAAGCATGCACTAGGCTTTTTTAATGGCGTTGATGGGTTGGTATCTTGCCATCTCTAGGAACTTACTGTTGGTTTGGCATCATGACTTTAAGCAATGTATATAGCGTGATCATTCTGCTATTAACTTTACATAGATAAAAAATGAAATTCTGATTTGCCATCCTGTTTTCATGTGTTATTTACATGACTTTGTGTTAAAACTAATTTGATTCAAAAGACATTGCTTTCAAAAGGCATTGTAATTCGCACAACAATGCTTTATTGATGCAAACTATTTATATTAAGTTTAACCACCACGTACATGGGGATTGGACAGTTAAGAGGTAAAGCGCTCGGCTCTCTCCGCTGTTGACATGGGTTTTATGCCCGACGTGGCTATGAGGTTTGGATGAAATGGCCCGTCCCAGGGTGGTGGTTTTCTCCGTTTTTTTCGGTTTCCTCCACGTCTAGACAATACCACATGCTAGCAATAGATTCATTACAATAGTTTTGTAAGACGAGTGCTTACACAGTCATTTAACCATTTGTATAATTCGTGCAAAACAATATATATATATATATATATATATATATTATATATCATATTTATATGAACTATTTAGTTTTACATTCAAAATAAGTTTATACAGCTCACAAAATAATACAGCTCAATTTTAATCGCCCCGATGGCAAATATATTATGAATTTTATCAGAAATATACGTTCAACTAGAATTGCATGATTTCGAAAAAAAATATTAGGGCACCTTGAGCGGAGCTCCAGTGCTAAAGAAGTCTTAACTGTCAAACATTGGAATAATTGTGGTGGCGAAAATATTTTCAAACAAACATTCCTACAGTTTTATCTGATGATGTAGATTTTATATTTTATTTTTCATCGCGCATAAATAGGTGCACCAGTATATCGTTCCAGTTTGTTATTAAGTTTCTAACGGCTACTAAAAATGCGTATCTTCTTGCATTTTCGCGTAATTTTGACCAGCCGGCATATAGGTCTACCATGATTTGCCGGTTGGTCATAACAAGCCGCTACACGCGGATGATCGAAATGCGTGTATGTAGAGTTCAAGTTTGCTCATGTAGGAATTATACACATAAATGTTTGAAAGGGACAAAATATTTGAAACCTATGAAAGCCTTTACAGTATAACCTTGGATGTGGCTGCCACGGTAGTAACTATAGGTCTTTTTACCTGACCTGAGACGACTTTTTTTTTTTCTAGAAAAGCTCAAAAAATTAAAAAGAATCATCATTGTGCGATTGCAGTATTAAAAGCGTGAATGAACCCTTTTACCCAGGTCTATTATAATCCCCTGATCATATTGACTGATACCCACTAGCAATATTGTTCGTTACAGTCAGACCCCCTTTCGAAACATATTCCTCTCTGCCGCCACATTGGCCGATTTTAATGTGGTAAAAACCTTTCTATTTTCCTTCAAGAATTGTCATTATGGACGAGGCCACTTTTCTTCTTAACCACAGCCACTAAACCCATGACACGGTCCGGCTGGAACCAGTAAAAGTAAAATATGAACTGTATCCTTCCACAAACATTCGACCCTCTAAAATGGCTTTTCTGTGGCGCTCGAAATAACTGGTAAAATATGGATGGATACAAATTAATAGAACAACAGTTATCTCTATTAAAGAAAATAATAATAATAATAATAATAATAATTTTAGTATAAATTGTTGATGTCTGTCATTTGATTGGCTTTTAGCATCCCGTGGTCATTAAAATCGCTGTGCAAAGGTTGAAGTTAATGGATTTTGTTGTAAGCTCAATTTAATTAAACAACCAATAAATGTTATACAAAGCAATTTCTTATTTTCTTAATCGTTCATTTTCTTTATTTCTGTTGCATTCAACTACAAGTAAATCCTCATTGCTTGGAAGCTCCGACTTATTTATTCCAGCGAGAGATAGAACGAATTGCACGAAAGTTATTAATTTAAATGTCAATGGAAAGTTTTGTTTGATTTTATCCTGATTGTCTTGAGTGTATATATTATTTTCCTTATGATTACTTCATAAAACATAATTGTAGGAGTTTGTTTGGGAAGAATCGTAACTATTGCGACCATCCACACAACATGCAGGTGTAGAAAAAGAATAATTTTCATATAGTCGACCCTATAGCAGGACAAAAAAGGTGTATTAGGTGCGAGCACATGTTATACATAAAATATGATTTCTTATTTCTTTTCCAAATAAGATTTGTGCAAATGTTTACTCACAGTTAATACATCATTGAAGTTCCGACATTTTTATTCATTAACTCTGACACTTCAAATATAGATGATCGAAATAACACCCGTTCATTTATGCAGGCGCCCGTCGGAGTAAAAGCAGTTCAAAGTATGTAACCGTGAATGAAATTAAAGCTGTTCATAAATAAGTGAAGGGGATAAAAGCATTTATATATACCGGTGACCGAAATAAAACAGTTTATATATAGGAGACCCAAATAAAAGCAGTTCTAATGTAGAGATAACCGATAGAAAAGCCGTTCATATGTACAGGCAACCGAAATAAAAGTATTAAATAGGTTACCGAAGTAAAAGAAGATTATACAGAGAAGTGTCTGAAAAAAGCAGTTTATATACAGATTTTGGAATTATATAAAAAATCATGTGTCCTGCACATTTAATAATAAGGTGATACATTCTGTATTTTAAGTGACCGGGAGTTATCTCTTCCATACAAAACAAAATGATTTATGTTAACCCTTTCCTGTTTACATTTATTTTAGAATTCCGACAAATTTTGACACTATTTTAATTTACACTAATAGCAATATCTTTTCAAGCTTTTTTTGTATCTTTATAAATTTTTCAACAGTTTCCACTAAGAGGGTTTGCTGAAGATTATTGAAAATCATTGAAACTTAAAAATAATATGCAATATTTTTGTCCTGACAGAATCCATACATATCATGGCATTCTAGTTGCCAATTTAGAGTGCTCTTTAGTGGCCTGTAAACAGTTAAGGGTTAAAATATGATCGCGTGGAAAAAAATATATGTTAGAATTTATGTAGAGTATGAAAACAATTTAAATAGTTCTCATTAAAGCAAATATAACATATAAAACAGGCTGATGTCGGTGCCATTCCAACTTTTTCTTCGATTTTGCATTTGCATATGTGGACGTATGTATAGGATATCTGATGTTAATTAATATAAACAAGTTTCATATTCAGGTCACTGTACTGAAACACATCTTACGCGCTAGATATAAATATTGATTTGAATCATAGCTTTCTCTCCATGAAGCCAGAGAGCGGGAAAAGTACCATTCATGTTCAATCCCGACTTCGTAGGAGCACAGGGAAAAAAACTCTCTCTCTCTCTCTTTCTCTCTCTCTCTCACTTTGTTAGTCTTCATAACGCATGCACTCATCAAAACACCTGTTATCTGAGTGACAGCAGGTCAAATTTCCAGATTCATTTACAAATCCACTGTCATCCTATATATATATGCCAGTCACCAACAGCAAATCACATGGGTTTATGTGTTTCCTAAGAGGGGCAGCATCACGTCCTGTCAGTCTGGCGTTCACAGACTGTGTTCCATACCCTCTGTTGTTTCTGACAGTTGTCTGCGGCAGTATCATTGAACATACCTTTTCAAAGCTGTCTGGCCATAAATAGCCACCTCGGAGAGGGTCTGCGTGCTTGCGTCCTGTAAAATCAGTTTATATTACCAATACTGGTACCTAAATTGTTCTGTCTATCACTTGGTCCATAAGCATCACAGACAACGTACTTTGAGAAACCGGTTCAAATCAGACAGTATACACTCCTCACGGCTGTCGTCCAAGGTCACCCTGGATATAAGGCCAAACAAAATATAAAAAGTTCTCAGGCACCGCGCGCGTCAATTGATTTTCAATAGAAACTTACTAATTTTGAGCTCCAGCCACTCGGACATATCTTTCAAGAAGATATAATACTATAATTTTGATATGATTTCATATGTTACATAGTGCTTTACCAGTTTAGAAAAAAAAATGTTATTATCATGCTTTTCCCTGATCATATCGAAACATCAGGAAAAGGTTAAAAACACCACTCTCCCACACTTATTATTAAAATAAATTGCCTGAATACCAAACCTTTTGTTTGGACCAACTGCCGCTTTTTATAGCAGGGTTCTATTCGTACCACCAGCGTTGGCTAAGGGCAAAGAATTGTGGTCCGACCAATGGTATCGCAATGTACATCCAGCTTAATTGTGAACATGCGACACAAGCTTTCGTTGGTCTGATGTAGCAGAGCCAAGAATTAGATCAATTAGAGCGGGTGTCTCGTTATGGTCTTAAACAGATGTTAATATAATTGCATATTCTTGAGACTGGGCTTGACCTTGGATCCTTGAGGTTAAACGTGTAGTGAAAACTTAGTTTCTGGTATTATTAGCTTATGGAGTGTTGAATGTTATAAGGGGGAATATTTATGTTAATCCATACATAGAATGTCATGGTTATTGTGACACATATGAATATCAGTTTTTTTAGATAATAGGGTGTATATATATATATATATATATATATATATATAAGAAAGTTCGTGAAATACCTTGTTCTTGATCATTTGACCTACATGGGGTCTTATTAACATAAGTTGAGCGTGATTTATCAACATATCAACATAACGTACATTTGTGTCGATAAAATATACAGTTCAGTTAAAGCAGCAGAAGTTCCCCTCGGCATTATAAGAAAGGTCACCAGAATACCTGTGGTATACCTCCGTATAACCCGATTAATGCCGTTCCAAGTATATTCATCCCATGTATATTACTCCATGAGTTTCCATGATGATTTATTTTTATAAATTCTAAATTAGATCTAGTATCTTAATTTCCCGTTCTATTACCCGCTCTATACAAACCCGCTTTTGAAATATTATGTTCAATTATTCTGCCTTACGACTGCTAAGACCTCTCTGTTTGTCCCTTTGATCTGCTCGGCTGTGATCTTTTTCTCGCTTGACGAATTCGTCAAGACACTCATTGCAGGGAATCAGCCTATCAGCCTATCGGCCCATGACAACCGTGAGTCAAGTTATCTTTTATTTCGCTATCAAAGGGGACCTGAAATTGTAATCATCCATACCTTGTTGAATGTATTTGTCCTTGTTTTCTGAATAAACTAATTTTAAGCATTATTTCTAAGTGAAGCTAGGGAGCCCGGGAGACGACATCGTAAAATAAATTTATTAATTCGTGCGCACGAATAAGTAATCCGTGCGCACGAATTACTATTTCGTGGCCACGAATTACTAATTCGTGCGCACGAATTACTTGCGCACGAATACCCGGTGTGAAAAAAATAAATATCCAAGGTGGAAAAAATATTTAGTAATTCGTGCGCACGAATTACTCATCCGTGCGCACGAATTATTAATCCGTTCGCACGAATTACTTATTCGTGGCCACGAATTACTAATCCGTGCGCACGAATTACTAGGTGTGAAAAATATATTTCCAAGGTGGAAAAATATTTATTTCAATAGGATAACAAAGTAGCCGATAAGGCTACTGCAACTGCTCTCATATATATGCATATAAATTTAAAGAAAGTGAAAAATTAACATGAATGTATATATGTATATATAAATGATCAGATTGGAAAAGTGCACATATATACACACACGATAAGATATAAATATATATATATATATATATATATATATATATATATATACATAATATACGTTTATACAGATTGACATACACTGATACTTATACATATATTATTACTGGTAGGCGTAATACAACAAATATAAACGTCTCAGTCCATATCGAACATATCAGTTAGATTAAAACCATCATTCTTTCCAATTGAAAAAAAAAAACGTATTGATTTAAGTAACTGGCAACTAGTGGTAACATGGATAATTTCATGTTGACGATGATTGTCGCAATAATAACTGTATATTTCTCGAGAGGCAGGGTTTAAAAAGTAACGAACATTTTCCTCAAAGGAATCTATTGAAGTAGACTGAATTATAGGAAACTGTTCCAAAGTTTGCAGGCTATTGAAAGGAAAGATAAGAAAATTGAAAGGAAAGAAAAGCGACAGTCTTTCCGTGTGAACCTCGGTATCTTTAGCAAATGCAATTTGGGCGGACTGTATAGGGCTGAGCATGAGACAGAGTTTGAGTTAATATATTAGCAGATAATCTGGAGCTAGTCCGTTAATCATTTCATAAAGTGTGGATTGTATAGCCAGCTCTCTTCTTATTTTTATACTTAACCATTATAGCTCCAGTGCTGGAAGTCGAGAGCGCTCCAGTACATGTTAAACATGCTTTCCGTTGTATACTCTCTAGTTGGTATATCTGTCTGACAGAACAATTGTTAAATATTAAAACACCACACTCCAGTACTAAACGTATTAATGATTTGTACATATATGATCTAAAACTTCCATAGAGAAATGGAATTTATAATTTTTTTCAAAATTTCCAAACGCTTATTGGCTTTCAAACATATCATGTTTATGTGTTCCTGTCAGGAAAGCGAATCCAAAATTTGACATGAGATACCTCAGTTTCTGTGAAGTTCATTTCACCTAGTTTATGAGTAATTTGCAATTTAGCATCATCGTCAAATGGCGGTTGAGAACTGTAACTGCAGTTACTTTGTGAATCAAAAAAACTGTTAAATATTTCAGCCTGATCGACTTTATCTATAATAATGTTCCCATTATGCCCCAACAGTGATAAGATAGGTTGTTGTTTTTTACCAGAGAAAGCCTTAGAAATTTTCCCCCATGCACGGCTACTGGGTCTGTGAGTTTTATATTTATATTCTTTAAGTATCGCTTAAAGTCCTTTCTTTATACAGAGTTCCGAATTATCCAAGATAGGAAGTCACGGAACTGTCGGAAGGCGCTTGGCTCCTTTTTGACAACCGTGTGTGCCTGTTGGAACTGCCAGCCTGTGCCTAGACGATGTGTGCTTGCTTCTCATTGGCTGGTAATTCGTGCGCAAGAATTAATAAATATTTTTTCCACCTTGGAAATTTGTTTTTCACACCTAGTAATTCGTGCGCACGGATAAGTAATTCGTGGCCACGAATTAGTAATTCGTGCGCCCGGATTAGTAATTCGTGCGCACGAATCAATAAATATTTTTCACAATGTCGTCTCCCGGGCTCCGTATGAAGCACAGTGGAGCTATTAGATATTTTTTTAATGCGGATCATGTTTACCATGTGCGCATTTATCGCCTGGTCAGGGGACCGCAATTTTTTTGGCTTTGGTACAGAACTTTTAGACCATTACGACGGGAAGAAAAAAGTTAAAGTATTTGCCGTTGATTGTGACATAATCTGGCGATTTCTTCGTGAGGTCTGATGCGGAATGGCTGGGCGTTAAATATAACCAACGCCAAGAGGGTGCGTTAGTGTGAATGAAATGCAACTATAATAAAATGTTAACGGGTTAATGATTTAATATTACTCTTTCGTACGTGTTAACGAAACAGTATTTCAGGCATTCCTGTAGCCCTTTTTATGTATTAACCAATAAATACCCAAATATCGTTGTAGAAATAATCTCCACTCCACGCGGGCGGAGGTTTAAAATGCATATTAATAAGAAAGTATACCTGAAAGACTATCACATGATATTTAGCCTGTATGACAACTGAGCTTGAGAGATGTGACACAGGCACAATAGTCGCCTGATTAACTACCCTGTATAATCACAAAGAAATATTATGTATTGAATAACCCATGAAGTTAATGATTATTTAAATAAGTGTTTATAATACCTATTCCGAGTGCCTGTGGGTGTATGTGGGAAATGCCAAATGTTCACCCGACACGGTATTTCACCTTTGGCATAATGATCACTAAGGGGCTGTCAGAGGGTGATGTGTTCTCGTATGAGGGGAGAATCCATGTCGTTTGGGCCGTGGGTCGGCACAGCATGCCATGTCTTAGGGGAAACGGCTTACTTATGCTTATATTAAAACTATAAATATTGTACAAAAAGATTAACACAGCGTACTCATCATCTATTTAGTAGCGAATATGCTTTTCATCAGAGGGAACCCCAGTGACTAAATACTTGAAAAAAGTGATCAAATAACACAATCTGAAATTAAATTTGAAATTAACACTTTGGAAAAACCTAAGAATCTGACCTTTCAACAAGCATTTACTCTTACTTCTTTTAATCATTCATGCTCAAGACAAATTAAATTTTATATTTAATCAGGCATGTCTAGACAACGTCAGTGTTTACCTGTTTCTATACTCCTAAACGACTGGTTTTAGGAACGGGACAGCTGGGGCCATCCCAAACAGATTATGAAACACCTTGACGTTAATTAATTTAGCGAACCTAAATAACGTCAGCAAAATCGGACCGGATAAATTTAGAAACGAAAACTTTATTATAAACTATTGCAAAGACAAATAAACTTTATAACAAGTTATAAATTTAAGCAAACCACTTAGAATTCTTCATGTATTAAAAATTCCAAGCCAGTCATAAGGAATCATCGATGACGGAACCAGTGTCCTCCTGGTTTATTTCATCTACATTCATAAAATATGTCTGTCAGTGAATTCTGTGTATTTCCCCCCGAGGCGGTTGCCTTGCCCATGAATAAATTAGTAAAAACAACAATCATCTAGAATACGGGTAGTCGACAAGCGACTACGTGTATCCGCCGAAATCAGAGGTGGAGGGGTGAAGTGAGGCATGGATCGAGTGGCAAGGGGAAATAGAGCGAGGTGTGTTGCATATTAGGATGCAGCTGAAATGTGTATGTAGGTGGCGCTATCTGCCACAAAATCGAGAAAGCTATCCAAGTTGTACACATACGCAAAATTGTAGGCACATAAGTCAAACCACTGCTTGTATATGAGTTTTTATCTCACAGGAGACAAACAGAATGACGCTGTGCAAAAAATGGTTGCAGGTGGCGCCACCAATTTTGTGTATGATAAAGAACCATGTGAGATCTATACACATGCATAATTTCAGGGGGGTACGTCTTACCAGTCCTGAGATATTAGCATGGATGTCTGCAGCGTAAACATAATGTAGGTGGCGCCATCTGCCACAAAATCCAAAATGAAATCCATGATGTATTTACATGAAAAATTTCAGGCAGTTGAGTCAAACTTCTGCCGAGATATGAGTGAGTTTATCTCAGTTCAGATAAACAGCTGAACGTTGTGCAATAATGGTTGCAGGTGGTGCCACCAGATTTGCGTCTGATAAATAGCTATATGAGATCTAAAAAAATGCAAAATTGTAGGAGGATACGTCAAATCAGTCCTGAGATATATGCCTGGATGTCTGCAGCCTGAACGTGAATGTAGGTGGCGCCATTTATCATAAAATCGAGAAAGCTATCCATGATGAATACACATGAAAAATTTCAGGTCGATAAGTCCAACCACGGCAGAGATTTGAGTGATTTTATACTAAGGCTGATGAACAGATGGACGCTGTGCAAAAATTGTTGAAGGTGGCGCCACCATTTTAGGGTTTGTTATAAAGCTATCCAAGGGCTATATTTGTGTGAAATTTGTAGCCTGATTGGTCAAACGAGTCCAAAGATATGTGGGTTAATGGGTTAAAACAGACGCACAGATGGACGCACTGGAGAGAGATAAGGTCAGAGGTCAACGTAAAATAGATTGGCACCAGTTCATATATGACCCGATAATGGTGTAAAGTTTCGGAAAAATCTGTTCAATGGAGTTCTATTCCGGAAACGAACGCGGCGGCGGCGTCAGCGGCGGCGGCGGAACCAGGTCAAAACATAGTATCCGAAAAACTTTGTTTTGGCGGATACAATTATTGGTTGATTGTTTTATGACTATCTTCAGGGTCCTGTGTGTGTTTTTCGAGAGAAAAAAAAATCTTCGACTCTCTGTTTGGAATTAAGGCCTTTTAGAATTAAGGCCGTCCAGAAACTATCAGTTCCAAACTGATGTAAGATCTGATATACATCGTAATGCTTAGATATAGTGACAATCGCCTAACAAGAATCGAATGTGGCGTTGTTGCAGCTTCAGCAAATGTAGAGCTGCCCTTTTCAGAGAGCGACATTACTTTAAAAAACTCAGTATACAGAAACATATATTTATTCCACAAATCAACCATCGCAGTCAATGAAGTTTATTTTATCTCTATATTTCAAGAAATATTCTGGTAAAGAAAAGGCACACAGTAAGGTATAACTTATCCGTCACGTGATGAACAATCATCTACGGCTGTGGGTATGAAGAACACTTGGAATCCAGTTTCTCCTGTATACACTATCATTATAAGTGGATACAAGGGATTTGCAATAAAGTGTTTATTCCTGCCTATTGAAGATATATTACTTAAAAGAAGGAACCACTTTATGTCAGTCTTCTTTATTTTTATGCCTCATGCCATCAGGAAAAATCAGCTATTAAATGTGATTCCAGCTTTTGGAATACGTTGCAGGTACTAGAAATTACCACATCTGTTATAAACCGACCTTTCCGGAGGGACTTTTCCAACTATTTTAGCCGGTCCTTTCTCATAGCCCTCTGATTCGAGTCACTTGAAAGCCCAGAACAAGTCCAAGTCCAGTGAACATCTCCTTGCCCTTGATAAGAAATTTTAAAATTATGAATTTTAAATTAGATGTGTTTTTTTAAGCTTATACATGTTATTTCCTTGAATCTCAAAATGACCTTAAGCTGCCGATGCCGAACAAAAGTTTTGTAAATATATAGTCTAATTTTGTAAATATTCTTTAGGTGGTTCGCGCAAGTATTTTAGTCTTTATAGTATGTGATAGTAGCGTTTCTAGGGGATCTGAACCCCTCCCCCCCCTTTCAGCCGCTGATTTGCTGCAAAACATATTTGTGGCCTTGACCCCAACTTTTCTGGAACGGGGGGCCTTTCTAGGCTTTATCATTTCTCCTCCTGCCCCCCCCCCTCCTTCCCAGGTCCTAGTTTTGTCCCTGCTCGAGATGGACTCCGTCTGATCACTCGATTCCATACCTCCGAGTCCGAGAACAAGTCCGAGTCCAGAAACTTCAAATCAAAGTCCGAGTCCCTAGAAAAGTGAACTCAATACCGGACTCGAGTCCTACATAACTGGTTTCATGATTGTTTAAAAAAAAACATATTACTTCCATGGATGTTTGCTTATACAAAAAAAGGTGTCACCTGATCTTTATTACACCGGGTGAAAGTGTAGTGTGGCTGATGTTGAAATGTTTGGATATGTTAATTATGTGCAGTATAGGACAGAAATGTTGATAAAATCGTGAATACTACTTTACCAGATCGCATCCAGATGGGTGGCTCATATATGTTTTTCATACAGTATTTCAGTATTCAGCCTAAGACCAATCTGTGCCCGGCTCGGGTGGTATAATTGTGATGCAGCTTAGAAACTGATACAGACGTGAGGAAATAAACGAGATGGAGAGGCAAGGATGCGTTGGTATATGTGACAGACAGGCTTGTCCATGAGCCATAAAACGCCCTCGTGTCACATAAGGCATCATTAAACGGAGCAAACGGGACACCTTGGATGGAAACAGTTGTTGGGTTTGGATATCAGCGGGATTTACTAGAAACAATTCATGACCCAAGGAAAAAAAGAACAATATTGTTTACGTTTTCTCCGGGTTTCAGTTACCTCTGAACAGGTGGTGGTAATATTGTCAAATTCCTTTATATCACTTATCTAAATTATTTATGTTGCGTGAAACCTGACTAATGTATTTTGGTCAGCGATGATATGCTATATTTCAGAACTCTGATTAGCTTTCAATATAAAATATTTCCTCTAGTAGAAAATCCGACATAATCCAGTGCCCCCCCCCCCCCCTTCACTGCAACATCCCTCATTTTATCGAGTTCTTATCCCAGTAATGGTGACCAATTTTCATTCTTTTCAGATAAAGTGTTCATTCCATAGTAGTTATTGTTCTATTGATATTTTTATTACCATCCAATTCATCAAATTGAGGATATTAATGAACGGCCTTGTGATTTGCTCCATTGATATATATATATATATATATATATATATATATATATATATATATATAAATATATATATATATATATATATGGATTCAGTCAACCCGTATGGTGTTTCATCGACGAAACGAGGATGTACGAGTTACAGCATCCAAAAGGGTAACAGAAAACAGAATATCTGTCAGACCTACATGACCTTGTCTCTGTGTATGTCTGTGAGCGGCGACCTGGAACAACTCGGTTCAGTTTTAGCTGGATATTGATTTAACAATTGCCAAATCCTTAAAGTCTACGTTTACTCATCCCCTAGTTTATGTTTACGTTTAGATAATTTATAGTGTTTTTTTCGACGAACATTTAAATGAACATTTATTATGTTACAACGGGTATGCTTGTTAGCCAATACATATGGTGCAAAAAGGTAAAAAATTATATACAAATATATGTAACTTCAAATATGAACTGAAACTAGATAAAACAGATAATCTTAAATCATGAAACATACTTCAGTTATTTAGTATTTACGCCATTATAATTAAGTTTTAAACTCAATAATATTGTTCAGTTACACGAGGCTTCAAGCTATATCTTTATATAAAACTTTAACAAAAATATTTTTACGGTTTTATTATATAATCATACAATATTGGACAAGGTGAGCTAGTATAATACGTTATAATCAGACTAATTTAATGCTGCATGGATTTATAGGGGCAGTGAAGAAGTCACACTGACTCTCGCTGATTTAATTGTTTAGATTATAGAAGAGAAGCTCCGTTCTTCCCCGTTTCAGCATTGATTGAACCCGAGCTATGGTGTTTGCAGTAGGCATATACTGGTATATAGACCGTTTTATTCTAACCGCGCCGGGACTCCTTAAGTTTGCAGATTGTCCCATATAGTAACTTAATGGCTTGTTTCGTATTCTTCGATATAAGCCCTGCATTAGACCTCAGTCTCAAACTAAATCAAACACAATACCGGGATCACAATTGGTATATCATTTAGATAAATTTGAGTTTTGTATATTGCCGTAGATTTCAGAGCACTCTGAATCGAAAAAGGCTTTCAGCAGACAGAAGCACATAAAAAAAACCTTGGTAAGTTTATACGGCGATTTATTGACTACTCTTGTTTCATTATTTTATTGGTTTTGGCACAAATGACTGTTGTTGATCTCAGCTCCTGCCGTTTGTCATGCCTGGCCGGCTGTCCGTCTGTGCGTCTGTTAAAAAGTCGTAACCGTTAGGCCAAGACATTCTAGGCATCACATACTAACAGGTCCTGTCAAGTCCTCGATGGAATCAAAATAATTGGTCACTGAGCAGATCTTTTTCTCGGAATTAGGGACCGAAAACTTCAGACCATCCGCCCGTCTGTTATAAATGCCCGATTCTTAAAGGGAAGACTTCACTGGATTTCGGAACAAGCTTTCAGTTATTTTAGTTACATTGTTGTCCTCAGATATTGCTCGCCTACGACAGGTATATGCAGCACAGACAGTTGCCAAACAACCCTTGGTGGACTAGACCATGCCAGCCCTCTGGAGCAAGCAGAATGATAGCACAACATTAGTAAGGTCAGTGCACACATAGAGACAGACTGGTCGGCGATGAATCCCTAGACGGACAAGAAAATGATTGCTGAAGAGTCTTGCATTTGAATAATTGCTTTGTCTTCAACCAGAGAAAGTTAAATTCACATCAATGCTCAGTGTTTGTTACAGACCTATTAGACCTTTTATAAAACGGGCATTCTTAAGTCCGAGCTGTCATTTTGTCGTCCTCTCGCATTGACAATGGTCAAAACACACATCCTGAATGCTTAATAAATATGTATTAGTACCATGTGACGGCGAGTTTATAGAGAGATGGGTTCTGCTTAAAATTGACATTATATTGTCCAACCTGCTAAGAGGACCACCTGTCGGTTACGGAGCCCGTAAAAATATTCATTAATTCGTGCGCACGAATAAGTAATCCGTGCGAACGAATTACAAATCCGGCCGCACGAATTACCTGGTATTAAAAATATATTTCCAAGGTGGAAAAAAATATATACAGTGGAGCGCCGTTCATCCGAACATCTCGGGGGACACGGGTTTTGTTCGGATAAACGAACGTTCGGATGAACGAACATCTGTAAAATAAAATCGTTTCATCAATGTTGTCATCCCGGTATTACTACTAAATGGTGGTACGGTGTCACGGACTTCGGTTAGCTTTCAGAGTTATAAAAAACGTGAACAGAACGGAATAATGTGTTATAAATACCTTTTTACTATCAAATCAAAATTTCAATCAAGCTATTATAATATCTTTAATTACTTTATTAAGATTTTTTGTCAGTAAAGTACATGTACCAGTTAATCTTTCGCTAAACGTGTGGATATCCGCCATGATAGATTTACCGCCCTCGGTGCCGCCCCCTATGTGCAGACAGTTTAACTAAATGTGCTTGTGAGACTCATTTATTACTTGCTGCGATGTAGAAATTGACAAAATATAAAAAAAAGATTTATATGAATGCACAGTTTATTTACAACAATAGTGCGGAAATATCACACAAATATCACATGAAAACTGATGAACATTGGGTTCGGCGGATCACATGCATCGAGAAAGTCACATCATAAAATCAGTTAAAATAACTGCGGATATCAGACTGCCTGGAACGATAACTGCCTGCCTGATTTCTGATGTAGCGTAGCACACTCAAGTGAAGCGGGTCGGCCTTCGGAAGGCTCTCTAACCACGATAGAACACCTTCGACATGAACAAATGCCTCTGAAGCTGTGGGTGGGGGTTTCACGGGGGCTGATGTGTCTTCCTCATTATCAGATGTCTCGGGAGCAGCTTCTTGAGTGACTGACTGCACAATCTCCTCGTCTGTCAGCATTACAGCAGTTGGTAGATCACCATCACAGTGGAGCCAGTCAGCAACTATCAGTTCACTGTAGTCCGAGTCCACCGCCTTGGCAACTGAGCTGACCTGAACGTCTGTCGGTGATTCCACCTCATCCGCATCAGCTGGGGGCTGAGCACCAGCAGGAGATTTAAGCTCCAGAAAAAGGGAATTCTTCCAGCACTTGTGGATTGTAGACTGTCTCAGGTCAGTCCAGGCATCACCTAACAGGTTGATGGCATCACGCAAGTTGAAACCGCGCATCCGTTCTATGATGGACAAGCTGTTGTCGACGCAGTCTGCAAACAAGGATGACAGCAAGCGTTTACGATAATATCGTTTTGTACATTCTATGATGCCAGCATCACAGGGCTGTATCTTGCTGGTGCAGTTCTTCGGCAGGAAGATACACCATATGTTCCTGTCACTAGTCCGCAGTTCATCTTCAATGGGATGGGCGGGGCAGTTGTCCACAAGAAGTAATGCGCGTGCTGGCGTCTGCTTCAGACTCTCCCTGGCATACTGACGGACGGACGGGACGAATTCCTGGTGAAACCAATCCGTGAAGAGCTCACGGCTCATCCACGCGTTTTTCTGAGCCCGATACGCCACAGGCAGGGAGTCCATGATCACGTGCTTGAAACAACTTGGTTAAGTTGACTTCCCGATCACCAGGGGGCGCACTTTGTGTTCACCGGTTGCGTTGGTGCACAACAGAGCAGTAATCCGCTCTTTTGACACCTTATGTCCAGGAGCACATTTCTCGGACGCATCAGCTAGGGTTTTGTCAGGCAAAACCTTCCAGTAGAGACCTGTCTTGTCGGCGTTGTACACTTGAGAGTCTCTCAAACCTTCCCGTTCTTGCAATTCACGCACGTGGGATCGGAATTCGTCGATGTGGCTGGTGTCCGCTGACAAGGCCTCGCCCTGAATCTCAAGCTGCCGGATGCCGTGACGTTCCTTGAACCGCTTGAGCCACCCACTTGACGCCAAAAATGTACTGTCAGAGCCATGCATCGACTTGTTGTACATCGCTGCCTTTTCCATCAGGATTGGACCGGAGATGGGGCTGCCTTTGGACCGTTCCTGCAGAAACCATGTGTATACGGCCGCATCCAGCTTGTCATCAGACGCCGTGCGCATCGTCTTTCTTCTCTTGGAAGCATGCGTGTCTGGCATCTGGCCCTTGAAATCCTTTAGCTTCTGACCACTGTTCTTGATGTCACTAATAGTAGATCTGCCAACATTGAACTCTCTGGCCAGCTCAGCTGCCTTGGTGCCTCGATCAAGTCTCTCCAGAATGCTGAACTTGTCTTCAAGTGACAGGACATGGCGTTTGCGCTTGCGAGACCCTGACTCCATCTGACATGACACTTGAGTGCTGTGTTGTCGTGGTGAAGATTTGCTAAATTGTGAATGAACTTGGGTGTCATGGTATAGCTTATATAGAAGATAGATTTGCCTGCACAGTTAAACTGCTCAGATAAGTACAAGTTCGAGCGTATCAGAGTCCGACATTATCAGCTCAAAATCTACTCGCTCTCATGGCCGGATGGTTTGCAGGTGTGAACAACTCGACATTGCAGGACACAAGGTTAATTAGGGGACTCGGCCGGTGGAAGTTTTCACATCTATAACTGCTCAAATGAGTACAAGCCCAAGCTGCGTGTGTACAACATGGATAATTAGGCGTTGCCACACCTGCAGAAACGAACCGGTGATGCATTCATAATTAGTCGGGACCGACCGGGAGTAAATACACGAGCCATTATCAGTTCTTCTTATTGAATAAATATTATTTTTATATTTCCAGATTTTCAAAATTACGGATAAACGGTCATAATTTCGGTTCTCCAGTTTTAATTACGGATAAACGATTTAACGGATAAACGGTGTTCGGATTAACGGCGCTCCACTGTATTGATTCGTGCGCACGAATTACTAATCCGTGCGCACGGATTACTAATCCGTGCGCACGAATTACTAATCGACTGGAACGTCAGGCAGAATAATACAGATTACTATGAGGCTAATACGGCCCTGTCGAACATAAAACAGAAGGCATTTCTATTAATCTGGTAGCCCGAGTTTTCCAATTTCAGGAAATAACTGTTAATATTTAATTCATAATAAATTACCTTTCTGTTAGGGTTACCTATTTCTTTGTTAAATAGACAGTAGTGACTGCCATAGACGAATATAATTAAAGACTTTACATCTGATAATTCTTAACTGAACAGCGTTTATATAATATCCAATTCTAACGTGTCTCTTTTTTAAATTGATATCAGTAATTGACACAAAAAGTCAAGAACCAAAACAGGAATAAATCATCACGATTGTTTGAGATTTAACATGGTGAACAAAAAGATTTTGTATCTCTTTCAAGTTATTGAAAATTTTAATATATTATACCTTGTGAGGATAACATCTATCCGATATCAATACATGTGATTCTGATGAGGTACAATTGGCAAGAGTTTCTTCGGGAATAGTCATCATGATCTATTAATTACAGTAGTCACAAATTACTAGGTCACGTGATATAACAATGACCGATTTTATTGCCACATTAATAACAGGGATGAAAAAGGGCTACAATTACGCATAAATCAATGAGCAGTTCCGAGAGGTTTACCCAAACAACGCCGAATTATGACGCCACATCATAAAAAAATGACATGCTAACCGTAATTATCAGCGAATGATTAAGTGGTTCATTTTAGCAGACAAAACGTTCTAGGTCTTATCGCAATTCTTTTTTTAACTGTAACACACTGTCTGTTTGTTTAATTGGATAGATCCAATAAAACCCTGCACCGTCCATGTGATACACCGAAGTTCGATCCAGACAAAGGGCGATGAGGTCACAGTTGACAAATTGATCTGTTTGTCTTTAAGACTTGCAATCGAGAACTGAATCTTCGATTGGCTTTTACAATCTGAACTTCGGAATCAGTTCAAGTTCAGGTGATATATAATAAGAACTGCGTATCATAGGATACTCTTTATTCTTAATACTTGATACTTGTTCATATGGCCATTCTTCAAGAATGAACATTTTTTAGATATTGAAAAATAATGAACAATAGTTCAATTTACACCTGTATTTGTTTTTATTTAATTATTTTTTTTAATAATGCTTTCGTCTTCGTCATGATGTTCCATATGTTTTGTGCACATAACTTAAGAAACTGAAATATAATTGCCTAGTTGGACAAACAAGTTGTTGTAAGCTATAAATGGCATCCCAGATAGATGTTAATGTCACGGTGTCACAATCGACTGGTGATTAGCCCGAGGTGCTCGTTTACCTCATATAGCCTCGTTTAATGTTCCTTTATCTTCCGTGTATGAGGTGTGGTAACAATAACCTGACAAGCCTGGTGTGGCGTGTCTATATAGTTACCCTGCTGAAGAATTGATGATACGATTTTCGCCCTGTACGGTAACTTTTGAGGGCCATTGAATACAAGGTTCGTGCCAGGTAATTTCCCTGGAAGATCAAAATCAGCACGACACTTTGTTATGACGTCATTGTGACTGTACCAAGGTGCAAGATGCCGGCCTCAATTATCCACAATAGCCAGTGAACGTTAACGGTACCTGGTCCCCAACGGTACGTTGTCACTAAATAGTTTAAAATTAATCTCAATGAAATGTTGTGTAGAGTGGGCTATTGAACAAGAAAGAACTTGTCACATATTTTGTAAGTACGGTTTATAACTAGAGATGTTGAAGAAGAGAAAAAGCGGGTAAAAGGGGCGATTTTTGGTGGATCCGGATCCCAAACCACGTTTTGATTTACCGATCCGTTGTGTTTCTTTATCTTTCGTCCAGGGCCGACCCTTAGTAAACGTTCATCTGAAAACCTTAGAAAATGAATTAAGATCTGACCCGAGCAGACACAAACATACACACACATAAACAAACCTTGCCAATCACATGACCGGCTACATTAACAGAGTTAATGAATATTTTTTTTTAAATATAATAATAATGCTTCCGCTTTAAGTGTGCTAAACAACACTAATATTATCTCACTAATGGAATCGTTATCGTTGTATGGATATACGAATCGATTCATTAAATATGTACACGCCACAGCCCTTATATCTTCATACGTCCCTGCATTGCGAGTGTGCACGGGTCAGTACTCGTCAGTGGGAAGGTGTGATATATAATGGCTATACCTAGAGGAAAAGTACAGTACATTATGATTTAGTGTTGTACCACTGCGGCATCAAGAACCCACGTTTCTCAAAGCAAGCCCTCCCGCAAAAATGTCATATGATTGACAAAAAAGCTTAACAGACACGGTTCAACTGATAATAGCGTGTAGACAAAATCACATTAGACTTAACTGCCGAATATATTTCCCAGAGTGACAAAAGGCCGTAACTCCGGCTGCTCCATGCTGCATGTATTATCTGCAATGGGCTGTTATCAGTCTACGGGCCTCAGTCTGACTTCGTTTCCGGAAAAATTGTCCCCGAGAATTGCCACATGTTACGCTGCTTTTAGTGTACTAAGATGGACGGTGCCTTCGTGCAGGAGGACCAAGATTAAATGTTACTTTTGGTTTCTTTCCCAATTGTTTTCGAAAGCTGGTTTTGACTGCAGCCAGAGGAAGATAAATCTACAGCTGCACCCGGATGTTTGCCATTTTCCTTTTTAAACCTATCACCAACGCCGTCATGTTGTCGTTCCTTCATGGTCACAATAATTTTACTCAGACTAATAATAATTATTAAAAAGGTACTAAGGCCAGGTGATGGCGGGCTTACAGAGAGACGAGATCCGAGCTTTAATGACAAAAGAATGCACTACGGACTATAGAACCGTCATATTCGTCCCATATCCGTCCCTTAACAAAATGCCCTCTGTGTTTTACCTAACGACCTCGAAGTCCGCTCACGTTGTAGCTGTAACAACCCGACTCACTTGGCAATGTTAACTGGGTCAGTAATCTTGTCGTAATGTCAGAAAGCCGATATGGCGCTACTCACGTTCACACACTCGACATCTGTATTCGTCATGGATGAAATCTACAGCAGACGACACTGTCAAATGTGCCGTAGGTTAACCGAAACATGAAACGGATATTGGGCACCGGCAGTTTAAAAAGACACTCAGCTAAATCAGACAAATTTTTTCAATAGGGTCATTTATTGGTATTCATAATGTGTTTGGTTATACGACAACAAAAGTTTCACAAATTCCACTTCACTGATACAAAATCTACTTCAATGACTGGTATTCACAATTTATTTGGTAAATATTTTGTTGTCGTATTACTGAATAAATCAGTGAAGTGGATTTTGTAGAGTTTTTTATTCATCAGTTAATTACCTCTACCGCTTGTATGTATGTCGGTTTGTTTCTTTGATAACAAGAACTGATTTCAAATACCGACTTCTAATAAATAGTTGGTGAGTTAAGTACATAAAATAGGCTGTTGACTTCATTTCATGATGCAAAGGTCCCCTTTGGCATAAAAGTACCTTAGGGTCATAGGATTAAATTTATCCAAAGACACAAGTTAGATCCCCCTTAGTATGTGAAATATATGCAAATTATTCAAAATGGCCGCCGAAAATACTCCAAACCCCATATGCTTGCTGCTGTTACAGCTATAATGACAAATGTTGTGTCAAAATATACATTTTCTTGATCAAGGAATCCAATGAAATAGGTTTCCAGATTGAGAAAACAATAGTTTTTTCCTTAACATGAAAATCTGGGGTAAAATGGGCATATTTCTTAAAATATCAATGATTTTCTTCCATCAGGGTAACCTGAGACACTTGAGACATCTATGTCCTTGGCATTTGGGAGGTATTAAACAATTGTGAATAGACCATGAAGACGCGTCTAACTTAACACAATCCTCAGTCGACATACATAGAGTATGAAACCACAGGAAATTTAAAGCATTAACTAGAGAATTACTGGTACGTGGCACTTACTTAATCTGAGTTTGGGCAGTACAACAAGACCATGGTATTACAAGGTCAGATATACAGTTTTTTTCTTTTTTTTAAGAATCAGCCAATGAAATACCCACATTCTTGCTCTATCACCCGATCAAATACCCACACACGATGCTCTATTACTAGCAAATATACATAAGACCTTGGTTGTGGTTTTTCCGCATGTACTGTTATTTCATTAATATACATTATCTGGGTAATACGGCATAAAATAACCTTTCTCGAAACTACATCATGCATGATATATTTATAAAACCAGAGTACCAGTACACACAGGAATGGGTAGACATTCCTGTAGGAGAACACAATAAAGTTGCCAATTGTGGTTCCTTCCCAGAATCTAAAATTTTGATTCGACAGAATATATTGCTTGAAATACATCTTATCTATCTCATGATCTATCTCATGATGGCCAACCCATAATAGTAAATGATCAATGCTGAAAACTAAAAAGCCATCAGTTCTTGACATTCTTGGTGTTTATGCTTCGCCAATTAGTTTAGGGTTTTATAGTGAAATATCCTGAAAACTTTGTTCACATTTCTATTTTTTACAAGTAATGTTAGGGAACTGAAGGAATTAGATGTCTTATATTTTAGTTGTGGGTGAAAAAATTGTTGAAGTAATGGTGGCAGCGTTGATTGTTCAGGATGTGGTGCAGGTTATATCAATTAATCCAGTATTGTTCACAAAAACTGCAATAATGCCACCGATCATCAGCATGTTAATGATGCAATAATAAACTTGCAACCGAAGTATAAGCACAGCAAGAAGGCGAGATGCCAAGTCCGCCTAACAGGCTTTACCTCTCACTTCCGTGTTATATAACCTTTTACACTAGTCATAAAAAAAAAAGCAGAAAGTGTTGAATGTAATGTCCAAATGTAATTCAATAAAGTTTAGAATTTGATAAATTGTAACTTTATCACTTTACATGGAAAGGGACACTGTCATCTATTCTCATAGCCCTCCCGGGAATAGAAACTGGGTATAGCCAGCACAGAGATCAAAGTCTATTACCACTCGACTCGTATGTTTCATGTTCTCAGTGATTAGCTCTTTATTTAAACATTTGCGTCCAAAGACATTTCTTTCCTTTGCCTAAAATCAGCTAAAACCATTGGGCAAAAGGATTTCACATGTACTCCTTGAGGATCCTGTCACCTCTTGGTCCACATATGTTCCTGGTGACCAATGTCCATGGGGAAGTAAATAATTTTCTTCTCAGTAAGACCGAAATTGAAGTGGTATAGAAATTTGGTAGTGTCCTTTGTCATATAAAGAGATTAAGACACTAATTTACTTACATCATGCAATGAAAATACATCTTAAACCAAGAAATGCACAATTCGCGGTAATGCATAAGTGAGAATAATATGTCATTTAACCTTAACAATACCCCGAACAGACGTAGGAAATTAAGTTATCAGTACCTGGGAGTATACAAGTGTCAGGGCGTACACCAAGAAAATTACCCTTTTAGATCCATCAGTGGAAAACTAATTTTTTTAGGGTTGTAAAGCTGACCATTTGTCAATGATTCTCCAAAGTTAGGTAATCTCTGATGAACTTATTTAGCAAATCCCTTTCAGTCATGTCGCACCAGCAGCTTTATGTTACTATGTATAACCCTTTCAGGCATGGGCCACGTTGATAAACAGCAGCAGCGCCCGTCATGTTACTTGTCTCTGACCTCTTTAGCAAATTCTCTCACATTTCCAATCAAACAAATAATCTGTTTTTTTTTTCAGAAAAAAACTAATTCTTGCTCATAATAATTTAATAAAATGTGTATGTTATACTTTTACAGTTGGTCACAACTAACCTGAAAAAGGGGCTCAAACTGCTTTGACGTCAGCAAGACACGCCACAAATGTCACTTAAAATTCGAAGGGCCTATAACATAAACAGTACTGGACATTTTATTTAACCTATGAAGCAAGATATAGGTTTTTCTTTAATTTATGCTGTGGTACCATCATGTGATAATTCCTATGCACACAATTCATTAGTTTTAATTGAAGTGCAATGCATCTAAGTGTTTCAGGGTCACCTGCCGATATTCTGCAGATGAATTTGACAAGTAGGGCCATACCAGGTCACATTTGGGTTTTTAGGGAGATTTCTAAGATTGTAATACATGTTGTGCTTACTCGTTAGAATTTCAACGGATATCAGGCGGCTAATAAGTTCATTATAAATATTAATAAACACCAAAGTCCAGGAATCACTCCAATCTAAAAGATAGATGTTTGAGGATTTGGCTTCAGAAGTATACACACATTCTCAAATGCAGTTTGACTAGATCTGTAAACAAGCAATGTTTGGCCAAGTTTATCAATTTGTAACTGTCCTGTGACACCTCTGATAGTATAGTACTGACTTTCTGGGCATAAGGAACTTTGACTTATGTGATTCGTGCAATGGACTTCACTATCCAGAATGCTAGATTCTGGGAAATAGGTGCTTCCATTTTTATCAAATGCACATCTTAAATAGATTACGTGATGATTGGCAATAAAAAAATTCTCATGTCCACTTTGTACAGCTGCCAATACCTCTGTGTACTCCGTCTGTGACAGAGTGACACCTATGTAAGCCATGCAAAACGTATGGTTTAAGGGGTATTAAAGAGATATTGTATTCCAAAACATGGCAGTAAATTTGAAAACTTACGGGAGCAAGACTTTTGAAGTGTGTTCTTATGTTCAATTAAATTATATTTGATCATAAGCATAATTATATATTATTCGAATAGCATGCAGCTTAATTATTTCTCCAAGTAATACAAATATGTTTATCACTTTGTTGTGGTTTTATGCTCTGTATGCAGTGAATCGCACACATCGGGTACATATACACTGGTATTAAATGCTCCCCTCTCTATATAAGGATAATAAACAAGAACTAATAAAGGAATATAATACAAAACCAATCAAAGATACTAAAAGTTTTCATGATGATACTAAAATTTATTGAAATTTGCATACTTTCCCCATAATGTCAAGGTAGGATGAATTCTTTTACTTTATTACTTCAACAATCATTTCATCCACAATAAAACATAACACATCTAATTCCTTCAGTTACCTGACGTTACTTGTAAAAATAGAAATACGATCACAACTTTCAGGATACGTGTATTTCCCTATAAAACCCAATAACTAACTGGAGAAGCATAAAAAACTAAGAGTGTCAATGACTGATGGCTTTTGTGCTTTTGGTTTTGATCAACTATTAAGGGTTGACCATCATGAGATAGATAATATGTGTCTCAAACAAAATATTCTGTTGAATCAAGATGTTAGATACTGGGAAGAAACTACAGTTGGCAACATTATTGAGTTTTGTTACAGGAATGTCTCCCCATTCCTGTGTGTACTGGTACTCTGCTTTTGCCAAGTAAATCCCATGCATGTTGTGTGGTCCAGAAGGGTCAGTTTATGCCGTATTACCCAGATAATGTATATAAATGAAATAACAGTACATGCGGAAAAACCACAACCAAGGCCTTATGTATATTTGCTAGTTATAGAGCATCGTGTGTGGGTATTTGATCGGGTGATAGAGCAAGAATGTGGGTATTTCATTGGTTGATTCTTAAAAAAAAAAGAAAAAAACTGCATATCTGTCCTTGTAATACCATGGTCTTGCTGTACTGCCTAAACTCAGATTAAGTAAGTGCCACGTACCAGTAATTCTCTAGTTAATGCTTTAAATTTCCTGTGGTTTCATGCTCTATGTATGTCGACTGAGGACTGTGTTCAGTTAGACGAGTCTTCATGGTCTATTCACAACTGTTTAATACCTCTCAAATGCCAAGGACATAGATGTCTCAAGTGTCTCAGGTTACCCTGATGGAAGAAAATCATTGATATTTCATGAAATGTGCCCATTTTACCCCAGATTTTCATGTTAAGGAGAAAACTATTGTTTTCTCAATCTGGAAACCTATTTCATTGGATTCCTTGACCAAGAAAATGTATATTTTGACACAACATTTGTCATTATAGCTGTAACAGCGGCAAGCATATGGGGTTTGGAGTATTTTCGGCGGCCATTTTGAATAATTTGCATATATTTCACATACTAAGGGAGATCTAACTTGTGTCTTTGGATAAATTTATTCCTATGACCCTAAGGTACTTTTGTGCCAAAGGGGACCTTTGCATCATGAAATGAAGTCAAAAGTCACTTAACCCACCTACTATTCTGTGGTTCGTATCTCAGCCTGGGCGGTGCGACTGTTTACGGTCGGCCCCCAACCAGGATGAGGGCTCTGCAGGCTCAGTGGCGAGGCCGTGCCCAACGGCCGTGTTTTACCCACCAACGAGTAGTTCTTTCGGGGGTATGACCCAGCAGTGGGGACGATTACGCATCCAGGGCCCGCAGGTTCAGTAGTCACCGGGCCTGGTTGACGCGAGGATATAAAATGAGAGGAAGTTTGTGATACTGCCCTGTCACGAAGTCCGAAACTGGAATAGAATTCTGCAAATGTACATATACGTAGTTAAGTAAGCATAAAAAAGGAGGCAGTTAATTCCACTAAAAGGAATTGAAAATAAAAAAAAGTAATAAAAAAGAAAAAAAAAAGATTTCAAATGAACGTTATTAACAGGCCCCCTTTTTTTTAGGCTGAGCAAAAACATTTGATCAAACAGACATCATTTAGGCCTAGCTGTCAGTTTGTTGCCATTTCACACGTTACAAAATGTAATCTTTATTCAATAATAAAACGTTATTTTGATATGATTACAATTTCACGAGAACCTGGGGCATTTATCAAAAATCTAATAATTAGTGGAGTGGCAAACGAGCATTCGATTCAGGCCGATCGTTTTGTCACATTAATAACAGAGCTTAAAAAAAAGAGTCCATTACACATAAATCAAAAGACTGGTGAGATAATTCCCACAATTTCATAAAGCTGATGTCGTCACGTTACTAAAAATGACCAGGGAGCCGTTATTATCAGCGAATAATTGAGTAATTTATTTAGACAAACAAAGCTTATTGTTGTTTATACGCGTTTCTTCTCAGTGTAATGCATTTGACGTTGACATCATTTTTAAATATTCGGTCATCCTGTGTACCGATCATGTGATCAAAACAGGTTCACTCCAGCTAAAGTTCCAAAGGGATCATAGTAAAATAATACCTGTTTTCAGATGCTCCTGAAGCTTACGGTCACCTGCAACCGAGAACCATTCATCAATGATTAGACGCCAGGCAAATGCTAACAAAGGCAGTATTCCTTATCCAGTTGTAATTTATTAGGGATTTTAGTTAATATATACATACACACACACACACACACACATATATATATATATATATATATATATATATATATATATAGTTAATTTCAAGTTGATCACATGCAAGGCCTTTAAATGTGTATATTTAATGCGAGACGAATTGTGGGGTTTCATTTCTACAGAGGACACAGGAGCGGATCGCGAAATCTGTTCAACTGTGACGTCTCTAGGTGTGAAAGTCACTGATTTACAGTGGACTGGCTGTTCGCCTTAGCTTGCGGTCACGTTTTTCATAAAATATAAATATACCCAAGTTTCATGCTGTGTCATACTTCACACATTACGTTTGGCAAAAATATACTGGCAAGTCTTACGTAGAGGCCCAATTCAGTTAATCAACTGACGAATTCATGGACATGATACCTCATTCGAAAAATGTCAACAAACCAGAGGTCTGTGATTTTATTTGTCTGTCGGATGCTGACAGCTCGCCTGCCTTTTCAATAGTTTGGGCTATCTCACCGGGCGAGACCAATTGTGTATCGTGTTCCTATAATTCTGAGGTCCAAGTTTGTGGCTTGTAGTTAAGCAGGAAGGCAGTTTACATCTCGTGTTACAGGTTTTTTTTTATTTCATATTCAATGGACAAACCTGACAATGCGGCATCAGTATGATGCATGTATCTCGGTACCGCTATAGTAATCGAGAAGTAACGCAAGTAGGCAGTCGCTACTGGCCTCAGCACTTTGCTGTTATTGATTTACCTTGATAATTGGATGATGTTTTGGTGGGACATTTTAAATAGGTCCTTTGTCTGTATGAATTACTATTATATTCATAAATTTATGCTGTTGGTACTGTATTATGTTGGTATATATTACTAAGAAATCAAAGGTTACGAGGGGCTATATTTTTTTCGGACACAATAAGTAATTAAAACGTCAGTAGAGCGCATTCTTCCGCCTCGAAAAAGCAATCCGTCGGAATCCGCTCCTTTATCCGGATAAGCTCCTTATTAATAAAAAAAATATATATATATTTTTAAATTCTACTGATAGGCAACTCACTATGCAATCAATAAAAAAAATCACAGCTTTCTATAGAGAAAAGAATCCTTTACTCAAGCATTTTGCAACTGTTAAGGCGGCATCATGAACCAACCTTTGTTAGATTAAGCCCTCCCTTTTCAATATCGTATAATAAGCAAACGAGCTCTTTAGACATAGGTCTCCTCATAAAGGGATGTAAACATATTACACGCCGGGATAAACTACCGAATTTCTGCTATAAGGCCATAACATCGCCTGCTCCTCGGTAGCGTTCATTTTCTGTGTTCGGGCTACTATGTATCAGCCAGAGTGTCCCTGTTAAAAAAGATAATATCTCATGTCAATGTGTCATGAAAAACCACATTTGACGATGCTGTTAGTTAAATGTCAAGGACAGTGCAGTCGTGAAGAGAGACTAGGTTTTATGTGATCGTATTACAGTCTGGTGGTTTGAATAGCAAAATGTCATTTAATGAACAAAGTTTCCCCGACTTTTTCGTAAAAGGAACATCATTAGGAGCGACATTATGCCTAATATTTCACCCTATCAGTTCAATATTGCTTTGCATTAAAGCTTTCTAGCAAAACCATTAAATAGGACTGTCCCAGTAATTCCCCTTCAGCTTGTTTACATTTCCCGAATGTAAATTTATTGTAGAACCGATCGCAACAGAATTAAGAGTGAAAAAGTGGAAAAGCTAAATCATTTGGAATAATTAGAAACTCTTCATGTTGGCATGTTCTCCTAACCGTGAATGTTAAAGATTAAAGTGACACGTAGTTCATATTTTCTAGTGCATTGAAAACCTTCTAGTTTTTATTAACGGATACTCCTCTCAGAGCAACATATGTCGTATAGAAAATCTGATGCCCTTCATTTTAGTTATAGTGACTCATATTGAATAAATAGGTTGTAATTATGTGTGCATCCGGAGGGTACCATCTGTAAGATCATATTTAAATAAAGAGCGGGTATTTAGTGCTTTATCTTAATCTACACGCATGAAAAATAACATAATCCAAGATGCTGCAATTTTGATACCAGCCCTACGTCAAATCGTAAAAAACGCATTATAACTGTCTATCTATAAGTGGGCTATCTATGTGTCTCCGGGAATAAAATCTAAGCTGGTCACGATAAAGTGATAAATTATTCCGTCCCGGAGATTCGTTTTGCTCCTTTTGTTCAACATTTATACCAGTTATTTACAACTGGTGGTTTTCCTATGTTAATTGTAGGTATTTCAGTTATGTACGCTTGGTTCTTCTTACATGATTGCAATGTATACCTAATTGCCTTTTCGCTTTGTGATGTTAATGTTACGACAATCGATATGGTCTTACCATCAAACCTCTGTCCTTCTGTCCGTTTGACGACATATATTCATTATCCCTTCATAATTATGTCCCTAAACCGGTTTCAGTTAATTAATTCACTTTATTTACATACACATTTAACCAGTCCCTCCGTGAAGGTTTGATTAAAAGCCTTATCATATTGGGGACACGATCAGTTACGACTAGTAACTACCTGCTATTGTGGGAAGTAACGGACTTTTGTAAGACGGTCATGCCACAAGTAACTGGTGATGGCCAGTTGTCGTGAACGATCGCAGGAAGAAAGTTGGGCCCATGGAGGTCTTTGATTCTGCACAGCACAAGAACCTCCCTCAACTGACGTGGTCGTGGATGGTCGAAGCTGATCGTTAGTTGTCGTCTAGAGATGGAAGACTATCGTGCGGCCGGCTAAGGATGGTCTTAACCAGTTGCAACCAACAATATGCGTGTACGAACAGCGATAAAAGTGGTCTTACCACAGTTATAAGACATATCGTCACTGGTGGTCCTCTGATGTTCCTGCGAGAGCGTTATCAATTGTTTTTATGCCAAACAGTCACAGTTAGTCCCCACGTTTTCTGCTACTAGCCGCGGTCACATCCGATTGTAGCTCATGTGTGACTGGTCACTTGGCAAACTCTTCAAAGGTTTAAGGGCAGTGAATATTTTTAATAATGGATAAGCATATCGTGGAGATGTATTATTCATGATTTAGAGAAATGTCCGAAGTATTTTACTCGGTTTCTCTGTATACTATATAGGCGTGTGTTTTGACCTCAGAATTGTATTATCATTAACTTGATTTGTCTGTGTAAGGACGTGGCAATGGAGCTAAATGAATAAAAAATATCCGTTTACCCTCTAGCCTTTCAATATTCTTCTCCATAATCTCTGGTCCCGAGAAACTCTAGTAGCTCTCTGTTGTGTATTTCATTTTATTTTTACGAACCTGGAGTGACTGTGACCACACACGTTGTGGTGGTGGCGGCCTACAGACAGAGCCGTCTGGGGCCCTCATAGTGAAGGGTGGGGAGCACTGAAGTTCACTGTGACGCGGGGTTCAAACGTGTATTGACTCTAATGGAAACAGCTTGAAAACATCGTAAGTCAATATATTTAGTTGATTCAGTTTTAATTTTAGATAACTTAAAGGTTAAAGCGTAACCTATTGCTGTGGAGGTATGATTGTTATAGCGACAGATATTGTGTTCGATTCCAACCAATACTTCATAAACAACATTAGCACGTTAGGCAGAAGCATAGTAAGATTAAGGATTTTCTATATAAAAAAAAACTTTACGATATATCAATACTTCAAACAAAATACGTACCTTTATACTCGTGACGTCCCTACATTCATTATTACGAAAGGCTTTCTATCACAGTTTTGACAGTTGTTCCCTTAGTATTCTAAGAATAATGTCAGGCCACGCTAAAAATGAATTTTTGATCGTCCGGCGGCCTCGCCAAGGCATAAAACTCTTATTACCGCTCAAATCATGTATCATGGTACAGTTGCTGTTAATGGCAATTTCTCAGATAAATTGCTTGAAGATGAAGGTAGACATAAATATATCAAATGCACTTTTTTTTATCTGTCATGAATACGCCTAGGAAAATGTTAATAAGAGTACACCAAACCCTTAAAGGTAATACTTAATCAGCTTTTGCTGAAAGGATTTATATTGATCCCACAAATAACGTATTTAGGCGAGTCGGTTGAAGGGGATTTAATGAAAAATGATTATACTTTGATTTTTGTATTCTGAAGCGTAGATGGTTTCTTCCGCGGAAAAAAAAGTAATCGATTATTTGCCTCTTTTTCTTAAAAGCTGCAGCCCATGGTGATAAATGGGCACTCTGTTTGAGCGCAGGACTAATCTTAACATTTTGGAATTATTTTTTTTCTTTGCGTTGCATTTTATACATTCATAATAAAGACAAGGCAGTCTGATTATTATATATAATTAAACTTTAATTCATTCTTTTATCGCACATTTTACTCCAGCCATAAGAATTCCTCTGTACTAGCTGTATTTTTTTAATTTAGCTCGATTGAAAGAAAATCCATAATGATTGAAGTATTTCTGAAATGAAAGATAAAAAAATACGTTAACTGTTTTTTTTTCTCAACAGATACTTTACTATCTTGAGAAGATTCATTGGTTTCTCTTATTCAAGGGTCCGTTTATGGGATTAATTTGAATCCGCTTTTGACAGCCCCCGCAATCGTCTTTCGGCGAATAGGTTATTCTTCTGCTGGCATTATATCCTGAAACGGGTCTAAATTGAATGGAGTGTTTGGCAGTACTTTTGTCATTATTTTTTTTCGAGAGACTACATAGTCATTTTCATAAGGAATGATAAAGGTGCTGACGTCGTGTGAGTAAAGTCGGTTCTATTAAAGCAAGAGTCTATTTCAGGAATCGTGATGGCCAGGGTAACAAACAGGATTTTAGGTAGGATTGCACTCGTTCAGGTTGTTGTCCATAATCCCTCAAAAGCACTTCCTTTCTTAATATCAACATCGCTCAACAATGTTTTTCGTTTTCACCCATGATCCTGTGTTATGTAATCAAAACACGTGCTTCCTTGATGTCCAGTATCTCAGGATCCAATATTGTATTTTGATGCGAGATCTTAAAGTCGATTTTAAAGCCTTATTTTTCTCTAGTAAGAAAGTTCATGTGCTTAATGCGAATTCCGGCTTTCTGTAAGAGATAGTATTATGCCGGAGGTGGGGGTGGTTTATTTTGTAATGGTCCAGGCGTCGGCCTATCGGGGTTTTACGTTTGATGTCTCTTACGGGAGTAACAGCATTAGGAACTCCCATTATGTTTGATGTGTCCTCTAAAAACGACACGTTAGGAACACGAGGGGAGATAGAGTGTGATGGCGTGACGTGAGGGTTTAGTATACTAATATTGAAAGTGTCACGTGTAATCTGGACCGTGATGAATGAGGCCCCATCGCCGATGCTGGGTAACATACATGTATGGATAATGTCAGAATGTTGTATTGTCTTTATATCAGGGAGGAAGGTACCCGGACACATAGAAACAGATTCATCCGAATTCTTTCAATTATAATTCCGTTTGATCTGCTTTTTCTTCTGTGTTACAGAATTATTTGATCGTATGTTCACAGCAAATCGTTAATCTCGTGATCCGATAATCAATAGCAAAATTATCTTTTATTTTTGTGTGTACCAGATCAGGGAATATATCTGACGAAACGTTTCTTTTTGTCATCGAGGTTGTTGTCCCTAAGGCTTTCGTTCCGGTAAAAAACGTTTCAAATAAAGCACCTATAATGGTTCAAACTAGAGCTCCCTCTTTAAAGATCGCCCGTAACCTATTATAAAATAACATTTCAGTATAGGTTTTCCATCGATCTTTTGTCTGCCAACTGCAGTTTCACCAGTCACAAGGGATGTTGGTTAAATTACTACTACTCATTTCCTACTACATCGTCGGTTAATCGGAACAGTATATAGATTTCCAATACAGAAATATGACGTGGAAAGAAAGCATATCCAGGACGTAACAGGGTAAAATCCCATCAAATGCATGAATAGTGGTTGATTCTAGTTCTAGACACAACTGCCGTATTAAGGGAAAAACCCTAATGACGGAACGCTAACAACTCAAACATTTCGAAATACAGACTCGATGATAAAATGCCACTTACTTCAATCTGTAAGCCTCGTCTACCCTAAACTACCATACAATTCTGTCCATAATGAGACTGATATATAAATACTCCTGTGAACAAGCTCTGTGACTAATTGCCTGAATACCTCAGAGACAGAGGCAATTTGTAATGACCTTCATTTATGGTCATTTTACGTTGTGGTATATACTTAAGTACTGATTCTAAATTCGTGACCAGAGCTATGGCCTATGAGGTTCATTGTCCTTAATGTTATCGCGGCTGCTCATATTGTTATGTTCTTTGAAAAAAAAATCTCAAGACAGATATGCTCTGCTGGGGCCTATAGCTAATCCAATAGGACACCGACCTGTATCACTAAAATCAAGGTTAACAATAACGCCCATCTCAGATGCTTACTGGGATATTTATTCTCCTCAATGAAGCTTTCCGACAGCTGAGAAAGAAAAAAGAAAATCATTATTTTCTTTGCCTTATTGGGGACATATTGTTGCGGCTTTGTTACCTCTGTAGCATTTTTTAGACCGGCCTTTTGATAAGATTTAAATCTGACGTTTCAGGATCCATGTCATTTCATTTCAGCTGGACTTGGTTGTAAAGGTTTGACTGTCAATTTCTTTATTTGCGTTCTGCTTATATATCCGGAACCTTTATATTCAAAACGGCTTCGATACTGTGTGGTTTGGTCACAAAATTAACCAAATGAAACCATTGAACATATTTTTTGGTTCTTTTATTAACAAAATGCGTAAACAGATATGGCAGTGAAACACTCTAGTTCAAGGTATCATTTGTTACGCATGTACGTAGATACAAGAATAACAGTTGTACGGGGGCCGAAATATTTTGCAAAGACAATTGATATATACATATATATATTTATGGAGTGACATAAAATCGGACCAATCTGTCTCGCTAGTGATTAAACGTAGAATTATCAATAAACAGTACATTAATTACTGCGTGTCAATGTTCATATCGAAATAAGTCATAAATCTGCGGATAACAGTAACAGGAATTTCATGTTTGTGTTTTTGAACATTGAATCTCGATTAGACTAAGTGTAATTCTGGGAGAACGTATAGTACTAGATGCGCGGGGTAGGGGGGGGGGGGGGGGTCCATGGGCCCCTGTGGCTCCCTCTTGGCTAATTGCTACGCTCCTTTGTTACGTACTTTCATTACGAAACAACTGGATGGAATCGCTCTGCCTGTTTTCACCCATGCATTTTATTTTCGAACAACTCTTCGTGTATCATGTGTATCGTCAGGGTATTTTTGTAATCATTCTGCAAAAATAATTTGAAAATTATATTTTGCTTTTTTTAGTTCCCTTTTATTGTGTGCGGCGGTCTTACAGATGATTGTTTTATTGTGCACACGGATGTTCCATGTGTTGTTGGCATTTTGTTTGTGTTCCACGAATAACTCGTGTTGTAACGGCCTCGCCTGGCCGGGTGTTGCATTCTCAGTTTAATCCGTACTGGTTGAACTCGCGTTGTCATGCTAGGTTGGGGCGTGTGGACCCTGGTATGTAGAGACACAGCGATGTTTTTTTTCAGATGATTCCTGTAACGCGTGTTTTCTGTGTATTATGTTAGATTCTTTAGACTGTTCGAGAAAAAGAAGCTTCTCGGCTTGAGGTGAGAAGTTGTATATAGGGGGCTGTGTTTTAAAGCGGAGAGAGGTGAGATAATATTTCAGCGGACACAGACGTGTGTATGTCAGTTTGTGGGACATATCCGATTATCCAGTAATTTCAGGGATTCTACTATTACTAACACTTTACAATTTAGGGCTGCCTGCCTCAAGTTTACTTTATGGATTGTTACAAGAGCTTTACATTGGACTGCTATTCTCCGAGAGAATTCGTGTGAACTGTTCGCTAAGTTTGTACATTTAAAAGGACTTATCGTTGTGACAGTGGTGGTATCCAGTTACTGTGCGCTTTATTTATTTCACTGTGTGATTGTATTGATTTGTTGTTTACTACTGTTATACTGTGTAATTGTATTGATTTAGTGTATTGTAATGTTAGGATTGTTTTAAAAATAAATTTTAGTTATTTGATAACAAAAAAACCACTGACTTCTTTATTCATTCCCCTAGACATTTCACGCTGCCTAGTGTTACAGAATCTGATTTTTTTATTTCCTTGACAAACATTATGTTCATCACGCATAGGTGATCTGTTGATATTAGGTTCCGTAACAGCTGATTGACAACAAATCCTCTCTTCGTTTTCCTTAATATATCGAGTCATATACTGGGACCTTCACCTATGTCACCAACAACAACAAATCTTCAAAACGTTTCCTGAAAATATCTTTTGTAATAAGTTAACAATTAAGGAATTAAATTTATTCATTTTATGTAAATCCATAACATCAAAAGCTATCAATACTCTGAGTC
The DNA here is from genome assembly GCA_026874595.1 of Sipunculus nudus. Taxonomy (NCBI): domain Eukaryota; kingdom Metazoa; phylum Annelida; class Sipuncula; order Golfingiida; family Sipunculidae; genus Sipunculus; species Sipunculus nudus. The sequence continues at coordinate 32,500,136 of CM049317.1, read as the reverse complement.
CATAATTCGCCGGAATATATTGCATCATTTTTAAGGAATTCGTATTAAAATGCATTTTGCGCTCACATTAAACCAGTCCAAAGCATGATAAAAATTTTAATTTTACTGTTTAACATACATTCCCTGCCTCAGGATTTTATATCTGTTCATACTGATTCTAAAAGCACTCACATGGGACTAGCAGATTGTGAAGGACATGATATAAAATTAGCTAAAACTGATCAAGAACTTACCATCTGATAGTTCTAAATCACCGAACTGAATATTCAGTTAGTTCCAAATGAGTAGAAAATGTTTACGTTATATCAGGAGGCCTTGAAAGGCTGAGACGGAAAGAAATAAAAAAGTAATTTCCTTCATGTCAAAACAATACATTCAGCCATAGGTCCCACGGCGGTAGCGAGAAAATAATTGAGGCTATCAGTATTCTTTCATGTGCAGTCAGAATAATTGGCTGGGGAGATTGCTGAAAGATAGCTTACACACACGCAAGAAATTTTATGACGGTGCCTGATGGTATGTGCCCCGTTTTATTGGTCACGTGGCCCATTTGTCTCGCGCTTATTGTCATTATAATGAACATGGATGTGGTTAGAATTAGGCATATACAACCGCACCGCTTCTCTCGCCATGTTTTAAAACTGTCTAGTTTTGATATTGTTGCATTAAGTAATTTACATGGGCATAGTTCGTTAATTGCAGCTACACTTTATGTCAATCATAATTCTATGTTATAGGCGGTGGTCATTATAATCAAACTATTAGTATTGGTTTTGTTGTAATACTGCCATATGTTGAAGTAAATATGTTACATCTGAAAGAAAGATACTCAGTGAAGACATCACCTGAACCATGTACCTTATCTTCACAAATACATGTATTATACACCTCAGAAATATAATGTTAACATTAATACAATTTTATTTTTCATGAACATACAACCATCCGTTTCAATGGTACCTTGGGGAAACATTGTGAACATTCAGAAACGGATCTAAGGGAGGGGTTCCAGGGGGTCCGGGCCCCCTCCCCCGACCTCCAAATTTTCAGCCAACGCAACTTTTTTCAGAGTTTCAGACCATTTTTTGCGGTCTTGAACCCTTCTTTCCGGACCAGAAGACCTTTTCCTAGGCATTATCATTAGTCCTCCGTGGTCCCCTCCCCCACCCTTTTTTTTCCCTAAATCCTCCTGGATCCGCCCCTGGACTTTTCTTCGTCCACGTTCTTATTTCGTGATGTGCAAATTCGGTAGACTGTTAACCCCAATGTCTCCCTGGACCAGCCTTACAGGTTCTATACATGTGTGCTCTATATACATGGAGTGCGACTGTGGCCTAAACCTTCCTATAGAATAGGAACTCTCACTAATGAATTTCCTGATGAAAGGCCTGGAACTTTTCCTGAAGCATCGCTTTCTCAATATATTCTTAACGGGGCCTGGACATTCGAGGGATAAAACTCTCGGCTCTCCGCTCGCGACCCGGGTCCGATCCCCGGCTAGGCTATGAGAGTGTGTATTAGTAGCCCGTCCGAGGCCGCTGGTTTTCTCTGGGTTCTCCGGTTTCTTCCACCTCCAGACACTAAACCGATCGCCACCACCTGGAGAGTGCTACGATTCGTACAATCCATGTAAATAAATAAATTTATAATTTATTTAATTTAATATATGAAATTCCTCTGGAAGAAAGGAGGTATTAGTTTCACCCACATCCATTAGGTATACCGGATCCTGTACGGATAATTCTATATCCGGTTTTTAGCTCAGCTGACTGAGAGTCATCTGAGCTATAGCGATCACTCTTTGTCCGTCGTCCGTCTGTCCGTCTGTCCGTCCGTTAACCAGGCACAAATCGTAACCGCTGAACCTAGAACCTTATAACTTGGGATTCTGAGAGGTCCATGGAAAAATCTCCTTGGAAACCAGAAATTAGGTCTCTGTTACCCATATCCTTCGAGCTATGGGGCCCCAAAGTACCCCCCAGAAAAGTCAAAAATTTCATACAAAAACTTCAATATCTCATTAACTACTTGACTGATGGTCATGATTTTTGGCATACATATTGATCATGAGATGTTCCATCACTTCCTGCAGACGGGTGGCGCCACCTGTATTTTTCGATTTTTTACAATTTTTTTTTGTTCTATTTTTGAGACCTTTAAAAATGTGAACATCTGTTAACAGGGCACAAATCTTCAAGACTGGACCTAGAATCTTAATTCTTGATACACTGAGAGGTCCATGAAAAATCTCCTTGGAAACCAGAAATTAGGTCTCTGTTAGCCATATCCTTCGAGCTATGGGGCCCCAAAGTACCCCCTAGAATAATAAAAAATTTCATACAAAAACTTCAATATCTCATTAACTACTTGACTGATGGTCATGATTTTTGGCATACGTATTGATCATGAGATGTTCCATCTCTTCCTGCAGACTGGGGGCGATTTTTTACGAATTTAAAAATGTGAACAGCTGTTAACAGGGCACAAATCATAAAGACTGGACCTAGAATCTTCATTCTTGACACACTGAGAGGTCCATAAAAAGTCTCCATGGAAACCTGAAATAAGGTCTCTGTTACCCATATCCTTTGAGCTATGGGGGGCTCCCAATAACCCCCAAGAATAATGGAAAATTTGATAAAAACAAACTGCAACATCTCAATAACTACAACACTGATGGTCATGATTTTTGGCATACATATTGATCAAGAGGTGTTTCATCAGTACCTGCAGACTGGTGGTGCCACCTGTATTTTTTTCAAATTTTCACAATTTTTTATTCTCTATTTTGAGACCTTTCAGGATGTAGTTATCTGTCAACAGGGTACAAATCGTAAGGACTGGACCTAGAATCTTCATTGTTGACACACAGGGAGACCAATGATAAGTCTCCATGGACACCTGAAATTAGGTCTCTGTTACCCATATCCTTTGAGCTATGGCACTCCAAAGTACAGCTCAGAATAATGGAAAATTTGATACAAAAGCTGAAGTATCTAAACAACTAATGCAGAGATCACCATAATTTTTTTCATGGATATTGATCATGGAGTGTTTCATCAGTTTCTGCAGACTGGTGGCACCACCTGTATTTGTTCGGGTTTTTTTACGAATTTTTTCTCTATTTTTGAGACCTTTAAAGTTATGAACATCTGTTAACAGGGCACAAATCATTAAAACTGGACCTAGAATCTTCATTCTTGACACACAGGGAGACCAATGAAAAGTCTCCATGGAAACCTGAAATTAGGTCTATGTTACCCATATTCTTTAAGCTGTATGGCTCCAAATTACCCCCCCCCCCCCCCCCCGAATAATGGAAAATTTGATACAAAAACTGCAGTATCTCAATAACTACAACACTGATGGTCATGATTTTCGGCATACATATTGATCATGACCTGTTCCATCAGTTTCTGCAGAGAGGGTGCGCCACCTCTATTTTTTTCAAATTTTTACGATTTTTTTCTCTTTTTTTTGATACCTTTAAAGATGTGGTTATCTGTCAACAGGGTACAAATCGCAACAACTGGACCTAGAATCTTCATTCTTGTCATGCAAGGAGGCCCATGAAAAGTGCCTGTGGAAACTTAAAATTAGGTCTCTGTTACCCATATCCTTCAAGCTATAGGACTCCGAAGTATCCCTCAGAATAATGGACAATTTGATACAAAAGCTGAAGTATCTGAACAACTAATGGGGAGATCACCATGATTCTTTGCATGGATATTGATGTTTGTAAGTGTTTTTATTAGTTTCTGCAGACTGGTGGAGCCACCTGTATTTTTGTACCCGCCAAAAAGAAGTTTTGTGGATACTATGTTTTTGACCGGGTTCCTCCGCCGTTGCCGCGTTCGTTTCCAGAGAGCTCCTCTGGGACTTGATTTTATGAGCTTTCCAAGCTCATATCTCGGGAACCGTTTGACTGATCAGGAAATAAAATTTATACTAATGTAGCCCTTGGATAGCTCTATAACATACACAAAAAATGGTGGCGCCACCTGTAACCATGTTTGCACAGTGTCCATCTGTTCATCTGGCTTAGGGTAAAATCACTCATATCTCTGCAGTGAATTGACTAATTCACCTGAAATTCGGCATGCGTATACATCCTGGATAGCTTTCTTGATTTTATGACAGGTGGCGCTACCTACATTCTTATTCACGCTGATGACATCCAAGCTCATATTTCGGGAACCGTTTGACCGATCAGGCCAAAATTTTGCATGTGTATAGATCTAACATAGCTCTTTATCATACGCAAAACTGGTGGCACCACCTGCAACCATTTTTGCACAGCGTCTGTCTGTTTGTCTGCCGTGCAATAAAGTCACTCACATCTTGGCAGTGGTTTGACATATCTGCCTAAAATTTTGCAGTTTTATACATCCTGGATAGCTTTCTTGATTTTATGACAGGTGGCGCCACCTTTATTCTAGTTTATGCTGCAGACATCCAAGCTCATATCTCGGGAACCGTTTGAACGCTTGGGCCAAAATTTTGCATGTGTATAGATCTCACATAGGTCTTTATCATACACAAAACTGGAGGGGCCACCTGCAACCATTTTTGCACATTTTGCACAGCGTCTGTCTGTTTGTCTGCCGTGGCCTAAAATCACTCATTTCTCTGTAGTGGTTTGACATAACTGCCTAAAATTTTGCAGGTTTATACATCCTGGATAGCTTTCTTGATTTTATGACAGGTGGCGCCACCTACATTCTAGTTAACGCTGCAAACTTCCAAGCTAATATCTCAGGAACCATTTGACCGATTGGGCCAAAATTGTGCTTGTGTTTAGATCTCACATAGGTCTTTATAATACACAAAACTGCAACCATTTTTGCACAGCGTCTGTCTGTTTGTCTGCCGTGGGCTAAAATCACTCATATCCATGTAGTGGTTTGACTTTTCTGCCTAAAATTTTGCATATGTATTCAACTTGGACAGCTTTCTGGATTTGTGGTAGGTTGCACAACCTACATACACATTTAGGCTGCAGACATCCATGCTAATATGCAACATACCTCACTCTGTTTCCCCTTGCCACTCAATCCATGCCTCACTTCACCCGTTCCACTCTGATTTTGGCAGATACACGTAGTCACTTGTCGGCTATCCGTATTCTAGTTTTTAAAGTTTACACATTGTTTCTCTATTTTTCAGATATATAAATACAGACTAAATCTTGGCCTGTTGGTTACTCTGTTTGATGCTTCAGTTGAATGGGTATCTACCATTCTGATGATAAAATTTCCTTTTGTGAATCTCTTCCCAGTCAGCTGAGCGTCATGACCCATGGGTCACTTGTTACTGTATCCTACGACATTGTTTGGATATTGTTTGTGCTATCATAAACCTACATTATTTGATATGATTTGTTTTGCACTAATCATCATGTGTTGGACGTATAACATGTTCATAGTACATCAAGTAGATTCATTTGAAATGTAATAATCATTCATGTTTCTATAACCTTTTATATCGATTTAATCGAAAAAATAAATATCATCAATAGATCAGGTGAATATATGTATAGATCAGGTGAATAGATACCGCAATTATTAATGAATAGCTGTGACAGCACATACTGTCATAATTAATGCGAAACATAGAAAGAAGAAAAAATGTAGTTTATTTATATTTTAAAATTAAGTTCGAGATAATTAGATAAAGACTTTTGGCGGATAAGACAAAATAGATGTAATTACGAAACCTGGCCTTTCCGCTTGTTTCATGTCGTGAGTCCGAAGCTACCGCCTAGACGGCAGCTTTCTTTACCAATTCGTTCTTTTAAGAGCAACCTTTACAGAATATCTTGTCATTAAACCTCAATATTTAATTGATATTTCTGCCCATATATGAGGCGCACATGTTTTCAGGAACCTATTATCTGTATTATTTCTAGACAATAAATTGCAGAATTTTAATGACTATGTACATTCAATCATAAATATTAACTGATCAATTTAAAAACTTACACATCTTGTATTTATATTGATGTGTCAGTAGAACTTTCCTAGAAAATAAGCCCTGGCTAGTGTAGGGTTGTTCTCACATGATAATTAATCAGGCTTTTTTGGTGAATTATTCGTTGATGGTACTCATGCAAATTCATCTTGTATCATTAATGCATATTTTGTTTGCCTGTCTTTTAACTCCCTGGCGTGGAAACATGTTTTTTTTTAACAAAAAGTAACATAATAGTAACCAGTCAAAGATATTGAAATTAATAGGAATTTATGATATATGAATATCATTATATATATATATATATATATATATATATACATATATACATATATATATATATATGCGGTATAGCCGTGTTAGTCTGTAGTCGAAACGTAGGTAAAGAGAAAGAGTGAAGCCTTCTTGATAGACTAAGGATTAATAAACAAGCTAGTCTATCTAAAAGGCGTCACTGTTTTTCTTTACCTATATATATATATATATATATATATATATATATATATATATATATATATATATATATATATATATACGTAATGCTAGGGCAATTATTCGTGTCAATGTTTTTAGATTGCAATACAATTTGAACCTATCCTACAGCTGAGACAGCTATATAAAGGAATTATAACATATCAAATAATCATCATCTATGTTCATATGGAAGTGACAGGGAAGATTTTTTTTTTTCAAAATGCGTGAACTGGCTTCATTGCTGCAGTTGTCGCCAAGCAGCCCGAAACAGTTCTTTCCGGTTTTGCCAACTGCTAATAGAAGTCCAGGCCGTGAAAGTCAGTTTCTTAGAAGCCGGTGATCGATGGTGACAGCGGGCCGAGTTTATTTGAAGTAACTTCGCCCCGCGTGACATTTCATTACAGGAGCTTGTTACAGAAGTAATGAAGCTGGCCGTACGGGAGGGCTGTGTCGCTCTCTGACTGTCACGTCCAGTGTGTTACCTCGTCAAAGATGTCCGTTCTCAGTCCATCACTTGTCCTGTGTCATTACGTAACAAAAAGCAGCCAATATAACCAAGCGAAGCCAGTTACCCCGCGATACAAATACAAATTGGCTCCCATTCTCTCTTTACCGGGCTATTCGTTAGTCATCGTCAACTATAGCTGATTGACCAAGGTCCAAGTGTCCTCACAAAAGATTCCCAAACTTGCGGCTTTACTGCGCCAAATGTAGCCAATTTACCAAATGTCACACGTTAAGTTTCGTTTTTTTTTTTGTATTTTGAAATACCTTACTGACAGAAAAATACTTGAATGTAAATTACTTTTATACAGACGTACTGCAGAACAAAGACATCAAATATTCCTTTTATATAAAGTGTATTTGATTAATTTTCCTGTAACAGTCTCTTTGTACACTATATTATTAAGGTTAGATATACTTGAAACTGTGGGATCTTACTGTTATTTTTGGAAATGCGTAAACCGTAAAGCAATGTCCGACTTCACCTTAAATACACATCCCATGCAATGTATTGGCAAGCTACAGGACAGATACAAACAAACGAAAACATTTAATCTGGCAAAATATACTTTTTCAGATACTATCATATTATTAACGAGTAATGTTTCTGTGGTCCTACGATATAATCAAGACTGATAAATGTGATTCCTGTGACATGAAGAAGAAACTAGTTAAGAGTACAACCCCGGTTCTCTGGCAGTGCACAGGATAAGAATAGATATTTTAAAAGAATTTAGGATAAATTGGATTTCATTTCTGTTTTAGACTAACCTTTAGTGTGATGTCCTCTACATATAATGACATTCCTACAAGGTGCAGGGAAATGGCACAGGAATAATGAGCGTGTGTGTTTTAATTGATACACTTAAGCTACGGGAAAATGTTGGTCATTATGATTTTACACACCGCGCTTAACCTATAGGTCCACTACCTATAATATCGTAAAATTTCCGCTGTATCGGGAGCGTAGTTGGTCACTAATGCAAACGGTATATACAAAAAAGATCACAAACAAACGAAAACATTTTAATTGACCATGCTACATGAAAAGTGCATTATTTCATTAACAACCACAAATCTTCCTCGGGTTAACGAGTCGCGTGTTGATCTGTCTGAGCTGATGAAACTAAACGCAGTTCCATTATGCCATTTCTGTAAAAAAAAAGCCCATTGTGTTTTCATCAAAATCATAAAATCTCCTTAAAACAAGATATTATCTAGATAAATATGGAGAAAGAGAGAGAGAGCGAGGGAGAGGATGGACTTAAATGGAAAAGTGTCTGATTTTTTTTTAACATTGAGGAGAAAATTACAATGAATTTACACCACAGATCACCTTTCAAATTGATAGAGACGTTGAGTGGTCACCATCAAAGACAATCCAACTACATAGGTCACATATACCTATGATAATGACCAAAAATAAAGTCTCCAGACAATACCCCCTGATGGCTGTTAAGCGTTTGAATCCATAGCCCAAAGCTTGCGCTTGCGAACATGGAAAGCATGTGCAGTCTTTTGTAGGAATATTTTCATAAACATATAAATATTTGCTTGGCTAAGGTTTACAGCTTTAACTCTTTGACGAAAGGTTCTTATGACAAAGAAACATGGGTTTTTTCATATAGGTCTTGATTTCATTCACGCCTAGTACTTGAGCACCGAGACACTCTCTCAGTGAATACATTTGTATAATGTGAGTAAATTAGGCCACATTTTTATCATGTCAAGACAATTCGCCCTGTCGTGATAATAACCATGGTTCAAGAATATTAATTGCCAATTCATACACAACTCTGACATTAGGCAAATTATTTATTTGCAATTATCAAATGTATTTTTCCTTGGAAACAAGAGTTTCCTAAATAAGTAAAGGGAAGACCTGGTTTGAATGTACAAGAGATGTTCTGTTCTACAGTTATTGGATTGATTACAGACGGATTTATTCCATACAAACATATTATGGCGTGTTACTTACATACTATAAGTGCATTTTTGAAAGCAACAATCACTTTACTGTCACACTTGTGTCGTGCATAATTCATCTCAACACAGTTCCTGAATCAAAAGAGTCGCTTTATAGGGTAAGCGATCACCTGGACGTTAAACAAATAAGATGAAATTATCAATAAAAAAAACAATTTTGGTTTATCCTTTATATTCAGGATGTGTGAACAGGTAAAGAGACCCTCATCAAAACAAGTATGTACAACACAGACGCCGTGTCAGCTCTCTGAGTGGTCGGCGCGGTCGCTACGCCCTTACCAGTTTTCTGCTGACTTCGGCTGGAACGTCAGGTTTCAGCTAACTCGAAGCTTCTTGAAAGCGTCAAGGCCAGCCGCCCGAGAGTTTCGCCATCCGAAGGAGGAAAGTGGATCCACTATGGAGGAGTAAGGCATTTTTTTGTAAAAGGTATTATTGAAAGTTGGGGGGGGGGGGCGGATCGGGGTTGGAGTTCCAGTTATGGCTTGGCTATTGCATACATCTGGTTCCTTTTATTATCGTCCAAATACAATTTACCTCTCTTATAAGAACATTTGCTTCCAAACATTTGCTCATATATATTTGCTGATATATTATAGAAATATTATATTTATTTTTCAGTAAGTATGATCGTTTTTCCTTAGGATCAAAGTAATAAGTACCAAGATTACGCCGAAGTAATATGGCTAGTCGACACTGTGTACGCGAAAGTAAAAGCCTTGGGGTTAAACTCAAATTTCCATAACACTCAAGGCTAAGGCGCAGCTAATCTCTGTCTGCTATTAAGGTATATTCATGTACCTTGTTTTCACGAGATTCACGATTGTATATTAGAAGTAGTAACATTGTCCGGGATAAATTTGTATGTGTACTTTGGAATAGAGCAGACGGTCAAAATCTTAAAGGTCTCACGCATTTTAATTGTATATTATTATTTTTTTTATATTTTGCATCTATAATTCCATGTTTCTAATCATTGTGTGTTATATTGATGACTTTTTTGTCTGTTTATAACCCTTTTATATATCTTATACTTGCTATGTGCACTGTTACAACAGTTATAGTAGTATTGTGGTACATATTATATTAAGTATTGTGACTGTATAGTTTAACACCGTTTTCTTATTATTTTGCATGAATTTATTTTAATATTTGGGCCAATGGCATTTTTAAAGATGGGACTATATAATTTATAATATATTACTTTATTAACACAGTTGTACATACTATCCTAATTTTTGCTTCAACTCCCCCTTCGGTACAGAGGCGGTATGGCTTTTAGTGCACGGCGCTACAGACAAGGGTGACCCCTGTCAGCCAGTGCTGGAAACAAGACCGTGCCATGGATTATCGAAATGTTCCGTGTATCGGTGGCAGATGTCGCTGTGGACGGCGTGTATACCGCACACACAGAGAAAAAATGTGGGCAGGGACACAGGGCTAAACGTGAGATTATATCGAAGTTAGGTTAATGTCAAGTTGTAGTTTTGTATTGCTGTACCTTAGTTCACAAGCTCCAACCAACATTTTGATTGTAATACGATGTTAGGGTGTGAGTCACGCCGGTTTTGGGCTCTGTCACACATTCCAGTTTTGCGTTCCGGTTCGGACTGGCGCATCCCGGTGGCCCTCTGCAAATGTCGACCATTCTAAACCCGGGATCAATTCTGTTCCTCTTTCAAAGATTTTCGCATTACAGTCCTCTTACCGATTATATACGGAACCAGTAGAGTCGTATAATGTACTACAGATTTAAGCCGATTAACTGTGTTTAACTTTGGCCGAAGGAGGGTGCAAAATGGTCGTCAGTACGGTCGTGAGATCTCTTGTAGCATATGAGCCTGAAACAGCCTGGGCTGATGGCTACCTCAGGAAACTTTCTAGGTCTTAGTTCATCAAGTGATAAAACAAGTTTTCTCCAGATTTTTTCGGCTATATAACATAAGCAGAGCTTGTTCTACTATTATTTAATTTCCATCTTGATATTTCAGGCTAGGCTGCTAGAAAGTTGTCTCCTCTCGTACACCCAATGCGGGTTAACGAATTAAAGACAGGACGGACTGTGAAAGCCTGGTGCGTAAGTAAGGGCAGGAAGGACACAGGTAGACATCTTCCTGTTGGAGCTACCGTTCTAAATAGGAGGTGAATATATATATATATATATATATATATGTTACGAAGACAAATTGCTCAGGGGAAAATATTGGGCGATCCGAGATTCGAACCCATATCCGTGGCGCACATGTCCGGCGTTCCAACCGCTTCGCCAGAAAAGCAAGCTAGCCAGATCGGTCCGCTTTATGTCACCCCGTAACAATATATATATATATATATATGTATACGGATGTATACGGATTGACCTCAAAAATGATAATTAAAAACAGTAATCTCTCTACACAATTAAAAAACACATCGTTTTGTAGTATATAAAATGATGAAAATCCTGTTTTACCATTATTGTTTTCGAACTAATGAGGTTAGACTTTCCACCAATTGTTTATGTATATATATATATATATATATATATATATATATACATAAACAATTGGTGGAAAGTCTAACCTCATTAGTTCGAAAACAATATATATATATATATATACATAAACAATTGGTGGAAGGTCTAACCTCATTAGTTCGAAAACAATAATGGTAAAACAGGATTTTCATCATTTTATATACTACAAAACGATGTGTTTTTTAATTGTGTAGGGAGATTACTGTTTTTAATTATCATTTTTGAGGTCAATCCGTATACATTGATGTCATATACTGATACAGCCTATTGTAACTCGAACCAAGCGAAATGATTGAAGTATAATTCAATTTGACATAATCTTAAATATTTATTTTATTTCAGAAATATTCTTACGGGGCGAAATGCTTAACACCACTGTCTTTCTTTCCTACGACCACTTCTTGTAGTTCGAACAAGAATCGAACCACATTAATCAAGTATAATTATCTTATTTCTAAAGAAGAGACCGGCAGAGTAGTCTGGTATTGATTTCCTACAACTAGTATTCATTTTATAGTTCTGAGTATACGTTTTGATGTCGTTGAATGTATCAAATTCCAGTATATTAATTTATTCCTTATTTTGATCGATGTGATACATTTAAAGTGTTTATTTAACGTTTTAATGGTTGGGCGTTTGGGTGAGGCAAGTTTTTTGTCTTTCTGTGAATGATTTCATTTCATTTTATTTTATACTGAGCTCCCCGTACAAGATGATTCACAAAACTTACATATATTGTGAAACATTTTAATAAAATATTGTTTTTTAGATATCTGTTTATAATTGACTCTTCCAGTGTACTCTGCCTTGAACGCTTATACAGCTATACGTCTGATTCTGTCTGTCAGTGTGCGTGGCTATGTGCTTATCTGCTTGCCAGATTTATAATTTTATAATGATTAGTATGGGCTCATAAAATTCCTTTGTAGAACAACAATCAAATGCTTCTAAGTTATATGAAATCGGATTTGCGATTTATATAAGTGATCCAGAAACCAGTGTAAATGACAAAAACATAACTTTTCCCGAAACATGTGCATCATACATTTATTTGTTGAAGAGCGCAGTTACTATAAGTCAATAAATCATATATAATTGATTAAATAAGAGGCTTGATTATTGTATGAGTATAAGCGATAAGTATGATATTGGTGATATTATTATGATTTGAAGTTTATATTTACAGATAATGAAAGGAAATATTGCAATTGATTAATGTATTGATTCATTTAGGGAAACTGAAATAAAATCTTTAACACGAAGATATAAACTGGCTTGCCTCATTAAGCTTCGTTAGGTTACACGCACACACGTCCACACACACACACATACGTACACACATATATATATGCTCCATCTTTGAATATTTTTATATCGATAATGAAATCTTTTATCGGTATTTAAAAAAGGAAAATTAAGCACAATTGAAAAAGATTATAAGTATTTTGCAAACATGAAGCATTTTTAACCCCATAATGGGTTTTCTATAAGATCTTCTTAAGTAACCACATTGAATAAAATTAAGGGAAATACATGTCCTCTTTGAACACTGATTGTTGGTAGACCCGACGTGTTTAAAGCATATTTCTCTCCTTGAGTCTCGGTTACCCGTATTTTTACCCATACTTGTTTTAACAATTCATGTTGCAACCACAACCCCCGGTGCTTTGATGTCAAAATGAGTTAGTCCACACAACATAATTATTAATTCCCAAACTTCAAGATTTCCAAAACAAACATATTAATAGATAACTGCAATTTGCTTTGAGCTGGTGAAGCCATAAGTATATCTCCAACCTTTAAACATTAGATCTGAATCTATGTCACGGATAAAGTGAAGCACAAAATCTCTCCTTACGTGACAACCCTCCAAAGGTGTGGCATCAGAGATGCCCAAGTATCCCAAGACATACGGATAGACGAAACAAAATATTAGTGTAGGTGTCACCACCAATAATGTGTACACAATAATGCAATGCTAGATCTATGGGCACAAAATTTCAGGCAGATACATCAAAGTACTACTAAGATAAATACATAAATGTGTTTTTTTTACAAAGAAATGATTGAAGGTTGCAACATCTTTTCTGTCTGAGAAATCTACCCAAGAAGGATGGGCATGCAACATTTCAGGCAATTAGATTGAACAGCTCCTGAGACGTGTGAAATTTACCAAGACAGATCAACATATGGACGCCAGATAAAATTGATTGAAGGTAGCATCACCAGACTTAAACACAAGATAGTCCATACCAAGATCTATAGACATGTCTTGTTTCAGGCTGATACACCAAACCAGCCCTGAAAAGAAGACACCAACATATTCTATAAAAAACGGAACGGTAGGTGGCGCTTCTGCCTGGTCCATGACAAAGCTGTTAAACCTGCAAATTTCTTGGCTGAAACTTACACCCCTGAGAAATGTACAATTTCCTAAAAAAAAAAACAAGTTAATGGATGGACGCTATGGATAAGCAACTGTAGGTTGCACCACTAGGCTAGTGTACAAGATCAGAGTATCCTAGATCGATGGACTTGCAAAAATTCAGGCTGAAACGGCAAACCATCCCTGATAAAGGACATAAATGTATTCTACGAAAATTGGAAGGAAGGTGGCGCCACCTGTCTGGTCTACGAGAAAACTATCTATAATATATTTTAATGTTAAGCAAAACAGATCTCACATATACCAGAGGAATCAAAGTATTTCCAGAAATAGCCGTGACGACCCGACTCAGTAAGCAATCGGATAATTGGGCTGGTAAGCCTACTCGAGTCGTGATACTAGTAATATCGAGGAATGTATCGCAGTGGGCTTGCGTTAGGTTGCATTCATTTTGTGGTAAACGGCTCAAAATCTCAATATTATGCTAAGATTGATGAATTTACACAATAGTATACATGTCAGCTCACAACCCAAACTGAAACACCGTCTCCATGGACACGGGTCCTTTCCTTCGCCTGCAAGCTGCCTGCATCCTGTAACCTGTGCGCGCCTTGCTTGTGTTCATTCGGTCATAAATTCAACAAACATGCCGAGAAGTTTACCAATGTGCTGGGTTAAAACGGAACTTTTCTCGCTCATGTTTGTTTTTTTTTTAAAGTACACAAAAATTGCAAATGATTGGTCTGGTTTATGTTGATTGACAGTGTACCTGTAGATCATGAGGCGTTGTCAGAAATGACGAAAATATTTGCATCTTCGTAAGGCCTTATAATGCGTACCTCAGACTTAGATGTAATGACACTGGGGCAAGTAATCTGGTCGTAATGCCAGAGGGTCGATATGACGCTATTCCAGAAAACGATTGTAACCAACGAAAGCGTCTCCCTAAGTCCTTCCTTTGGAAAGCAGTTATACATGGAATAAAACTGTTTATTCCCGTGATACAGATTTCTATAAATGCCTCCACCATACCCTTTAGGGCACTGTGGTTCAAGTGGATTGCTTTTATTATTGCAGCTTATATAATACAGCTCCGTATTTACAATTTGACTTCCAAGTTAAGCCTTTGGAAACCGATTGTATGTTACAGTTTATGTTATATAAATGAATGTTTCGTATAACACACATATTGGATATCGCTGTGTGGAAGCATGTTCGGTTACCTAGAGCTGGATGATTCCGGGGGACATCAGCTGTGAAAGACATTGACTCTAAGTCAAGATAGAATCGTCTGTGCGCTAATCAGTGAGTAATGCGTGAACTATGTTTTGAGAATTATGCTGTACACCAACGAGGGATTGTTGGTAGTCGGAGCTCCGTGTATCTAAAGGTGGACCTTTTGTACTGTTAACATAGCGCAAACAAACGGTAAGTCAGGAACGCAATATTAATACTCGGATGTCACGTGTGTCATGTGATCAGGAGAAGTATAAACAAGGGACTACTCTGTGTACTGAAATTAACGGACTTGGTGGTTGTTCATGTGATTATTATTGAACTTTTATGATCATCACTGCTTTTATGTATGGGACGCCTCTCAAGAGAAACGTAAGTGTGTGTTCTCTTTAATTTACTGATTTGTTTTTGTTAACTCATGCCTTATATATCTTTTGGAGTGTACGTATGCATGGTTTTCAGCCAGTTGGTTTTTTACATCTCTAGTGGTGTGACATTTATATAATTGTCTTTATGTTTTTGTATATCACAGCTCTCCTTCTGTTGGACTGGAGATAGACTTCACCTGGTTTCTCGAGTCCTTTTCAAGGAGACAGAGCACAGGTCTGAGTCAAGGACGCTCCAGTTCAAGCTAGAGTCCCTAAATGATGGACTCGAGTCCGCGCTAGAGTCCTCCATCACGGAGTCAAATTAATTAAACACTGATCACATAGATACCGTTTGGGACGTCGTAAACAGGGTACAGGCATTACCAGTTATAGAAAAAACTGCTGATAACCTCGGCTATTGTGTATAAATACCGCTTACCAGGACTTGTTCGCCTCCAATAGCTTTATAGAGTTTGGTAGGATTGAAGCATGACGGACTCTACGTAAAACATTTAAATTGACAACATGGTGCACCACAACACTTCAGTGTAGATCACCCCTTCTGGCGCAATCCTCCAATGCGCAATACAGCAAGCAAACGCTGGTTGAACAGGTCAGCAAGGTTGCAACATTAAAGTTGCTCTCCTTAATATTACAACACACAAAACCAGTATATCTCTTATTTGGTGTCTTATTAAAGTTGTGTGTGTCTGAGCTGAGGCCTCCGGCCCTACCTATTCCACATGATAGCATTTATCACAGACATAGACGTAGTGCTCGCCTGTTTATCTATAGATAAATGCACGGGCTATTAAAACAGGTGGTACACGTGCCCATAGTGCAAACAATAATACCAGATGTGATTATGCATGTGCGAAAGTAAAAAGGTCATTAACTGTTGTTTGTGAGAGCATGGGACACTCTTGACCCTCTGGTTTGTCTTTCTCTCTCTGAACAAGTATCGGTGTCGCAGTCTGATGAAGTCTGCTGGTATTAATGGACAAAAAGTACAAAAATCAAAATGTCGTTCTTGAACGCTTTTGGATTACGCTAGGCGACCATTGTAACAGGGACCCCACATGTTTATAAATGGATACAACGAAATAAATCACCTGTGCAAGGCGAAGCCTTCAAGATTTAGGCTTATATCTAGAAACGGGTATAGGGAGTATAATTATTTAATAAATGGGTCCCTACAGTTTATAACTGAATACACTTACATGAACAGAAGTAGGAATATAATATATATATATATATATATATATATATACTAGTAGTATATGAGTGCTTAACGAATCCAAAAGTACTCTAAAGGCTTGATGGTAAGAGCTGATACACAGATTATAAAATGAAAATTGTAAGTTTAACATTATATATCCAAAATATATAACGAAAAAGGTCAGTTTATGTGTAACTGACCATTTTCGTTAGATGCATTATGTATATATATACGTATATATATATATGCATATATAAATATATATATATATATATATATATATATATATATATATATATATATATTTATCCTGACAGATCGAGATGCCATTTTTCTGTTAGAGAACATCATTTCGTATGAAGACCACCTTTGGGCGTTTCATGGATCATGCACAATTTGTTTTTGGTAATATTAAGACCAAGGTGGTGTTAGCAGGTCTGTGAGCGCATGTTGCTTGGAATAACTGGACATGACAGGAAGACACTACGGTTGATCAGAAACCAGACAACTGTTATAGTAGAAGACATATAATTCAAATGAGAAAAGAAGATCTTGCAAGATTCAACTCAGGTTGGGCCAGAGTGTCTAATGGTTCGGCTGGAGATGAAGGGCAAGCAGAAACCTAGCTGGTGAGAACTCGAGTATCATTGTCACCCCGTGGATTGCACCTGCACAAGACAGACGTTTTTGGCGCCAACTTTCGGAGGCTTTTAGCCTGTCATGCGCTAATAAAGGCTGATATATATATATATATATATATATATATATATATATATATATATGTAAATCACTTCATAAAGATACTTAAATTCTGGCTCTGTATATATATACATATAATACATATATATTTATATAAATATATATATATATATATATATATATATATGTAAGGTGTATCAGATTTCTCATTACATTATAATCATTTCATTTACGTTATATTAATAGAACAGGGGAATACTCGGCTTCGAGTAATATGTTAAAAAATTATTTTAAAAGTACCTGTGTACCAAATCTTTTGTATCTCAAACATTAAAAGAAGAACAAACTTGATTTTATTTGGAGATGTTAATCCTATACCTGCAGTGTCAAAATATATAACATAAAAATTAAATATTTATTTTGACGATTATTCGATTTTTTTTCTTTTTTAGGGATTTTTTTATCAAACACTTCAGTCTGTAGTGGCATGTAGTGTCATTTGTACCCTCATTTGGTTTCAGGATCTAAATGAAAGTCTATTTTTCCCTTGTATACAGGATATAGTAAAGTTATACCTGGACCCCCGAGATTGCTGTAAGTGAAAAGCCTGCTGTCGTTCCATATATGTTCATCAAGTAAGACATGTCTGTCAAAACTAATTATAAATGTGCTTTTCAAGGAGGAAATTAAAGGATTCGAAAATTATGATTACTCACGGGGTGTTTACACATAACAGGAAGAAATATAATTTTTGTTGTCTTTTTCTATCTCGCATCGTGCTTGGAATATGTTTCATAAATATTTCTTTCTCTTACAGGAACTGTATCTATCTGGAGACAGGTTTTAGATATCTTTATTGAGGGCAGATATTCTGGTCACGGACAATAGAGTAAAACCCAGCGAACCAAACTTATAATATCGGACATGCCCTTAAAAATAATATATTTCGTACTGATTTCAGCATCCACAGTTGTCGGGAAACGTGTTTTGAAAAATCGCCCCGGCTGTAAATACGAAGGTTAGTATTTAAACAAAGTGAACTGTTACCGTTAATTTTAATGATTATATCGTGGGCATACACAATATAGTATACTAGACCAGTTTCAATTTATTTCACCCATAGTATTTGATTATTTGGAGCGTCCGTTTTGATAATATTCTGCGATAATCAGAATGTGTCTTTGTTACTGTTAAGAAATAATTATGTCGTCAGTAACATGGCCTGAGCTTTGTCAGATCCCCAAGAAGACATAATTCATGTTAAAAAATGCCTATGCGTATAAAAAAAACTGCCCCTTAAAAGGTTCTGCCTTACACTGGTGAGACTTAATGTATTTACTAAAAGAATAATATAAGAAGCTAAATCAAACCACTCTAAAATTTTAAACAAACAAACTTGAATAATACACATACTGAGTTGTTTACTTATATTAAAAGAAACACCAATGATATGTTGAGACGTTCGATAACTTTTTCTAAATTCCCTAGCCAAACATAACAAAACTGGAAAATAGCATCTAATGATGTAAAACCGGGCTAAGTTCTTAATTAACAGTATGGTCTTCACTCTCAACGTTTATTCTTCAGCAACAAGTAGACAAACGATTGGATAGACTGTAGGATTTATAAGGTCACACATGGCCAACCGGCCAATAACATAGTTCAAAAACTATAGTTTGATAGTTCAATTTAATACGTTATGTCCTTATATTGTCATCTTAATTCTCAAGATATTTATGTTTCCTGTAACATTTTAGATTACCTAGACACTCAGTAATATTTGAAGGATGTAAATGTATATAAGACAGCTTGTTCTATAGATCAAGCTATAAATGAATGTAACATGTAAGACACATATTAAACGATATTCGATACAAATAGGGAGAAAGTCAAAGAAGCTTTGTGCCTGAGGAACTCTTCCCCGCCCTATGCTCGGGAATTTTGTGGCAACTTGGGTGGTAATTAAGTCGAAGATACCGACGCTAACCGTGATCAGATAAGGAAGAAAATGGTGTTTTGGAGCGAGATAGACGCATACAAAATGTGGCGATGGAGCATAATCTCCGATGACTCATGGCTGATATTTATGTATGGTAATCATGTTTAGTAATTCACTAGTATCTATAATATTTTTTTTTTATTTCAATTCATTATTTAATCAAACTAAATAATGAAAACACAAAGTTAACATGACTTTACCAAATAAATACTTCAGATCCATTACTCTGTATTCTATGCGGAACACAAACTTAGCGTCATTTCATAATTATGGTTGCTTATATATCAAAGATACTTTTGGTAATACTTTAAATATCCTTGAAACCGAAGAAAAAGATCGTCATGGATACGGCCATGTTTTACATTAACCTTCATCATAAATGATGGATTCTCACTGGAGCATTCCTTTTTTTTTGGGGGGGGGGGAGGTAAGATATTATTGCAACACAAAAACATTCATAAAATGAAAGTTGACAAAGAATGAATACGTGGATGCAAAATTAAATCTTTACCAAACATTTGTACCTGTAAATATATGATAGAAAGAAGCTGTTATAGTATAAAATAGAGTGATATTTTATCGTTTATTTAACTTCAGTTGGTGAACTTATTTTTAAGTAAACTTAGCGTGTTGACTCAGAACGAAATGGAAAATACTGATAAAATAAAAATAATGATTGAGGAAATGACCATCTAGCATCACCATTGCCCCGTGTAACAAACCACGTGAGTTCATACACACGGGATGAAGGCCCACGTGAAGAGCCTCCTGACTAAACATATACCTTGATGGTAGAAAATAAAATATATGAACCTACATCTCTTGTAATTAGTACCCAAGCTTTAAGTAAAGGTGATTAAATAAAAACAATGAAGCTTTTCCTGGACTTTGGGGAAGCACTTTTAGTATAGTTTGTCCTCTCAAAGATAAATTCTGAAATAAATGGTATATCTTGCAATAAAAGGTATAATTATCAAATATATATGTTTCAGCAAGATTTAACATCCAGTAATTTTTTAGTTTTTCGTCATTTCATGCTTATGCAACACACTGATGTTAAAACAAGCCTATTAAAACCATATCATAATCCACTAGGATAAAAAAAAGACAATTTGTCATCAATATCAGGGTAATGTAAATAAATATGTATTTAGGCAAAAAAAACAATGATACTGTTTCCGACACATGAACCAACCTTTTTTTGTCAACTGGATGATGAACATGCTATAGCATACTTATATATATAGTAATATTAAATGAAATAAGTGTCATCTTATATTATAATAAGCCAGTTGTGTCGGTCGACCAGTTTGTTATATTGATCTTAAAAATGGCTGTAATCGATAATGTGGAAATTATACATTGGTTGGCACATGAATATGATTAACATTTGAGATGGGTATGAGTTGAAGCATCTGTTTCATTTGACTTTCATGAAACCACGCATTCAGTGCAAGAATCGCAAGGGCCGCTATTTTGTTTTATGAGCTCAGCTGATCGTAAGTCGCTGAGCCTATAGCGATAACCCTTTGTCCGTCGTCCGTCCGGCCGTCACACCGTCCGTCCGTTAACAAGGCACACATCGTAACCATTAGACCTAGAAGCTTCTAAAATATCCTTGGAAACCTAAAAAAGGTCATAGTGTCCTATATTTTGCGACCTAGTGGCCGAAAACATAATTATGAGCATCCAGACAGACGTACACAAATTGTAAATCCATTAGGCCTAGGGTCTTCTAAGGTTACATTCTTGAGGTCCTGGGCAAATATTGCCTTGGACACATGAAATTAGGTCACCGTGACCTATATTCTGCGACCTGAAGGAAATTGTTGCTGTTAGGACTATAATCTGCTAACGCTACATACAAGGAGGTTTTAGGCAAATCTCCTCGGAAACCCGAAATGAGATCATAATGATCTATAATCTGTGAGCTATAGAATAAAGACGTCATTTAGCACTGTGAATGTCAGATGGGCACACATTGTATTCACTAGGACTAATATCTTCTAACACAACATCCAGGGAGGTTCTATTCATTTCTCTTTGGAAAACTGAAATTATGTCATGGGGTCCTAAAAGGCCCTAAGGTGTGAGCTATGGGCCAAAAATAAGAATTGTAGCACCCAGACAGACATACAATTATTTTCCTTTGAACCTTTTATAGTAGAGTCCAGGGAGGTCCTTGGCAAGTCCCCTGTGAATCCTGAAATAAGGTAACTTAATTCTAATAATACTTGTCAAATATAGTCAGATACGGCACACATTGTATCTTTAAGCCCTCAAATCTTTGAAATTTAAAATCCGATCATGGTGTCCTGTATTTTGCAAGCTACTGGCCAGAAACATGATTATCAGCAGTCACTCTCAGGCGTGGCACAGATTGTATCCATTACCCTTAAACTCTTCTTCCATAAAATTTAGGGTTGTCCTTGGCATATCTCCTTTGAAACCTGAAATAAGGTCATGGTGACCTATAATCTTTGAGCTACGAACCAGAAACGTGATTTTGAGCACCCAGACAGACAGGGTACACATTGTATCTATTTGTCCCTTGTGAACCAGCTGGTTACCAGCGTTTATGCTGTATTGTTATACCTTTTGTCTGGAATACACAAGATATTTTTAACGTGTCAACAAAGTTTAAAACATTACTCCTCTGCCAACATTCTCCGCATTGTCTGGTTTCTCGTGTGTCTGTGTTGGGTTTATGCCTTATCATGCCATATTTTAAGACGTTTAAACGAATTCAAATAAGACCATTTAATATGCTTGTAAACCGATGAAGTGTGATTGCTGGTTTACTGAGATCTAATGGAGGCCCTTTGTACCATTAAAACAACAGATAATTAATTAGATCAAGATTAGTATTGCGGGAAAGAAGATGACTTTTAACCCCTCATACATTTGGTTGTGAAGCTTCGCGACCAATCTATTAACCTCCGTAGCGAAAAGAATGAGATCTGGTAGATACATGACAGCTTTCAGCGTGACGGTGTGTATATATCTCATGTTTGCCCTGACGTTATTAATACCTCTGCAAGGTATATCATTGGTTACATAGTTGTTTAATCTTTTAAGAACTTGGGAACTTTTATTTTCATGAATTTTTGTGGGGAGTTATGGTTATACCGAAGGAACAATCTGAAAAAATCATATGTCTTAATATTCAGATGATTCTTTGACAGTATAGGAATATAGTAGTATAAGGGCTCTGTTCGAAAGATGACATGTTGAGCTGAGCTGCTGAAAAGTGATAAACGTTTGATGTGTACCCAGAGAAGATCGAGAATTCTGGAGAAGGTTATAGTCCAATTTCTTGTTTTCTGTTATGTCGTCCACAATCAGTTCCAGTGTCTGATAATTTATCACACGTTACTTATACTGAAAGTTCAGCCCTGTATTTCCTTGTCCTCTGAACGTATGCAATGCATTAACTGAAATCCAGACTACAGACATACGCACACTAATAATCAAGGCATTATAGTTTCATTGAGTTTCAATTTGACTCTATGTATTGCTGATAACGAATGAAGCTGTATTTATATAAATATAATTCAATTTGAACTGTGGTAGTGTAATTGAAATTTATTATAGCAAATACATAGAATGCACGCTGAATAACGAGTTTCGTCAAGCCATAAAATTATTGATGTAACACAATGTAGATATCTAATGATTTTTTTAAAAACCAAAATCTCCTTCCTGTTATACTGGGTTATTCATCCTTATCTAAACTATGTACAGCTGTCACAGGTTCCCATAAAACAATTTATGTGAAATGTACGGCGACACAAAAGTCAATGCACAGTAATATAAGGTGACGTGAATGGGATTAATCGTCGACCGCATATTATTATGCTGTACGACTCAGATATATTTCTCGTAAAAATCATTAAAATAAACATTTTTATCTTTTTTTTTCCTATCTGCAAATCACTGAACCTGTTTCTTTGCCCAAGTATCGAGGTACGCCTTTACTAAAGATTGTCATAACATAACATGTATCATAACCCAATTTAATCTGATCAACGCGTCTCTTGTCCCCTGTGCTTGTATATCTTGACATGTAACATAAATGATGCCCATAATATCCAAGACTTCTGCAAACATTCATAAACAAAACACATGTCAAATACAACTTGTATGTTTAAGCAATCAATCAAGCAGCTTATAAGTTATTAGTTTCTTAATTGGAGTAATGGGGGCGTAAATTGTCCAGATATGAATAATAGACTGAGGGGTCTTTCCCATATCATGCGCAGTATTTATGTGTGGTAGAGGGTAACTAGAAAATTGATAATATAGTTTATATTATTTTCAAACATAAGTGACTATAATATGAGGCCAAGAATTTGCTGGACTAAGGTTGGACTGAAATCAACAAAGGATGCCATTCCACATGCCATGCATGCGGCCTGCTGGGGTGTCTACAGCGATGACGTCACGTGTAGCTTATTCTGGATGATCAATGAGCGCGTAAGATTTGTTCCTGGTAGTTGCAGCTATGTGGGAGATATCCGGGAACATACAAAGTTGTGTCATATAAACCTGCATGATTATTATGATTATTATATTATGTTATGAAATCATGATTATTATAAAAAATCGAGTTCTTGAAAGATCCCATCTTGCAAATAATTCAGGTCATTTCCGCTCGAGTTATTCTCCTTTAGAAATTGGCCAGCACTAACAGGTTAAGTGTAGGTATCATCTGATGGAAAATAATATTAGGTTTAGAAGTAATATTAAATACGCATATATCAGAATGTCCAACTGCAGGCCCTAATACACATGTATGTTCGTGCACATGCTCGATGGAATTAGTTAAGATCTTCTTAGATTGTCCACATGTGCCTCAGCTAGATTGATAGACAGATAAAAATACATAACGGATAAATGAGTCATGGTTAAACCACCACTCTTCCATTAATGATACATCTATCGCAGTCATATTTATAATATGTTTAGGTAACCGACTCTCTTTAAATGCTAGCAGAACTAAGTATATGCATCTGCAGAAATCAAATACCGGTTTCTGATTACGTGATGTGACATTTTAACACACATATACTCTCATTTTATATCTTGATGTCAGCCAGGCCGGTTGACTTCTGCACTTGCGGGCCCTGGGCGTGCAATCGATGCAATGATTATTATAATAAATCGAGTGAAAGATCCCATCTTGAAAATAATTCAGCTGATGATAGGAAAATCGGATAAATTGTTGTTTTCAACTGAGGTGTTTTGCAAGTATGCTAATATGTGGCGTATCCAGCCACTCACCAAAATGCGTATCGAACCAACTTCTCTTCAAGCTCACGTGCAATTCTAGACCAATTAACTCTCTCAGGAAAGTCTTAGTCACACTGTCACTGGTTTAAATATGGTTCATCACGGATGAGCTATGGATCACCAGGTATTACTGACGGATCACCAGGGATTGTCGTTGGCGGCCCATCCGTGATGGTCCGGGATGAGATCCGTAACAGGGTAACTTATTCGAAACAAAATAGGTAAACGACTGAGACGCAGAAGAGGCCAGGTCTAAATTATGTCGTGGCTTTATTTTCGTTTTCCACTTATATGATATCATGATTAATAACGTGCCCACGGGTATTCTTGAGAAATGTGGGCTGGCGACTTTTATTATGAACGTGTGTTTAAAGAACGTGTATTCAAGCCTGGATTAATAAATATGTATTTTTGGTCTAAACGATGATTACTGAGTTCTAAAGATGAGAGCTGGACATTGGTTAATTTATCTATAAGCTTCTTTTGGCTGTTCTTTCAGTTTTTTTTTAATTATGTGTAGAACTCTGGAAAAACCCACTCGAGCGACACACTCAAATCGGGGAAAGATGTAGATATTGTTTGAATGTTTACGTTTAGACCTATTTTTATTAAAATATATTAATTTGTATTGAAAGGCTCATTAACCAGTCGCGGACCGTCGTGGCTTAAGAATTAAAGACCTGGCTGATGAAGTCAGTTAGATATTGGATGTAGACGTTCGCCATGGATATTTGACGTTGATGGTTCAAACAACGACCGTCCGGAGTACAGCCTAGACAACTCCTGAAGGAGCTTTACCTATGTCAAGGCGGATTCGTAATTCAAATTTAAATAAAGAAATCATAAGACTGGGTTAATAGAGAAACAAAAATGTTAATGGAAGAGTTTTGTTTTATTTATCGAAGCCCGTACATAAAAGCGAAAGAATAAATCTAGTTATTGGAACTTTATGCATCTGGCGAGGAACTTTCATTCATGAGCTAGGCTCTAACTGAGGTCTGGTGTCTTTTATCTGCTGATCAATTGATGCCTGGTTTCAAGGGTCGAGAATGGTCACCCTGGAAACATAGTAACTGAGCGCAAACAGCTGTACATTTGCTATGTATCTGGTCGTAAAGGTCGGGCTGAAGGGAGACATGGGGATGGACAAAACATAAGGTATTACTTCGAAAGGCAGTCACATAACCATCTCACGTCTGCTTTATTAGGTTTTATGGATACGTATTACCAGTCACAGAAGTACCTATTACCAAAAGGAGATACCTCTCTGCTACTTGACCTGATCTCTTCGCCTTCACGAACTCGCTACGTTGTGATTCCCGCCATAAAACCACGCTACCTGTATTGTTTGCGGGCTTGTGCAAAGCCTAAATGGCCAGTTAAACGTCTCTGGGTTTTTATTCCAGGCTGCTGCTTTGGAGACAATTTGATTTTATGACCTGCAAGAAACTCTGATTGACAAATACATTTTCATGAGCCTGCGCTAAATTTGCTTAATAAAGGCCCTTTCCTGGTTTTATATTTTGGTTGTTGTCATTGCAAACGCATTTACCAAATGACTTGGATTCCTAGTTACAGAAGATGGAGATTTAAAAAAAAAACATATTAAGGACGTACCGCTATTGTACCATATTGACTGGGAAAAACTCTAACTCATACTTAAGTTTAAACTTGTATTCCAGGACCACAAAAATTCTTCAGTCAGATTTTGATACATGAATATGTGAGGCAAAGGTCAATTCTCCGGGAAATAACTATGTGTAGGCCGAAATGGACACATTGCCCTTTTTTCGAAATGGTTGGTTGTCAATTAATTATAAGCAGATTATTTGGAACCAGATGATATTTAATATTAAATTGATTGGTTCATCAAATTTTCTTTAAAATCTAAATACAAACAAACGCCCATAAATTAATAATAACTGCTTCCACGAGCAACTGACAGTTTTATACCTCCTGATCCTCTCTCTCTCTCTCTCTCTCTCTCTCTCTCTCTCCTTGCGCTAAAAGTTTCTTTTCTATCAAGAATGGCCCCCTTAAAATATTGCATAAGAGCCACAATAAGCTTATCTATGAATGCCTGGATATCGGTATTACTCATCGAAACGGCTGGCGAAACGTTATGATATATCGCTCCACAGTTGCCCGATCCACGATAGTACTGGAAAAGGATGTGCAGTTATGGATGGCTAGAACAAAAATCGTTGCAATTTACGATGGCTCTGACAAAAATCCAGAAACACAAGAATAAAATGTTCCGGATGTTTTAAAATTTAAGGATTCTCGGTGATTTTGAAAATACAATGTAATGCTGGTTCCATTTTAACTTTACCTTTAACTTTACCGCCGTCACGTCGTTCCCTCTTGCAGTTATTTAAAATGGTATAAATTCAGATTCTCCTATCATAAAAAGTCGATGCTAACCCCACCGATGTTCAAGGTTCCCCTGACAAAGAAGGGTCTTATAAGGACATGACATACAAAATAGTCATATGAGGTCCGTGACATCAGTCAAAACACATTACCCTTCCTCAGTCGGTCAATGCAATTCCCCGGAGGAAACAGACAGTATTAATTAAGAGGCATTCCGATGTCTGCCCCAGTTAAGTGAGTAATGGTGCTGTGTGCCGTATGAGACGGGTCTCTCTGGCTATAAAACATTGCGGTCTTATAACTCTACCATATACCAGGCTTTCATTCTCGATGTCATATCATGTTTAGCTGTCTGGTTAAGTTTAATTCACTCTTACACAATGATTTAGGCCAAGATCGGATGTATTGTCTGATATAATCGTTGACGTCAGTGTGACATTAATATTTTAGCTTAGCTTCTGGGCTTATAAATTCATGTGGTTATTTCAGAAGGTATGTGAGTTGCCGATAGATTACTTATTCAGCAACTGCCGGTCACCTAGATGTTACAGGGACAATTGTATCACTGGTTGAAGAGGGTAAGATCTTTGCCACATATTTGAGACTGGTAATTATCACAGCCTTTATGGTTACAGTTAGATAAACCAATAAACCACACAGCCAAAACTGATATAGTATATATTCATTACAAGCTAATGTATATATTAAATTTATCCTGTAAAGGTAAAAAACGATGTGAATTGTCCAACAAAGAAGTCCTACCCCTGACAAATATGTAAACATTAATATAAAGATAATGACATGTTTTGTAAGAATTTAATCAATTTATATGCCAAGAGAGGATGTCATACAATAAATAGGTTACATTCATGTCTTCTTGAAGAATATTTTCTTATTCAGTTAGTTCAGATGTTTTAGCTTTTCAAAAGGCTATCGCTAATATTTGCTGAATATGTCATTTTCCACACAAATTTCCATAAGCAAATGTCCAATTTTATTTATACAGCAAACTTTTATTATCTTCTTACCCCATTTTTTACGCCACTGTCAGTTCGTTCTGCCATTTACTCAGTTCCAAAAACAAACCGCATTCACACACAAAAAGAGCCGCACATTTTCTGTACAAGATAAGCTAATTCCAGGTCCATCTATCATTCAAATACAGAACCATAAACAAACAGCATTCACGCAGGTCGTTGATAACATGAAGAATCTCAGCCGCGGGACGTGACCATCTATCAATCCAATCCATTATATTTGCACGGAAAATATTTACAAACCATTAACCAATTTATCTTTGACGTATGGCACCGCGGGCACCTCATGAGAAAATGCCTGAGTTCGAGAAAGAAATATGGATGTATGTGATCAAATATTCCAAGGCATGCATCTAACCTCTCTTGAAGTAAACATACAAATTTACTCGGTTAATATGGTTTTTCTCAATCTCTAGCAGGTGCTCGCGTGAAAAGGTCATAGGTCAATATCCTGAACACAATGAATGGATCCCATATGACTCATGGTACACATATTTCAAAATTACCTTTATTCCGGAGAATACATATAAATATATTGGTCTTAAATTGGTCTTAATCACTGGAGCACCCCAAGGTTGTGTGCTTTCACCAAAATTGTACTGTCTATTCACCTATGACTGTGTCTCTACTTCTGATGATTGCCTCATTGTAAAATTTGCAAATGACACAACAGTTTCTTGGCTCATCTGGAGAAATAACGAAAGTGTTCACCGCAATAAAATTAAAACTTTAACTTCGTGGTGCTCTGAAAATAATCTTTAGTTAAATGTAAAAAAAACCAAGGAGATGATAATTTATTTTAGACGGAAGAAAACGGAAATATTACCCTTAGTATTTGAAGGCTCCGAGGTTGAAATCGTTGACCTTTTTAAAATTTTAGGAATTTTTATTTCTTCTGATTTGAAGTGGGCCGAAAATGTTAATTACTGCGTAAGGAAGGCACAACAACGTTAATTCTTTCTAAGGAATCTAAAAGATTTCGGACTCAGTCAACCGATTTTATTAAAGTTTTATCGGGCGGTAATTCAGCGAGTCCTGACGTTGTCAGTCACTGTATAGGGAGGCAGTATCACGGTGGAGGAAAGGAACCGTCTTTCTAGGGTAGTTAGAACAGCTGAGAGGATCATTGGGGTTCCTTTACCCACAGTGACTCCTTATTTCAAACACGGTTGTTGAAGAAAGCAAACGACATTATAGAAGTCTATAGTTATCCGGCGCACTATTTGTTTAAAAAAATGAAATCGGGGGTTCGCTATAGGTCGCTATCAGGCAATTCCAAAAGAACTCAAACTAGCACTTACGCGTCAGCCTTTCGGGAATTAAACATATCACTCAATAATCTAGTCAAACATTTATAGTCATACATCTTTTTTTCTATACACAATTTTATTTTATTATTTCTTGTTTAATGTGTTTGTTTAAGCAAGCCAGTCAAGCCAAATGCTATTGTATGTGATGATTTTATTACATAATTATAGCAATAAACTGTCTTATCTTATCTTATCTTATCTTAATAGAAGTCCTGTGTAGTGATTTTTTTTATGGTAACTAAAATACAACTATCATATAATTGAAAATAAACTTATAACTTTAAACACTAGCCTCGAGGTGAATATCAAAGGCCTTAAAATGCAAAAGGCTAAAGAATCTATTAAGTACTAAGCAAATGCCTTTTTTACTTATACCTATTCCATAGCTAAGGTATATACACAGTAAAATGCTGTTTCCGCACACATCCTGCCAATGGAGCAAATGTGAATGATAATCATCGTGCATGATAATACACAAAGCCAGTTCCAACTGGTACTGGGAATAGGAGTTTTTTTGTAAGTTTTATTAATCTGTATTGCATGCTACACAAGTACTGATGCATTTATTCAATGTGTTGTACGCATTTTTGGTCGTATAAATATCGACATTTATGGACAGAACTGTAAAGAGTCATTTTTTTTCCATGTTTGTAAACCTTTATTTTTCTTCAGGTTTCATTTGCCGTTGAAGGATTATCATACTTTTGTCTAAGGTTTTTTTCATCAAATAATATCATTATATGCTTCAGTGGAATTCTAGATCTTAATGCTTAATCCGATACTGGCATTGATGCAAATCTCTTTGTTTCTTTGGACTGGAGTAGGTTTAGACGTTGCAGGTGTTCCGTTATATGCAATTCTAGAACTGCTTAATAACGAGACTCCATGGGACAATATTACTGTTTTCTATGAACCCATGGACTAAGAGAAACATAACACCACATTTTGGTGACGGAGAAGGACTAACGAAGAGCTTTAATGAATAAACGATGTACTGCTCAAATTAAACCAACGTTTAAGGTTGTCTTCATCTGGGTTATTCTAAATGGGAATCTTTGTTTTGCCGGCATAACATTTATGAATTATATATTTAATGAACAAAATAAAAATATCAACTGCATCACAGAATGAGCGGCATTTGGACAAATGGCGTACAAGTTGTCTGTAATGATTCGAGTAAAAATTTTTAAAATGTCGGCTGAGGAAGATGGGTTGAATACAGGTCCCTTTGTATCATCCTGTAAGACTTGCAACGATAGGATTATATTAAACGTAGGTGTTATTACTATGATAACGCCAGGAAGACAATAGAAGACATCCCCCATATGCTACATTTAAGGCGGAAACCTTCTGTGGCTTTCTTGCGTAAATTAAATTATATTTCTTTTTTTTTTAGTAAAATCGATTTTTTTCTTGGATGTGATGGCCAGAGAATGTCCTAGATATACGATGTGAAGCCATAGATATCTAAAGATTATAGGACTGTGACTTTTTAACCATGAAGTGTGTGATCCAGAACTGTAGCAATGACGCGAACCAGAACCTGTGATGTATGCTTTTAAATATGAACGTTGACACTCTGACGTCAATCAAATTTAAATTTCGACACAGTTTGGATACGGTCGTTCCGATACTGTCTAGTGGAACAGCTTGTTACGCATGCGCCTATATATATATATATATATATATATATATATATATATATATATATATATATATATATATATATACTCCCCAGGTGTTGCCAAGGTCACATTAGGTCTTTGACTTTTTCTATGGATGTCACTTTCCTTAATATGTTTGTAAAAGGATAAATTTATATCTATATAATCTTAATTTCTTAAATCCGCACTATTATATTCCAATTGAAAATCAGTATGTGTTTGTGAACTAAAATATTTTTCTAATTAACAATGGCAAATGTGAATGGTTAGATATTATGATTCCTTGATACGTGAATGCCTCACATAACAAAGGGAAAAGAAAATTAACAATTAATTGGTAATTTATTTAGATATGACTGACAAAATCGGTTGCCAATTAAGATAATTAACAATTATATTAATTATTAATTATATTAGGCAGTGATAAGGGTAATAAGACTAATTAAGTTAACAATACTACCGATCAGAATAGCTGATAAGGCAGGACCAATATTTTTTTTTAAATCCTCGGTTACCAGTTTGTCGCATTTAATTACCACAGATATTCTGATAATTGCTGTCATTGCAATTTAATTCTTGGAAACTGTAAACATAATTAAGACTGATTGGCCATGGAGCCTTGGCTGCTTTTGACGAC
This sequence comes from Sipunculus nudus, assembly GCA_026874595.1. Lineage (NCBI taxonomy): Eukaryota > Metazoa > Annelida > Sipuncula > Golfingiida > Sipunculidae > Sipunculus > Sipunculus nudus. Next base: position 32,468,470 of record CM049317.1, on the reverse strand, counting down.
ACCAGTGATAATCTAAGGGGAATTGTTTGGTTCCCATGTGCTGTCACCTTGTCATTCGCTCAGGCAAACCACAAATTTATGTAAGCTTTATATATATATATATATATATATATACTGAATAGACTCGGCCGAGCTCAACTGCTCTGTGTAGTTATATTTCATTTAACTGTGCAATGAAATAGCACGGCTATTCTTACATCTCTCTGCATAATTTGTAGTATTCTGACGACACTTTTGTGTATATATTATTTCTTCAGACACATGTAAAAGCCAACATGTAAATATATATGTATACGCTTCAGAGAGAGAGAGAGAGAGAGAGAGAGAGAGAGAGAGAGAGAGAGAGAGAGAGAGAAGGTGAGCAAACTGCTAATTAATTATACATCAGAAAATAAGTACGGTATGGTCTATGAAAAAAAATAACTGGCTTCTTAGGGTATTTCTTTTCGAAATGCTTGGAAACAAGAGATGGCATCAGTGATATCCCGAAAGAAATTGCTTTAGCCAACATAGCATTTTCCACGGCTGAGAGAAACCGTTAATGTTCTTAAAGCTTATTAATTTTCTCCGTAAGTATAGGACAAACAATTCGTTCAAAACAAATCAACAATTTGCTTATCTCGATCAAAATTAATTAAAATATGCAAACCGTTCATGCTCGAAAAAGCTATAATTCTATACTAGATTTATAACAGAAATAAAATAAACAATGTGATATCTAATTTAACCCTCCGTCTCTCTCCAAAGTTGTATATATTTGTTTATATTGAACATAAAGACGTGAAAACCGGTGTTTGGTAGGAACAGCGTTATATGTTGTTTTCTTGTATCAAAATACCACAAATAGCGATTTTGCTCTCTCTCTCTCTCTCTCTCTGTCTTTCTCTCTCACTCTCTCTCTCTTAATATGTTTAAGAATAAAGAAAAATAACAACACCAAACGAAGCCATTCGGCATCAGTTGTCAAAATGACAAATTCTGAGAGTTTGAAGATAAACGCTTTTCAAGACGAAAACGGAAACCAAGGCCCCGAGTTACAAACGCAGGTCAGGCCAGTCATATACATCATAGGTATCGGGTAAGCCCACCACGGACACATGTTAACTTTTTGTCCATCCCAAAGAAATGTATATTGTGCAGACAAACAGGATCCGTCTAGAGTCAATAAACCAGGAATGCCCTTTGCATCATAAGAAGTCGCTGGGAATGATTTTTCTGCTAATCACGTATACACTGTGCCATATAGATGCCCGTCGCTCCATTCTTACAATCCATGATGTACTCCCTGTTAATCAACAAATAATATTCGGACTCGGACTATGAAACTGGTCTGAAACTGATATGAAGAAAACAGAGGATTGTAAAACAAAATGAGATTATTTTATACTCTTTTGATTGATATGTTCTGACATTTAATCCACTTTCAGTCTTTAAAAAAAAATCCAACACAGCGGCGTATCCAAGATTTTAAGATAAAGACTGCGGGGTGTGGGGTGGGGTTAGACATGTTTCAATTGCCATACTGATATCTATATATATATATATATATATATATATATATATATATATATATAAAATTCACTGTAGATCTCTACCCTAAACGCGTTCCATAACCTTCGCCGAAAAAAACCATGCATGCTTTTAACATCAATTTGCTGCCAAGACTTAATAGAGGCGATTTTTCATTAAAAAGCACGGTCTTTAAGAGAGGAATCGATGGTTTCAATTTGCTTAAGGAAATTTCGCGTAAACAATGTAAAGCTTGACCGGGATTGCAACAAGTTTGGTGAAAGTCAACAGTATATCATCAAATTATGTGATTATAATCGTTTTCGTATCTGACAGCGTGGTAATAATACAGGAAATCATATTCCCAAAACCGGAAATTACGGAGTTCATTGATTGATAACGGGGTTCACGAGCCCATCCGAAATGAAAATATAGTTGATTGGCGTTGTGTTTGTCTATGCCCTTATGACTCAATGATTCATTGACAAGCTGCGCAGGGTATTAATTAAGGAAGTGCCACCCATTATGATCCTTCTGAGTTAAAGATGGACTACCTTTAAGCCATTACATTGGTCACGGTGTGACATTTATTGTCGGAATGCGTAATTTGTATCTATACATATTTACTTCAACCAGGGTCTTAGTTATGTTTTAGCCGGCGTTGGTTTGTCTTGTCTCTTAGCTATATTATACCAATATCCACGGATTTTGAACACATATTTAGAATAACTTTGTAATGATAGAATGAACAATGCTGAAAATAGAAAGAAAATGCTGCATTTCCCCCAATGCCATATGGGGTTAATGAGTCGCCTTTGCGGAGGTCTGCGGTCTCTGAGCCTTTCCAGTTGAAACATATTTTACAAACGTTACTGATGGAATCTTCCATATGTATATAGTGTGTTAATGTTATATACACTGTGTGGCACTGGGTCACGGTGTATTGAAATACATGAACTCAAGCGGCCATTGGATCACATATATACAGCAAACAATATTTATATAAGAGGCTTCCATGTCCTGAATATAAAAGATGCATGAGCAAAACAAAGAGAGCGCAGCCCTCCTCCAGCGATACTAACTAGACATTTCTTGGCACCGCAGGTGCCAGAGTATCCCCAGACATAGTAGCCCCCCCCCCCCCCCTTTAAGAACAGACCCCCATTTTTAGCAGCATATACTGACACTTGGCATATTTATTGTTTCTTCCATCCAACAATCCACAATCTTGTTGAAGATGTTGGTCCTGTAAGCTTGATCTTTTTAAAGATGTGTCCTGTGACATTGACCTTTGACCTCATGACCCCAAAATCAATTTGGGTCTTGCTTTTCCAATGTGACATATGCAAGTCAAGTTTGAAATCTATACATCAATAAAGCAGGAATGATCATCCAGAAACTAATTTTTTTTAACAGGTGGCTCCTGTGACCTTCACCTTTAACCTTGTGACCTTAAATTGATAGTTTTCTTCCTCTCTTGGCAGGAGAACTATATGTGCAAGATGGAAGATCTGAGATGAAATGTTTGGCTGAAAATGCATCCACATCTTTTTAAAGATGTGTCCTGTGACCTTGACCTTTGACCTCATGACCCCAAAATCAATTTTGGTCTTGCTTTTCCAATGGGACATATACAAGTCAAGTTTGAAAACCATACATAAAAAAACAAGGAATTATCATCCAGAAACTAATTTTTGGACAGATGGCTCCTGTGACCTTCACCTTTGACCTTGTGACCTCAAAACTGATAGGGGTTTTTCACTCTTGGCAGGTGAACGATATGTGCAAGATGAAAGATCTGAGATGAATTGTTTGGCTGAAAATGCATCCACAATCTTTATAAAGATGTGTCCTGTGACCTTGACCTTTGACCTCATGACCCCAAAATCAATTCGGGTCTTGCTTTTCCAATGGGTCAAATACAAGTCAAGTTTGAAATCCATACATCAATAAAAGAAGGAATTATCATCCAGAAACTAATTTTTGGACAGATGGCTCCTGTGACCTTCACCTTTGACCTTGTGACCTCAAAATTGATAGGGTTCTTCCTCTCTTGGCAGGTGAACTATATGTGCAAGATGAAAGATCTGTGATGAAATGTTTGGCTGAAAATGCATCCACACCTTTTTAAAGATGTGTCCTGTGACCTTGACCTTTGACCTCATGACCCCAAAATCAATTCAGGTCTTGCTTTTCCAATGGGTCATATACAAGTCAAGTTTGAAATCAATACATCAATAAAAGCAGGAATTATCATCCAGAAACTAATTTTTGGACAGATGGCTCCTGTGACCTTCACCTTTGACCTTGTGACCTTAAAATTAATAGGGGTCTTCCACTCTTAGCAGGTGAACTATATGTGCAAGATGAACGATCTGAGATGAATTATTTGGCTGAAATTGCATCCACAACCTTTTTAAAGAGGTTTCCTGTGACCTTGACCTTTGACCTCATGACCCCTAAATCAATTCAGGTCTTGCTTTTCCAATGGGTCAAATACAAGTCAAGTTTGAAATCCATACATCAATAAAAGAAGGAATTATCATCCAGAAACTAATTTTTGGACAGATAGCTCCTGTGGCCTTGACCTTTGACCTTGTGACCCCAAAATTTATATGGATTATCCACTTTTGGCAAGTGAGCTATATATTCAAGATGGAAGACCTGGGATGAAAGTTTGGCTTAAAATGCATCCACATCTTTTTAAAGATGTGTCCTGTGACCTTGACCTTTGACCTCATGACCCCAAAATCAATTTGGGTGTTGGTTTTCCAATGGGACATATACAAGTCAAGTTTGAAATCCATACATCAATAAAAGCAGGAATTATCATCCAGAAACTAATTTTTGGACAGATAGCTCCTGTGGCCTTGACCTTTGACCTTGTGACCTCAAAATTTATAGGGAGCATCCACTATTGGCAAGTGAGCTATATATTCAAGATGGAAGACCTGGGATGAAAGTTTGTCTTAAAATGCATCAACAGTATCTTTTAAAATGCCAGTCAGTGACCTTGACCTTTGACCTCATGACCCTAGAACCTATAGGGTTCTTACTTTAGTGGTGGGCCATACATAAGTCATGTTTGAAATCCATATGGCTATCAACACTGGAGATATCATAAGAGGTGTGTGATTTTCACCATATATGGCAATATTCAAGGTCAAGGCCACTATCATAGGAAAGGTCACGACCCCTTTTTAAATAAACATCATCCCATAACCCATACCTATGTATATGCATCATATAAAAGAAATCTGTCCATTAGTTTTTGACTTATAATGCTCACAGTACTGTAAGGTGGCAATTTTGGGGGTATTAAACGGCATGAAAACAAGTAAAGAATAATAGGTGGCGCCACCAGTTTCTGGAACATGACAACCCTATCCATGATCTTCCATCAACTTGATTTTGGGATAAATCCATGCAAGATTTCTTGAGATATTAAAGAATGTGTGTGATTTTCCCCAAAATTGGACCTATTCAAGGTCAAGGACACTCTCCTAGTATAGGTCATGACCTCATTTTAAATAGGCGTCGTCCTCTCACCCATATCTATACATATACCAAGTTTGGTAAAGTTCCGTGAAATATTTTTTGGGTTATCGCGCCAACAAGATTTATATGCGGCGGCGGCGGCGGTGGCGGCGGCGGCGGCGGGACCGGTATGAAAACATAGTATCCCCCGACTTTGTCTGGGGATACAATAACTTACTAAATAAACTCGTACACAATTGTACCACATTCGTCCCCAATACGTCAGCAACATCTGTAGTTCCTATTCAAAGACAGATGTTCAGACAGACTGATTAAGCTTGGAGAACATCTTGCTCTAGTCTTTAAACCAGGTAATGGCTTCTTGTCCTGGCCTATTTTATTAGAATCAATATATAAAACGGTATATGTTCATAATATCTTATAAAATGTTTTTATTTTGTTTGATATGATCATAACATGTTTGAATTTTATAAACTTCCCTTATAGCGATATTTTTTGCACCTATCGGTTCTCTGTCAGCAACAGCTCAGCGCTGTCTCCTTGCAATTGACAGACAAACTTGATTAAAACATAATCAACTTGGTTCTATTATAATTATTATATGTTCCACGATGGGGTCGCACTTATATTTGGAGAAATGTTCATAAACTTGCAAATCTGTTCCGAAAGGTAAAATGAAAGCATAACCTTAAAAAATATTTCAGTCATTCAAGGAAATCTTAGAAAAAAGTCTATTTTTAATATCATCTCAACCCCTCTGATGAAGATCTCGATTTAATATCTCCAAATATCACGTATACAGTTCTCTTGGGTAGCATTTCGGTCACTTCATTTTTATAAAAGCCGGAGTGTCAATATCAAACTGAAATACCTTAGGTCCGCCCGGACGAGTATTTTGTGTCTGATTAAATTAAAGCTTTCCACGACAGTCAAATACCCGTGATGTATCGATTTCTCTTTTACATCTCGAGGCTATGAAATTCTAGAAACCCTTCGCAAAAATGTCTACATGTTACTTATGTTCATAATGAAGCCTTTGAGGTTCTAGATTACATTGCGGCAAATCTTTAAAAAAATATAGATGGGTTCACCTTACTTGCATTCAGGCGTTCAGAGGAGCCTGAAATGGACAAGTCATGCGTTGTAAGTTTCAGTGTCACAAGTGGTTTTGAAGACCTAGAAATGTTTTTTTTTTCAGTGATGTCGATTTCACCCCGTACTCATCCACCCTTTGTCTTGCGGGGCAGAATTTTTTATTTTTTATTAATATATATATATATATATATATATATATATATATATATATATATCACATTCTTTTATTTATCTTGACATGTTCATGATGCAATAGCATTGTTTATAAATGTTGACCCGTTGGTACTGCTATCTCCCTCACGTTTACTGCAGTGTTGTGTTATCCCAGATTATAGACCCAGTACCACAAGGTGTAAGACGGGAATGAGGAGATATACCCCCCCCCCCCCCCCCCCCCGTCTTTGGATGTCATAAACAATCGTAACGGATAAGTCACTGATTAACGAAGGTGGAGAAATGTAAAATCGGTAGAAAGATTTGTTCTGCGATCTTGCAAAACACCTCGCCACGACATATATTGTCGTGGGTAGATCTAAGTATTTTTTAAATCGGCGATATAGTGCATAGTATGCTGGCACCTTTGGAAGTTTTTTTACCTGCTCTCATAAAAAAAAAATCCAAAACGTGTACTAAACGGCACAGAAGAGTGGAAACATTTTTTAAGAAGACCACTTAAAATTCTTCACTGGTGGAGGTATGTGCTCTTTGAGCTGAGTGTCATGTTGCTCTGAATAAAATAAATCACTTCCTGTCCTTCAGATGCCTGTCCTGGAAATGTCATTTCTACGATCACGAAATGTTCCACTTAAAATGCTGAAATTATGTTCTTTGTGGCCGCGAATATAGGCGTGGGTAACAAGATATTTAGTTATCCGCTTGTACCTCGAAAATCAAATAAATAAAGGTAAATATTAACCATCTGTAAAAATATCTATTGAAAAATTCAAGCATCCTGTCCAAACAGAGATTGTGTTGTTAACACAATGCTTAAAAATTTCTTCTTATATAGTAGTTCCGTTAAATTCGTTATCCCACTGTGTATTATTGTAAACGTATATTTCTCGTTCATATAACTATTAATAGTTGGGTAAAATGAAATACTGACACTGTTATAAGTTATGAAGTTCAATAGTTTAGTCGCAATTAAGGGCAATAGTCACATTTGAACAGACATTTTACAATCGCTATGGGCAGTTATAACGGTCTCACTGCCGCACAACCGATTACGGTAAGACATAAATATGTCCGCGGGTGCCGTTCTGTGTTTCGGCATCAGTGATCAGTAATCGAAAAACATCGGTCATAGCTCCCCCACAGGCCCCCGGCCTCAGGAGTTAAACAGGACTAGCTCTAGCACATTGTTATTTGGTTATTTCTTTGAGTCCCATGTTCCCATGCAGTAAGACGATTGGTATTTGGAAGGTGTTTAAGAGAAACACTAGAACCTTGAAACCACTTCAGAGCAAAACCATTTTTTTGGTCAATGGTGTAGCGAAAAATACAAAGAGATTCATCATAAACTGGAACTAGAATTAGAGATGAAATCATATCTGAATAATCATGACCTGAATAAATTAATATGATACCTACATCTTAAAATGTTGTAATTGAAATTCCCTTCGCGGATCAATGAATTACTGGTATTCAATAACGCTCAGCTGCCAGGAAAGGGGAACACAGTTTAAACAAGATGATTCCTTCTTTAGTGTAGCAGATAACATTCTCAGTGCAGTAATCCTCATGTAAGGTCGTAGCGGAAGTTGACAAAGTAGGTATTTTCATTGGACCGATAGGGCCTACATCTCGGTAGACTTATGTAAGGGAGCAATCGTACCGGTAGTAATGACATTGACTATTGTGCAAAGTATTCATAGAAAGAATATGAGCAATTGCTTAGCAACCTGAAGTTCAGAAAATTTATCCGCATCCGTAACCATACTGCGTCCAAAAAACTGGATGCGTTGCTTAATTCCTAATTCATTAATCTGAGACATTTGAACGTCTGTGACAAGTTCCTTTTTTGTTCCTATGACTGTTGTTACAGAGCGGCTACTGAACAGTTACACATGTTAACCTTATGTTACACGCGTTCAATTTATATCCATCTTCATTACGCTAAAAACTAAAACGTTAAGTGTTGTGTCATGTACGGACAGTCAGTGATGTTGTCCTGTGACAGTAACATCTATCAATGACAGTGCTGGTTTTGTCCTATAATAGGCCGTTGATACACGTGTTGACCTCCTTCATTAAACTTAACAAACCTGCTGGTTTTTACCGTCCTTAAAAGATGGATGAGGTTGGAACCAGCGGCCCATCTCATAATAAAAGAAAAGTTACCCACTTTATTCAAATAAGAGGCATAGACAAGCATGGACTCCATTTAGATAAAATAAACGTCAATAAAGGTTATGATATCTTTATGGAAAATCGGCGAATCACCAGAACAAGACGTCACCATTTTTTTCAGCTCATCTGTCTAAAATAGAGAAGGAACAATCAAAATTCGGTCCTGTTTTACAGAACTATAATTTATATCTGTATCAGATAGTTAAACAGGTTAAATCATTTAATCCTTGATTGCAGTATTCCAGTTACGAGAAGACTAGTTTTATTTTTATTTTATTTTATTTGTATGGCCTGACAAGATTCTTAAGAGAGCTGGTCAGAACCTCTTAAGCTACCGTTTTGTGACATATCCTTTATTAATGATCTTCATCCACATTAACACTATAGCTAATGACAGCGTGCCATCTGGACCTCAAATTTCCAATCCTGATAATACAAAAATACTGTTTTCCTGACGGTGAACGGTTGTTGAGACAATTTAGTGTCGATTGAATAGCTTGTATTGATTAAGCCAAGCGGCTGGTATTATACTGTGTAATTGAATACTGGTACCCGTCTCATCCATCTTTTAAGCCTGATAAGAACAAGCTGGAGGCGCGCTGACTGTCACATAGGTCAATGGCTGCATCAGCAGCCCACGATAAAGTAAAACCAGCACTGTCGTTGATAGATGTTACTGTCACAGCACGGCGGCGCAGTCTGCCTTTATCTGACACCAGCACTGTCACAGCATCTGAAGCTCCTGATGGAATCTGACATCTTCCTGGATGATTAAGCGTTAATACAGCAATGTCTGAGGACAGCACGTGTAGCTGTCGGCTCTCCGTCGCCGCCTGACAAGATATATTAAAGTAGTTGTGTGTGTTGACTAGAAATATTTCCAAATTTCTGTAGTATTACAAAGTAAAGGTATTCAGGACACTGCACCTGAAATCAAACGTGACAGTTGTTTTTAAACATTAAATGTGGGCCTACTGCGCAGAGCTCTGTCACGTGACCATCAGGTGTGTGTGTGTGAAGAATGGTCTGAGAGAGAGAGCTCTGGGTGAGGAAAACATTTTGACCAATTAATATGTAAATAAATATATTAAGTCTTAGATAAATTATCCTTGTCCTTTACCTGCTTTAAAGATATATGGGTAACATTAATATTCTGAATATATGAGTCGATATTTAAAGCGATACTATAATTTTATTTTCCTTTGCTCTCTGTATATCATTTTGAATATTCTATCAAACGTATATCCCGGAAACGACTTGAATTCACAATAGAACCCAAAAGTAGTCTTTTGTCTATTGTCAACCTAAAAATATATGGATATGGTTACACTTATAAGCAATCTTATTTGCAACTTGGAGCATGAGATGAAACTGAAACACGTGGGATTCTCTTTGTTAATTTCACTGCCTGGGCAGACAGTTCAGCTGCACATAGCCTGAAATTGATTACATTCTTTTATACATACATTTGTGGACAGATATATTTATCTGTAAGGGGGAGGTCAGTGACGTCATGAACCAGGTGTGACCCTGAAATTGACAACATACCTGCATTTCCCGTAGGCACGTCTTTTGTTCCGACCAAACATACTGTTCCTGAAAATCGATGCTCTAATTTTTCATGGATACTTTTTGTGAATATATATCAGGATGTAATCCGTACTTCAGTTTGGCAAAAGTTGTCTGGACCTGTACATTTTTAGCATGAATAAATATTTCACCCGTTCTTCCCATATTTCGGCCCCGAAGCTAGTAGATTAATTCATTGTTGCGCTCTAATCGCATAACTAGGATTTTACCCGTTACAATATAATAAGGACTAATATTCTTATAACGGCCCATATCGTCATAAATCCAGCCTGCTTATATTGTAATAAATCTTATTAAAATTAGAATATCGGTCTGTGTTGCAATAAAATAGGCGAATATTGCATTAATAATGTTGGAAATGTCGTACTCGTTCACCTATACAAGATTTGATCCAAACCGCATAGCTTGCACTGCCATATCAACGTCTTCATGCAGTTCATCAAAAGTCGACGTTTGGATGATTGGAAAATTAAGCTTACGTGGAAATTATTATATAATAATACACCACCCCCTGTTGTCACGCCTATGAGCCATATTTGGGAGCTATTGCAAAAAGGAACAGAATCCAGCGAAAACAAGTCGGCTAAAGAAATAAAAAATGAAATTATTGGACCTATTGAATTATCTTGGTGCGTTTTAGGGTGACATTTCATAAGTGGCGATTGTCAGTGAATGTTACAAAATGGCCAATGTTGGTATTGGTTGTTATATAGTAACAGCTAAATAAACAATGAACCGGGAGAGGGGCACCTTACCCTGTTAGCTTAACACAGAGTATTAAGATATTTGGTGTATGAGCAGGGCGTCTGCTCATGGTATTTACTAAAGCAATTTTGGTCCCGCTGACATAAAACGACGTAGGCCTTTCAATCTAATATGGATGGCTACTGATTGGTAAATTCACGGCTGCCGAAAATCTTACACAGGGATATCATCTCTGGGCTACGGTCTGATCTGAGCATATGCAGGCACATAAAAGACATGGAGTATAAATAGTATGCATACCTAGCCTTGAGTCAGGAAGGATATATATGATTATTGATATATTAAAGGATATGAAGTCTAATAAGTATGCATACCTAACCTTTATTTATGCAGGATATATACGATCATTAATATAATTTAAAAAAAAATAAATTTAACCATAACAAGAATATTAAGTTAAGCTACTTCTTGTTTTTGAGAGCAAAATAGAAATAATGTTTTACAGTCGTTGCCATATCAAAGGCTGTGAAGCAGGTGTTCAGATTTATAGTAGGAAGCCTAACAACTCCCAATACACTGAGGTGTACTTGTAATGGGAGAACGGTCATTCACAAGATTTATAGCTCGGCAGGGGTTCCTGAATAAAATATACGCGCTGGGGCCACGAGGACGCAGAAAATTTGTTTAAGGTAAATCAGAACCCTCGCACTTGTCGAGATAATCGGGTTTTCGTTGCTTAACGGTCTTCAAGGGAATACTACAGAACCATGCAACAGGCTTCGTCAATATTGTTGGTAACTGGCTCAGGTTCCCAGAGAAACGAAACGCACGACCTGGGTTCTTTTTTATATTCACACACAAGGCATACATTATGGGCCCGTCTATATACCGTAAGGAGGCCTTATGAGATCAGCGATAAAAATGAGAACCAAGGCTTCGTCGACAAAGAATTAACGGGAAAACGTTGAAATTTTATCATATTCTTGGCGATTACGTTAACCATCATGATCTGGAGCAAGTCTTCAGGTGTGTCTGAATATGACAGGCTTATACCGCTGTGACCAGAAGGTCGGTGTGAGGTTGATGCGCTACATGTGTCTCCCGTTCAATGGCGGTCCTAAAGAGCTCTTGATTTCACAGAAACTGCTATTCAGCCTCGTGTTTTCACTAACGTGATGCCAATGAAAGTTGTTCCCGTTATGAACTTAATAATTCAATTTTTTTTAGCTCAGTTGAGGTATAGAAATGGCGCTTTGTCCGTCGTCGTCTAGACTGGCCCAGTCAATGAAATGGCTCTAACAGAGATATCAAACCGCTTTCACTGTGTCGCACTTAGTGCCGGTACTGCTACAACACGGCAACTTACATAACTGATTACCATTCTCTAACCCTATGAGCTAGAACTGAGTTAGGTCGCGTCTATCGATACATGGAATCACGTTTCATTTTAAGCATTTTACATCAAGCATTTGCATCAATACACTCAAGCCCGTGCAGGGCTAGTCGTCCGTCCGGCCGTCGGGCCGACCGTTACCAAGGCACAACTCGTTACCGTTGACCCTAGAAGATCCAGGGAGGTACATATCACCTCTTTGAAAAAAAGAAATTAGGTCACCTCGACCTATAAAATTCGCGCTATGGGGCTTGTAAGTACCCCCCAGAACAATTTAAAATTTTACAAAAAAAACTCAAGCATCTTGTTAATTAGGGAAGAATCCCTTAGACTGTTGGCTTTCAAGGTCAAAGGTCAAGGTCACAAGGGCAGTTCGTCGACAAATTAGTTTTCTGAATATAACTACAGTTTAAATTGAAATATTGGTTTCAAATTTGACTTATATTTGACCAACAACTAAATTAAGAAAGCTATTCATTTGGAGTCAAGAAGACTCAGGTGAAAGTAATAGCCTCCACCTATATATAAACATTTTGGGTGCATTTAAAATCAAATTTTCTTTACCAATAGTTCATCTTCCACTTGCCATTGAAGGTAGACTGTTTTATGTTTTTGGGGTCAAAGGGTCAAAGTCAAGGTCACGGGACAATATGTTTACAAATTGGCTTATGTGAGTAGACAGATTGGCCCACCACTTTATGTAAAACCCATTTCGATTTTGAGGTCATGAGTTCAAAGGTAAAGGTCAAAGGTCACAGGTCTTTAAAAATTTGGATGTATTATAAACCAAACATTACATCCCAAACCTTTCATCTTTCATATAAGGAACACCTAACAATAGGGGGAGAATCGTATTGATTTTGAAATTCCAAGGTCAAGGTCAGAGAACCATGCTGCTGATTCATTTGCTGACCAGGCATAAAGTTCAGATGTAATTATTCCTCTGTTGCCTGGGATGATCCATTCCGATATCTTTATATCCAAGTAACACTGATTCAAACCTTATCATCTGTGTTGTTTAATTAAATACTGTTTTGAGTCAGTTTCCTGTATATCTGCTTGTAATCAGGATGTTTATTATATTTTCAAGCAGTGTTCTAGTTATGTCAAGAATAGGTTGATTGATTGTCATGAACATTAGGATGATGTATTGGACAGATAGTAAGTTATTTTTAAGTCACAAGGTCAAAGGTCAAGGTCACAGGACTTCGTTAAAAAAACTATTAAAAAATTATCCCAAAAAGTTATAGTAAAAAAATACTTTGCCGATTGTGGCTTACTATAAGTCCTTTTAAGTCCGTTATGGGGTATATCTCACCTTATCCAGATTCCTTATTGGGCGTAATGCGCCGGAAAATGAGGTCGTTAGTCTTATTCTTTGTTGCGTTTTCTTCCTGAAAATCCAATTTATACATGAAAATATATCTCTGTAAGTTTCAATAGTTACTGGGAATTTTTGTGTATGTTATTTTGTAATATATTGGATAACATGTGCTTGCTGCTTGTACCAAGTGAAATGTGATGCAAGTCATCTACTCATAAAAGGAAATACATATGATTATTAGTATACTTAAAAGTGGATATAGCATTCCAAATTCCAACAAATCTCCTTAAAACTTAAACAATATGCTTGGGATTATTGTTATATGCGACAGGCGCGAGAGTTCTTCAGGAAGTAAAATAAAACAGTGTCAGCAAATGTGGAGCTTATACCAATATTGATGTTTATTCTTATACCCCATGCGTGTGTATATGCTTGTCAACATGACAGGGATTTGAGGACTGTGGCGCTATGGGGAATTGGGGCTGATTGGTAAGGTAGTGGCCTTGCCAGCTCGTGCCTTTGGAGTTAATTTTGTATGTCGCTTCAGCAAGACCAAATCGTCGTCAACACGAACCGAGGGTTTTTTTTTGCAGGATATACTTTCGCCATGCCGTATACCATTTCCCGTCCTAGCGGCTATTTGTTACTTTTAACATGGTCATAAATTATGAACTGTGTGCAGACGAGACAAGAATACCTTTCGCTCTGGACTTCAAGGAATCATTACTCCAGACGGACTCTACATGATGCTTGGTATTTACGGTTATTCACCCTGTGTCCATGAGAACCACACTTTGCCAATTTACCATTGATATGTAAGTCTTTAAATAATCGGTTTGTTTCAAACAAACGTATTTCGATCAACAGTTAAAAACCTGAACCAGTTCTCACAATGCTATTATACAGTTAGAAATCGAACTGAAATATTGTTACCCATAGTCGATTATTATTAATTTGCAAATATATGGACAACCAAGTGACTGTTATTGATTTTTTTAATCTTTTTTTTATTCTCTCTCTCTCTCTCTCTCTCTCTCTCTCTCTCTGCGAGTTAAGTCTGACAGATTTGCCGAAGAACAAATGAGGCCGTGTAAAAAAAACGACCTAAAAGTGCCTTAAAACAAGAGTTCTTCTAATTGTCTAACCATGCCCTGGGCCGGCAGTGCCAAATTGGTAAGATTTCCCAGTAGAATCTGAACCTGTCATGTTACATTGGTTTCCGTTAACGACGGTGGACTGAAAGCTCAGGTATCCGCCCTCGTTACATCTTCCTGTTCCTGACATGAAGAGAGATGCTAGGATGATTTTTTTTTATCTCACAAAGATAATGTATGGCCACCGTGTAAAACAAATGGTCTAACCAGTGATCGTACCAGAGCATTGCTAAAGGAGATTTATGATAACTTTCTAGCAAAAGAACAATCTGCTATCCCCACAAACCTGAGAAGTATGTTCCTGTTATATCTGTTGTCAATTTTATGGTAATAAATCAGCCACTTTTAATTTTGATAGAAAGACACCCTTCAGATATACTCATTACTAAAACTCAAAGGATCGACATCTTCAAGTAGACATCTCTTGGATGATGTAAGTGGGGAAATAATGTGATTTTAAATGGCACAATTTGCCTAACCTGACGGTTATCGAACCTATGATACTTCTATCTAGAACATTCCGCGTTCTGAAGCAGAGTAAAATTTTCCACTATGTCAATGGATAATAAAAGGTAACAGAAAAATTAAAACTACTTTACATTTCTGCAAGCTACAACGACGAATTCAAATTCTATCAATAATATAATACACTATACTATCCATATCCAAATATAATGAAATGAACCGTCATTGAGAAGAAGTATGCTCAGAAGGCAGGTGCTAATTTACCAGCGTATCCGATGTCGAGGAACAGATGTGTCTACCGACATACAAAAGACTGAAACAAAGATAATTTAATTTCAAGCTAACCATCTGAAATCATGTGTGATGCGCCCGGATTTATTTTTTTTTTTTGTCATATTGTCTTGGCTTCTTCATAGTTTTCCTCTGTTGACACGGGAGATTGCCTTATTTCCTGGGCCGGTGGTTTTCTCCGTGTCCTCCGGTTTACCGACTATTGAGCGCCAACATCCGAGCCATGGAGAGTGCCTCGTATTATTTATTATAACTAGTTGTACAATCCATGTAAAATAAATAAAGTTTATAAAATAATCCTGGTTCACTTCATATAACAATGGTGATGTAACGGACATCAGTAATATGTAACTGTAGTGCAGGACAAAGGCATCTTGTCAGTTCCCCATGAAATTTTAAAATCGCATACAATTCTTCTGAGCTCAAATGAAGCCAATCATTTCCTGGAGATTTTTTTAGCGGTGTTCGTTTAAATATTTATGATAATAAGACGAGTTTTATAAGTGTTTATATAGATATATTGGATCATTCGTGCCGGCAAGGGGGTGATCGACTTTGTTGACAGGACGTGCCCCATGGCGCCATGTCTGCTTAAGCTAATCATTCAGAATATTAAAGCGGCCGACTCCCGCTGAAAAAAAAATAGCTAATGTCTGTGTCTATCATCTAATGTAGAACTAAAATGTCCATACTTGGTGAACATAAGCGAATGTATACCAAGCTCTATTTTTTAACCAGATGCATTCTTCGCGAAAATACTAATCAGACTTTGCTTTATACAGTGTCAGGACTCAAAAGGGTTTCTCCAGAACAAACACAATCTCTGATATCAAGGAATGGCCCGTGCTTTTGTTGGAACAAACAAACGTTTATAATCCTATTATTCATAAACCTCATGATATATCATAAATATAGATCGCCAAAAATCATTAGTTTGCACATCCGTTGTTAACCTAATCCTCAATAAAATTACAAGAAAACCGTTCATAACTTTTTGATAAAGTTGATAACAGACAAAACAACCAACTAAAGGAATACCATACTCTTAGCCTAGCGGACGAATGACTATAGTCCGTTTTATCCCCTCGTGTCCAACGCTTTTTGCTATGATTTTTCATAAGATACTTTTAAAATGAAACAATTGTATTGTAGACTAGAGGATTAAAGGACCTTATTTTCAACAATGTAAATGAATATTTACCTTACACCTTTTTGAAGAAACATTATTATTTGAAAATATGAAAAATCAGTCTACGTTTTACAACATATCAGACTCACTTGTGGCAGTCGAGTTCATTGGTCTCATGTAAAAAATAGCCTTAATTAACAGCTGCTGATTTGATGATGTCATGTAAACAATCTAAAAAAAATATAACCAACTAAGATAAAAATGGCTTATGATGCGGGATGCTTCACATATGCCAGCTTAACGAGAAGTTCCTAAAATGTTGTGAAACTTAAACAGAAGATTAACTGTAAAATTCTTTATTGTTTTATTAGGTTGTCACTTCCATACGTACTTTTCCAACAAAAAAATAATTGAAAAATATATAAATTTTTTGAGAAAATAATCTATAAGAAACAAGTGGAAAGGAGGTGGTGAAACGGACTATAAACTTTATTAAGTAATCCGGGATACAGCGTCTAACTGGAATCTGACAAAAACAGGTTTTGGTTTGTTGTCGACTTTCAACCAAAGTCATAAAACAAACGTAAAAATATTCGAGGAGCCAGATCTTCAAACAAATATGAGGAAATCTTAAAACAATGAAATTGAATATGGAGCGTTATATTAAATGGACAGGAAATGCGTGCTGTGTGAATTCCGATAGTGTGATACCTAGTAGGAGTCAAAGACATCGTCCTGCTTGATAATACTAGGGTTGTCTTGCTCATGTTAAAATTACGATACATTCGTGATAAGGTGGTCTCAAACTGGATCACCTTGAAAGTGAGTCCATACAAAAGTGTACCAAGGGGTTACTCTCCAGAATAAACAACGGTCACAGTATAGTTCCCAAATTGCGCCTGTGTATCAAATACGGCCACCAGAGCCACTCTGAATTGCTGGTAAAAGAAAATGTCATCAGACTGTACCTTTGTCTCAATAAAAGTTAACAAAATTATGAGAATTATTACTCACATGTAACTGAATATGTTTAACGGGCTTTTGTGGAGGCTATTGCCTCCTTCTTTAATGCAGACTTAATGAACTTTAACCTATGTATGCACACACTGAGAATTGCATTATGGTTTTGAACTCCGTGGCCTGGTGATACCACACGATTATCCTCGATATAAGGCTCGATGTATCCCAACCGCGGGTACCAGGTATTGAATAAACTCCATTTGGTGATCAAAGCGTAGTGGAACTTTTTAGCTACACCCTGAGATGAGTTATACACGGTCGCGGATACGGTCTCACCAATAAGCCTGTAGAACCCTCCTTTTTTTAGATGGGGATTACCGTTAAAATATCACCTTACCGGCTAAGGATAATTTCTTTTTAATTCAGCATATTTTGATATTCTTCGTAATAAAATTGCATATATTGTTCATAGACATGTAAACAGAAGAATGCACAAAGAGCTTTTGACAGAACAAGAGATTGAAGGAAAGACCACCGAACCTTTAAAATGAAATATTTCGAGGTACTGAATTCTGTCTGCCAGGTCAGTCTTTTCGCGGCATTTTTTTCGGCATTCATGTTTCATGTTCCGTCAACAGCTATCAGTCCTAAGTAGAGTCTGACATTCATGGCGTTCAAACCCAGCCTGATGGAGGAACTACGTAAGATGACCCGTGTCTCACCTGGATTTCAAGTCAGCGGAGCTATAACATGGTGAAACTAACAAAGAAAAACAATGATAAAAGAAACACATAACATATACTTTCATTTACTGTATTTTTATAAATAATACCTGTCTGTCGGCACCTGGACATTAGGAATAATTTTTCAACAATAAATTATGTTAGTGGGATATAGCAAATAGTAGAAATAAGGAATACATCTCATAAATCCTCCGCAGAACCTGCAACCATTTTAAAATTAACGTTCCTAAGACATCACGTTAAAGATATACATGTATTGTATGTGGTTACAGGTGTCTATTTTGCTGAGCGCAGGAGTGTTACATGTGTCTATTAACATTCTGATTCGTGTTAGGCATGCCCTGTTTTTTTTTTTTTTTTTTTTGTGCGCAGGAGTGTTACATGTGTCTGTTGTGCGTGTAGCGCAGGCATAGGGCGTTGCTTTGGCGTGTAGAGACACAGCGCTCGGTGTAATCCATACTGGTAGAACGAACCCTGGCGTGTAAAGACACTAGTCTGGAATCTTCAGGTCTGTTAATGTATATCGCATGTGTATTGTTCTTTGGGATGTTCGTGAAATAGAAGTTTCTTGGCTTGAGGTGAAAAGTTATCAATAAGGGCTGTGTTAAGAGCCGGCAGAGAGAGAAAGGGAAAAACCTGCGAGCATTAAAAGTGTTACATTCTCGACAGTTTGCATATCTTCCCGATAACTGCAGAATAATACAGAATAAATACGGACCGTCTCACATTTGACTTTGGATTATTACTGTTTACATGGATCATTGGATTTAAACTACTATTGTTGAGCAGTGACAGTGGTGGTATCCAGAATCAAAGCCTATGATCCGGACACTCTGATACTGTACATTTTTTTACTGTTTTACTATGTAATTGTATTGATTTAGTGTATTGTAATGTTAGGATTGTTTTTAGAATAAATTATAACTATTTGTTAAAAAAACACTGACTTCTTTACTCATTCCCCTAGACATTTCACGCTACCTTGTGTTGCAGAATCTGATTTTTGTTATCTCTGTAACAGAATTTATGCTCGTCACGACTATGTGATCTGTTGTTATTAGGTTCCATAACAATGTGCAAACGCCTGTGTTTTAATTTCCAAATCATTTCTTCTATTTTTTGTTCTGAAATAACGTAATTAGGCACGATTTTAAAGTTCGTGGGATTTGGTTTATTTCATCTTCTCTTCGTATCCAGTGAAATGAAAAAAATGGAAAATAAACATGTCCTCTAAAATTTCAAGCTGAGATTCCTGACTGTTTCGGACCTTTTATTAAACCTTATTACTTAAAAAAAAACACTGAGAGACTCCACTTAGTGTATCGTTCTTTTAAAACAGCTCATATGCAGCACAAACTCTAGCATTTGAACACCTCTGACTGAGTCTCTAGATCCCCTCCATATTGTACCAAGCTGAATGTTCATTACATGTGAACAGCTGTCAATAATTAATTAGTATCATGGTTCCTTTGAAAAAGAGCCATGCTTTATTTATACAATTGTGTAGGGAGAGTGATTCATTCCTGAAAAGATTTCATAGTGAACGCACGCGGCTCAAGTTTCATTTGAAAATGAGCCATGTTTTATCATTTATTTTCATTCAAAATTATCACCTACATGGAAATAACACTTTGCCAGTTAGAATTTATGTTTAAAATCATTCTGTTCTGGGGCGGATGGGGGATTTAGGTAGGGTGGGGGGGGGGGGGTAGGGGGTCCAACACATGAAGATTAATGACACAGCCTAATGGTTGCGGCCACTGAAAAGGGGGGGGGGGACCCGATCCGCTGTTGCTGTTCTGTCAAGCTTTCACGACGAGGAGTTCTTGCACATTGTAAACACAACAACTCACTACAGAGAATCCCTTGCCTTATTATGGTGACAGAATATCTTTTTTTAACAGTATTACTTTACAAATTACAGAGCTTGATACAAAATAGCTCCAAATAGAACGAATTAATAACAGACACAACAAGCTTTTAAAATGCCAAACATTGTTAATAAGGTAAATTTAAAACAAAATCATAATATTCACGTGAAAATAAATACCGTATAGTTTACCGTATTTTGGGTTAAAATTTTACGTCCATGGTACGAAGAAGGTGTTGTTTGTTGCTTAGAGTAAGACAGCCATGAGATAAAAATGTTGTACCATTTAGAGTTATGATGTCCTATAAATAATTCATAGAATTGGCTTTTATGGCTCGTATGGTTACATGCGGCTAGAATAGAACTTGGTAGCGAGAGATGTTAGTTTGTCCTACTGATTTCTAATTAAAAATTATTGTCGTAGACACATCAACAATTACTATTCAAACCTTACGGGATTTCGAGCCACCGTCAGCCATTTTGCAATCAGCCTCCTAATTATAAAACGCCTGGGGCTTTATACATCCGTCTGTCTCTTTTTTATGATGAAACCAAAGTCCTCCCATACCTCTAATAAATAATGGGACGGCGTCTGACGGAGTTCTTAAGTTTCTAATCGCGTTAGACGACCAGGCTGTAACCTGACTAACCTCCCCGCCACTTCAGTATTACTGACATTTAACTTGTCTGGGCCAGCCATCAAGATACCCGTGGGTGGTGGTAGATATACTAAGATAATTATGCACGGAAATTACAAGAAGTTAAAATCATGAAAGTATATTCCTCATCAATAACAGTTGTACGTATTTTTGAGGAACAAACTAAGAAGACAGAACAGTTAAAAGTGGAGCATCGTATTTGTTAAAGACTGCCAGTATTATCATCGGGTGATAAAGCAAGGTTTAGTGTTTATGTTTGTTCATATATCCGTATGTCTGTTACCATCTCTACTGAAAATCTGAGCTGAATTCTTTCTTGTTAGACTTCCGTTCCCCCTGTATGTCTGACTGTCTGTTTGATGTTTGTTTATGTACAATAAATTACAGTTTGTAACATGAAAAAGATCTGGGGCCAGGGATAGTTTATAAGATGTGATGTGGATGCACTGAAAAATACAGGAATATAAATCCAAAATTGTGTGTGGCACATGAAGTTGGAGATATTCAATTGTGTGGTGTGTTCGTCACATTTCTATAAACACTTCACGTCCACTAGGGTTTTATAATGACTGAAAATCAAACTCTCCTATTATTATTTTTTTTTTCATAATTGAAAATTCTTGTTCTTTTTATTATATTTTCAGTAGAAGTATTAGTTCTCGTGAAAAGGAAAACATAATGATTCCTTATTTAAAACATATGAACAGTGAAAAAGTGATAAAACACACACTTTTGAAAAAAAAATCTAACTCCAAGCACCCTGCGGTCACAACACAAACCCCGGGCAAAGACCTTTAAAGATGGGTCAGGTTAAAAAGTAAACATCAGGTTCATATCAATCACTATAACCCTCTCGGAGGTGGCTAAAATTAATTCCAAATTCAATGATGCTAAGATGGATCCATGTATGATAATGTAATGTAGTCTCCAGAAGTGTTTTTATTTACTCTCTCCTTAAAAGTAGCATAGCTATTCAATTGCCAGGCTGACCTTGCGTGAACCAAACTTTTATAGTAAACTCACCTTCATGTTGGCCATCAGAAAGTGTCTGTGAGAAGCCATCGTTTTATGAATGGGTCCCTCAGGAACTAACTAGTCATATTTTAAATGACTGAAATGTACTCTCCTCAAAGAATTGGATATTGATACTTCTTTTACTTCTTTACGGAAACTTAGTGACTTATTTTTTATAAAATATATATATTTTTATACATTTATATACTCAGAAATTGATATATATATATATATATATATATAAATATATATATGTTTACAAGTACTTTACTTCATACAGTTTGTCCTCAACCTATTTTGTTTATTTTATCAGTTATATCTCGAGTGTTATTTGGGAACCTGTTAAGAAAAATATTATCGTCAGGGAATTAGGAGCACTTTTTATCAATAAATATGTTTCCGAGAATAAATGTATGCGAGCGATTTTTAAACAATCTGGTTTTTTAATACTTATTATTTATGTCTGAACATCCTATGGTTAGAACCTGCGAATTACAAATATCATATAAACAAACTCAATACATATTTCATGTAAGACTAGGGGAAGGAAAACCGCTGAATTCTTGTAAACATATACGAAATTACCCGTCCATGTAGATAATTTTCTGATAATCTCTCTCTACTGAATGTAATTCTGTTTTTGTGAAAACAAAATTAAATCTTGCTTTCAAACCTCGGATGTTCTATTTATGTTTTTGTTAACATCGGATGCCAAATTTCTTCAACATATCCAGAGTCTTTTTATGCAAAAGAAAAACACAAACAAAAACAAAAAAAAGAAAACATGACGTGTTTATCCGCCTGATATTTGTTAGAAACAATAATATCTCTGACAGGAAGGAAAATCCGGAGGAACATTTTGAGAGAGTAAGGTATTTACACTTGTGGAAAATCCGGAGGAACATTTTGAGAGAGTAAGGTATTTACACTTGTGGTTAGTAAAGAGTCAGAGTGGAGGTGAGTGTTTATGTCCCCAGTTAATATAGAACAGCACAGCATCACTTGGAAGCTCTCTGTGAAGGAAGCCCCCCAGGCTGGCATTACTTGTCCATTCAACTAAAAACTTCTTTTGGCACAGACGGTCGATAGTGCATTTTATATCAGCGACTTAGGGACGATGTCCTTCCCCTATGATATGATATAAGACGCCAGTCTCTCATTCACTTGGCTAGAACTTTAATACATTCAACAATTATTGCATTACGTTCCCATTGTGTGTTCCCAGGGGCGGATCCAGGATTTAGAAAAGGGGAAGGGGGGGGGGTCCAACCCAGAAGGACTTATGAAAAAAAGTACCCAGGTCTAGAAAGGGGGGGGGGGGGGTTCAGGCCGAAAAATTGTTATCGGTGTATAATTCCTCGCTTTCCTTTAAACCTTCAGTTTTTACTTCATAAAGTTTCCGATTAAATCTAAAGAAAAAGCTACATGTCTATCACTGTAGTGAATACAAGGACAGAGGGGGCGGGCTGGGTCATGGGAAAAAATATTGATGCCAGAAGGATGATGGTGTAAACAAGAAATTGATGGCAGTGGGCCGATGGTGTAAACAAAATATTGATGCCAGTGGGCCGATGGTGTAGACGAAATATTGTAGCTAGTGGGCCGATGGTGTAAACCAAATATTGATGCCAGTGGGCCGATGGTGTAGACAATATATTGAAGCTAGTGGGCCGATTGCAAGGAAAAAATATTGATGCTAGTGGGCCGATTGTTAAGACAAAATATTGATACCAGTGGGCTGATGGTGTTCAATTTTGGCCGCTTTCACTCTAATTTTCAAGGCCCCATATCTCATCGTAGTGTGTCCGTCTGTCCCCAGGTAAACCAGTTTGATTGAATATACAGTTTTCAAATATCGACACATATTGAATGTTTCTGTTACAAATTGACATCAAATTGTCCCCAGGAAAACCAGTTTGATTTAATATACAGTTTTCAAATATCGACACATATTGAATGTTTCTGTTACAAATTGACATCAAATTGACATCAAAATATGCTGGGATTTGTACATGCAGGTCCTAAGGAATACTTGATTTTAAATGTTTCTTAGAGTACTGTCAATAAGTAAGTACATCAACAAGTACATTAGAAACTAATATTGTGGTTATTATTAGGAGTGGCGATATCATCGATATATCGGTATATTGCGATACGAATATTGCCTATCGCAATAGTTTTCAAATATCGATATATATCGAATTTTCCGTTACAAATTGACACCAAAATATGCTGGGATTTGCACATGCAGGGCCTGAGGAATACTTTGATTTAAATGTTTCTTAGAGTACTGTCAACAAGCAAGTAGATCAGCAAGTACATTAGTAAATAATATTGCCACAGTTCTTGTTTGAAATAAATTGATCTGCATAAACTGTCACTGTGTCATTTTATTTAACATGATAACGAAATCTTTATTATTCTAATATTCATAATTTATATATACTAGTATGCAGGTATCAATTTATAAAATATGATTTAGAATACAGACTTATTTCATATAAATTCAATATAACGAAAATATCGCAATACGTATGGCAGTATGCTACCACATTTCGCCATATATTGCAATACGAACTTTGCTGCCGATACCAAGCCCCTTTGATTATACCAACTAACAATATTATCAGGTGCCTAGATATACATATGGTGTCTGCTTGTCTTATTGCTGTTTTGGTCGTTTTCTTTTTTACAGGTATATCTGGTTCGAAATAGGCCCTATATTCAATGGGACTTCAGCTGAGAAGTCCCTACCTTAACGAACATTTCACCTTTGCTTTTTACATGAAGTATACCCTTGATATAAGTATCATTATGTTAATGATTTTGCGATGGCACGTTCTACCTGCTGGGATGCCACCTAGACAAATCCCATCGTGATTGAATGATACCCGGAGTCCGGACCAATTACAATGGGTTTCCCCAGCGCGTCAGTTAGCTCAATGAGAGCGAGCAGTCCGGACGCTCACAGTCTGTGGCTTGAGAATTAATTTACCTTTAATGACGCAGGATTAGGCGGCGGCTTCTCTGCCACATGGCAAGGGTCGGGTCTGATTCGCTTTATTTAGACGAGGCTTCCCGGCAAATGGAGATGTAATTGGCAGGGAGGCAGCTGAGCTACCTACGTATTGTGTTAGCTTTTGTAAAGTTGATATGTTTTCTCTGATCTGCTCCAGAGAGCTTAGTTTTTTATATTGATCACCGCCTTAGGAATATCCCTGGATGCGCTGGATAGCGCAGGTAGCCTTCCCTAGTATCACGTTCCAAAGAAAGGCGTGCTTCGCTTACTGCCAGCCGGTTTACTGGCATACATGCTCCCGATCAAGAGACGGAGTCTTGCATATATCTAGATACTCCATTTGTGTTTGCTCTATTTTATCTCAGAATTCTGGTCAGTGTTCCATAGATTGTTCATGTTCAATTTGGTGTTTAATTTCCACCTTGAATTCGTATATGTGTAAAAATGTATATCTATTGCCCTATAAGTATATTTGTATTCAGTATATAACGCCTCCCTTCTCAGGCGCTTACGCGCAGTTGCGTTTGATGGACATAAACCCCCCCCCCCCACACACACTTTCATAATCGTTCCAAAGCTTATCATCAACAAGTATCTAATTGTCCACTTTGTTTAAAAATATATATATTCATTATGTTCAAGCCGAGACAATGAAAACAACAATTATTTTGACGGGGAGTCATCTGTTGAACGAATCAAAACTGACCAAAGTATTTGGTGAGGACGTGCGAAAAAAATTACTATTTGGGTTGCGTGTATGGGCACAGATACAGATAAAGCCATCCGTAACCCGGTATGCTTGTAGCTAGGTCAACCATGTACCCAATAACACCAGCTTTTCTGTCGGTATTGAGGATGACCTGTATGTGTTAAAAAACGGTAGACCCGTCTACCTGATAATTAGAACTCCTGAGGTCGTTCTTATCATATTCATGATAGTAAACTTTCTCTGGCGAGTCCGACAGTTCTCATGGAATTATTTGAGGGCAAGAATATTATTCCGCTGTCAATCCATCATATAGTATGACAGGCATAAGTCGTGAAGAATCACTCGATTGCCGATCAAATATTTATATTAAACAACCGGTAGATTTACCCATTTCTGTTCCTGGGCGACTCTCAGTTAGTAGAGTATTTCAACATCTATTCTAACTATTGACGGCCTTGCGCAACATTGAGCAAGCACGACGGCTGAGCATGAAGAGATTTATAAACACTCCATATCTACGGTCACCTGATAGTCTCCACCGACTAGGCGGATACCAGTATGATGATGGTTGCCAGTTGTCCTTACCATCACCTTCATCAACAATATTCGGATAAAGCAAAAATACGCTTTAAATATTGAAGTATCTGCTGATGGCTTTTTTGTGTCGCAGACTATTTATTTATTTTTTGTTGACGTGATTTTGGAGCCGGCACGGGGATCACGCGGATGTGTTGGTGCACGTATACATTGGTTAAATTACTAGTTTTCGGTATTTATTCTGCCTGGCTCCTCTTATTCTGTAGGCATTTGAACTGAAATATTTCTTCACATATTCTCCTTATGGCAGGCCTCATACACACTCATTTCCATCTCAAAGTCTTTAAAAAATCGCTCCAAGCCAAATCTCCCCATCTTGTTTTGAAGCTTTGGCGGGGAATTTTTAAATTATTACATCTTGGTATATCTTTTTGACTTATTGTATATTTTTTCAAACAATACCTCAATGCTTTCCCTATTGATTTTAACAAAATTTCGAAAAAAATATAGGTAAAATGTCATTTTGGGCAGCACTGATGGCAAAAACAGCCATATTAAAATTATATTGTATATTTGTCCACAATATGTCCCAAAGGGGATTTTTAAACTTCTTTGAGGGTTCATTATCTAATTCTCTGATAATGGAATCGTCAGGTTATTTGTGAGCTATTCAGGTTTTTAGTGATAATTGTGTGGTCGGAGGTGTGTCCTCGGGATGCCTTTAATTGTACCCCTGTTTTAGCTTCTCAATTGAAGTATGGATAGTAATCGAACTTGACTTAACGTCATCCCTCGGGTATGTCATAGACCTGCTGCAAGCCATTAAAGCCAACGTAGAATGAAAATACGTCAAACGAGCATATGGATATTTTTCTCAGTCCCACTGGCAACAAAAATACTGAAAAGGTTGTTCATGATATCTGTTGTGAAACTTCGAGACAGTCAGAATGCCTGTTCACCTCTCCTGGCTCTTCTGGCATAAAAATACTGAAAAAAAGTTGTTTTTGAAAATCTGTTTAGAAACTGAAAACGCCGAACTCGTTTGCCATAACCCTTCGCACAACGGTGGTTTATCCACTTAAGCTGCATATGACACAAAAATGTGTGTTTGTCTGTGGGTATTAAGTGTTTTCAGGGTCGTCAATATGAGGAGTTTAGGAGGGAGGGGGGTACATCCCCTCCACTGTTTAGGAAGGGGGAATGGTCAATGTAGCCATCTCCCTGCTTTTCAGATAATAATATAGTTATATTGTCGAAATGTAATATATTATTAATTAGAATTGTAGCCTTTGGTTTCTTTATGAGATTACTCTAAAATATTATATATCTAAACCTGGTTTACAATTAACCTTTACTGGAAACATAATACCTTATTTTTTTTAAAACCTTATATAGTAATTTATTGTAATATATTTGAAATGTGTCAACATAAAGGCTCTTAAAGGTACGTTTATATGTATGTATATATATATATATATATATATATATATATACGTGTGTGTGTAATGGTATTGTGATTGTGTGTCTCTGCGATTCATCCCTCACCGTTAAAAATTGATTGGCACCACTGACCTTCCTTCGATTAATTATTATTGTTTTATTATTAACACAAAGTCGTGTGCCGGCAGGCCATGGACGTTAACTTTGTGAAATAACCTATGGTTTTCACCCATATGATTTCCTGAACGGCACTTGCATGTAACACAGGAATCCGCCAGCAGCATATAATCACAGTCGCTCTTTTTCTGTCATTTCCCTGTGAGAAATTTTATCAAATGAATTAATTTTTCGTTTACTTTCATGTATAAGTAACACCGAACGGCCATTGGTGGCCGATCACGTGACGAATATGGAAGATAACTGAACGTGGTTGGAGCGCTTAGACTGATGGTTAGAAACCATTTCAGTAAATAGTCAGGCGAGCACAAATGCTAAGATTTATGGCACTTTAATCTAATGATGAATTACAGGTTTCCATGTTATCAAATATTCATATTAACTTGCTTTATAAACATACGACGCTACGCGATCACATTAATATTATACACGACATTAATAGAATTTGATTTACATCGGATCATATTAATTAATCAGGTAAATGAGAAATTAAATGACACCCGTTTATTTCGAGCAATTGAGAAACTTGATATAAGAACATGGGGTAACAAAGGATTTTTAATGTTATTAACTACAAACCAGGTAGACAGTGGTTTATTGAGGGCGTCCCTTATCTTTTAGAATAGCCATGTAGCATGGACATGGTTTGCGCATGTTTTGCTGATTTGCACAGGGTTGTAACTCACATATACACAGCAGGCTGTAATATTTCTGTTGAAAGTTTTGCTAGTCGTGAAGAAAGCTTATTTAACTCTCAAAATTACTTTTAAAAATGTCTAAGATCCGAGCTAGTCGTAGAGTTGTTGGAGGTACATTCTTATTTACGATCCGCTTTGATGCATCCCTCTTTGCATATTAACATGCATTTGCATCACATTTTGTAAATCTGCTTTTTTTTTCTCTCATTTATATTATCTTTAGGACCGAAGCAATATTCCGTTATTAAAATACTTTAACGTCCCTTTACGCGAATCATTAAAACGCAGAGTCGCTGACGATCCTCAATATAGTTTACATTTCTTTCAGATTATTAAGTATGAGTCATGGAGATGGAAGAACAGATCTATTTTTTTATGTCCGCCGGAAATAGATTAGCCGGCTCAATGTTACTACCAAGTAAACAAAAATATCGGATATGTTTGCTCGTCTGTATGCATGTAGTGACGCCTAGCTGCCTGTCTGTCTAGCTGTCTGACCCCCTCCCCCCACCGGTTTCTGTTTTATAAATCGTAAATAATATACTGTTTAATGTTATGCTGATATTCCTGCAGAATGTATCGAAACCGTTTAGCCATGTCAAGGGGAGCACGGCAAAAAGCTTACAATGAAATTATTGAGGTTATAAATAGCAAAATATTAAAAATATTATAATAAGTATTTCACACACGACGAATAAAGAATGAGAAAGCGAATCCATAAAGATTTTTCTTCTGCGCACACTGAGATGGCAATTTGATCGGTTTAACTACAAGTGCTGACGTTCACATAATAACGTTGAACAAAGTCCGTGTTTTGAATATAAAACTAATCGCATTTAATACTTAATTATAATTGGTATCCTGGTATTGCAGGTGCATCTGATATAAAATTCAACCTCGGCTATTAGCTTGTGACGCGCTATGTGAATTCACTAGCAAAACATCATATAACTAACATCGTGTTCCCGTTTATAACTGCCTCCTACGTTTATTCCCGTCCACGAGCGTGTTTGTGTGTGTGTATGTGTGTTTGTTCAAACGTAACACACTCAATCATGCACAGAATCTCATGAATTTTTCAGGTCATTTCGGGAATGCGCCACTGAAGAATCGATCAGATTTTGGTGTGGATCCGGTACATTATAAGGGTCCAGAAACGACATCAGAGAAAGGTCACATGTCTGCAATCACTTATGCACGAATTAACCTGGGAACATGGGCCGAATAAAAGCGGATGACATAGGCCTGTGTTTATTAGAATGCAGGGTTCTTCTTTAAATCAAGACGACTTTTTTTTACAGTCGGCCAGAAGAAATATTCTTGTCTATTATGTTACATATATTCACTATGATGGGACTTTTGTTTTACCTCAAAATCGTAAATCGAAACTACAGTTTTATTTCAGTTTATGATAGTGAGATAGCCCAACCAGCAGTGTCTAAGTAAATAACCATATCGTTTGAATAAACATTGTTATTTACAAGTGTTGAAGAAAACCTGCATGCATTAGTTGAGATGCCATTGACACCTAAACGCAATGAAGCAACAGTTCCATTTGTTACGATGAAAGTTTCATTTCGGAATAAAGTTTTGAAATACTTCCACTTGATATCCTTTAAGAAATCATTGTTGGTATATTTCATATTTGTGGTTTTAGCAGAAAAGGGTAATCATATTTGGTTTTTAATTTTAAAATTTAATCAGGAATTATTCAAATACTTTCCATGGGCATTATATATGTTACTAAATCATGTATGTACACACGTGTATATTTACATATATATATATATATATATATATATATATAAATATATGTAATATATATATATATTTGCGATGGCAAACTTCTTTAAATATAATGGTTCACCCCGATGGTGCAGTGCCCCCTCTATCCTCTATGCCTTAACCGCGCTAAAGTATTTATTGAATAAACAGATAGAGGCTTTGATTGTACTTCCCTGATAATGTAGATATGGTATAAGTTAACATTTAAAACAGGATTACTGTTATTGATTACTGCTCGCCGTATCCCAGCAAACACACACATGTATAAAATATGTTTTGTTAACTGTTGGGAAACTCCTTCTTCTTGAAACAGATCTGTAAAAACTGCTGTAGCCGATACTATATTAAGTAAATAGAGCTTCAAACACAGGTAAAATAAACTGCGGAATGGTTTTCCATTCACTGAAAGAACGCAGTCCTCAAAAAGACAGGCTGATAATGAGCTTTTAAATGACTTTCCTTAATAGACCTGAGAACTATTGAGAACGGACCACCACTGAGCAACTATTGATCTTTGTCTCTGAAGTGATGACTCTTTTTTTAAAACACAGGAAGAAGACCCTCCTTGTACTTAATTTTAATGGCGTGTCCTGGGTGATAAACATCACAGACTTTTTAACAGCGACCATCTATGTGCTGTGGACCTCCGACGAAATGAGGCTCACTGATTTATTTTGCTCTGTCAGACGTCCGTTCAATATTTGTGAAAAATATAATCGTGGCTTCACTCCTGGAAGAACAGTCAAGTAAAACAACTAATCCTATAAGGAGAATCAGAAGAATTTGAGAAGTGAACGTGACTTCATAAAGTTATACACATGGTGATTGTTATACAGCATTAACTAAATAGGACCATGCGTTTTAATATGTTAAGTTTAGTTCCACAAGTTACTGGTTTCTGTTAAAGCTAACAATCAAGAAGAGCTTCGGCGTCAGTAAAGGAAAGCTAAAAAAATGATGAATAGTTTATACAATTTGGAATAATTGCAAGTTCAATCAATACTTCATTCTATATGTAACCGAAGATTATATAAATATTAATGATAGTATGATTTTTCTCCATCAGCTGAATAAATCAGCAGGAGTAGGCGTATTAACATGATTTATTCACGGGCGAGCAAAGTACCTTGTTTTAACATGTTTGTTATTGATCAGACATTCATGAAATGTAAGCCCTGGAAAACTGATGTATATCTGATTCAGGGGTAGCAAAAAGAAATACGACGTCAAATAAGGCGTATCATGGCATGATTTCCATAAAGAGTGCGTTGTGAAACAATGTGGTATCATGGCGCCGGAGTTAGGAAGTCGGTTCGCGTACCGTTCCGACCGTCCCCTACACTGAAAACCCTGGCAAACAATGAGATTGCATCGTGCTGTTTTTACAAAATATGCAATGTAGGGTCTACTGCTTAATATATATATATATATATATATATATATATATATATATGCAG